>OY759264.1:23938074-24345574 GCA_963662155.1 Lamellibrachia columna
TTGTGCAAGATAAAGTTTACTTGTGAAGCAATATAATTATTTTTATGATGTAATAAAACTGACATGACTTCACATTCTCTATTAAGTTCCATCACTCATGGTGAGCCACGTTTTCTCCCAACAACTGAAAGCATCAATGTTTTTCTTGGTTGCACGGTTGGCTAGCTGGCTGGTTGGCTAGCCCAGACCACTTTAGCACCTGTTGATTTTGTAAATTAAATTGTATGTAATATGGCTATGTGTAAATACGTTTGACTACACCACACCAGTGTATATGGATATTAGTATTGCGGGTGAATTTAAGTATTTGTTGATTATTTACAGAGCAGCTCTGATTATTTACAGAGCTGCTCTGCTAATTAACTGCATTCATCATATGGTGCAAAATAGTTTCCCCCCCAAATATGCGCAGTGAAATCAAGAAAAAATAGCGCAACACTGCGACTGTACTTATGTACACAGCCGTATACAACACTCTGACAACAATGTGCTCTAAATCACCCATATTTCTTTTTATTGCAAATAATTACACTAGTTATTCAATTTATGTTTATACTGTGTATACTAACATTTACAGTAGTACACTTAAACGTATTATTAGCGCAAACCACCTAAGTAGCAGCGCCTATTTATGGCACTGTCCTGCTCTGGGCCCGTGACCGACGCGGGCCGAAAGTAGGCGCCTACTTCTGGGACGGGATACTTTTGGCCCGTGACCCGGGTTATTGTAATTTACTGACAAGGCGGAACTATTCAGTGTCGTCGCCCCACCCCCTCCTTCAAACAAATATCTGACGAAGCGGAACTTTTTCGTCCCATCGGCCCCCTAAACATTATCTGACGAAGCGGAACTCTTCAAAAACATAACTGAAATTTTGTCTAGGGATAAAATAAAAGAATTATCTCCCGTGATAATTAACAAAAATGGTACTGCAATAACTGACAAATTAGATATACCAAATATTTGTAATACATATTTTACTAGTATTGGTTCAAATTTCCATAAAAGTATACATTATTCAGGCCAGCAAAAACACAGATACTATTTCAAGAATGGACAAAACATGTCATGTCATGTCATATCAAAATGTCAAATTTAGACAAATTGATGAAGAAAGTATCAAGAGAACTGTGAACAATCACCCAAAAAAATAGCTGTGGATTCGATCGTATATCTACAATTTTATTAAAACATATTGCACCATCACTCGTCAAATCTTTAGCGCTAATAACAAATCAAATCATACACACCGGCGTTTTTCCGGAAAAACTAAAGCTAGCCAAAGTTATTCCCATTTTTAAGAAAGAAGAACCAGCCTTGTTAAATAATGACAGGCCAATCTCTCTTTTTCCAACAATATCAAAAGTAAGAAAAAATTATTAGCAGTCATCTGTCTGAATATTTTGAAGAGTCAAAATTGTTTGCTGAAAATCAATATGGTTTCCGATCTGGTCAGTCAACAGGATTATGCAGCCTTACAGCTGGTAAATAGAATCATTACTCAAATGGAAAAGAGTAAAACACATATGAACATCTTTATCGATCTATCTAAGGCTTTCGATACTACTTATCATAATGTAGCAGGGTGACACCATGTTAATCGATAGGCGTCACCACCAGCTAATTAGTATTTTGAACAGCTGACGTACCAGCCTCGTCCTGGGGTAACCAAAAAGCCGATTTCGACAGCCACCTAGCTCAGTTGGAGCAAGTGCTGCATTTTTGATGTGTATGACTATCAACTGATAGACGACCCACCGAGACGACCTACCACAAATGGTGCCAGAGGTGGGATTTGATAACGCGACGAGACCACGAAGACGAGGCGAGGTGGCGGAGACGTAGAGTCGAGTAAGGAGCCTGGACCCTGATGACAACCTCGAGCGACATCCTGACGTCCTCGACATCCGGTCTGACGTTTGACCGAGAGTAAGGCGACTTCCGGTCCGGCCCTGTTCGAGTGAGGACCGTAGACACTGATGACGACCTCGAGCGACTCAAGAGTGACATTTCCGGTTTAACACTATTCGGCCGCGACGATGACTAGCCCCGACACGCGACGATCGAGCCACGTGACGTGCCGTGACGCTAAGTGACTTAGATCCTGACTGCATTGACAAACGATTGAATTTTGAATTGATACCCGTTCACTGTATAATTAGGAACTGTATTGTGTATCCTGTCTGTGTAGCTATAGCAGCATTATAGAGATAGCCAGTATCAGAATTTTTTTTAGAGGGACTTTTTGACATTTGCGTGTTAGTTAGGCATGTTTTCTGAGTAAGATGTATCTGTAGTTGTGAGGGTGCAGAGTAGTCCTGTAGATACGAATGTTATTCATGGGTATAACGGGTATATAACTTTTGTTCCGTACTGGGAATTTGGTATACATCTGGGTTAATACTTAGTAGGGCAGTCGCAACTAGCAAGCAGACATGAGTATTGACGGGGCCACTGGATTTGTGCCACCCGACACGGTTCAGGGTGACTTGCAGGACCAACTGGTCACACTGCGAGAGGAGCTGTTACAGCTGCGGCTTGCAACCAATGACCGTCCACGCGTTGCGTACGTACCGCGCGAGCGGAAGGTGAAACCTTTCAGTGGACGTGGTGAGGTGACAGTGCAGGATTTTCTTGCAGATGTCGAGAGTCTATTTAGGGCACGAGCGATGTCTGATGAGGAGCAGTGTGACTTCATGACGTCACACATCGAAGGTGATGCCAGACAGGAGATCCGGTTCCGGCCTGTGGAGGAGGTGCGTACCGCGACGTGTATCAGGCGGATTCTGCTGGAAGTGTTTGGCGAGAAGAGGTCGGTATCGCAGTTGCAGGAACTCTTCTATCTTCGTAAACAGGCTGACGGGGAGGGGATCCGTAGTTTTGCAGGTGCTCTGCAGCAACTGATGGAAGCGCTTTTGCGCAAGGACGGACATGCCGTCAACCAGCCTGACCGTGTGATCGCCGAACACTTCGCAGAGGGCCTGAAAGACCGCGTACTACGACGCGAGGTGAAGCAACAGCACCGGCTGCGACCGCAGATGAGCTTCGTGGAACTGAGGGAAGAGGCTATTCAGTGGTCCGAGGAGGAAGAGAGGCCGCCGCAATCCAGTCGACGACAGACTGCTGGTGCATTTGAGCTGGTCGCCGACGCAGGGGAAGCAGGTAACGTTACAGATCTGCAACGAGTGCTCTCAGAGTTAGAGAAACAGCAGCACGTCATCGAGGCGCTGACTGAGCGTGTGGAGAGGATGGAAGGTGTTGCGACAGGTAGGACGGGTGGACGACGGTCCAACACTCCACAGAGGCCCTGGTCGGACCAGCGACCCGCATCTGCGCCGCAGAACTTGCAGACACGACGGCCATTTCAGGAGCGACGCGCATTTCAGGGACCCTCGATGCAGTACACACCAGACGGGCAGCCAATTTGTTACCGTTGTGGTGGAGTTGGCCACCTGGGCAGGCAGTGTCGCAATGAGGCGAGCACTGGACCACGCCGGCCCCAGACGGAGGCTTGTCCACCGGGTGTGCAGACGACGGCCCCTACGGCACACAGACGAGAGCACCCAGACGATGTTAGAGAGAACACACATCCTTTAAACTGACGCCGCTCGTTACCAAGAGTCGGGTAGACGAGCTAGTGCGTACAGGCTCACACGCTACCGCGCCAACTGACGCGACCGTTGGTACTTGCCCTACGGCAACTGTCTTGATGGGAGGTGTGGAGGTCAATTGCTTACTTGACACAGGTTCCCAAGTAAGTACTATCACTGAGTCTTTCTTTCGTAAGTACATTGCTCGAAACGACCGAGAGCTGGCGTCTTGCAGTTGGTTGAAGCTCACCGCTGCAAACGGTTTAGATATACCGTATGTTGGGTACGTCGAGTTGGACGTGACGACCATGGGTCAGACCATACCTGGCAGAGGTATCCTGGTTGTCTGCGATTCCCCTGATACAGATCAGTGCGCGCATAAGAAGAGGTGTCCTGGCATTCTGGGAATGAATGTCATGGGAGAGCTTGACCTTGCTCTATGGAAACGATCCCTGAACACAGGTAGTTACAGAGCAGAGTCGGTGATGGCGTCGGTCATAGACGCGAAGCAACGGGACCGGAGAGGATTTACTCGTGTGGCAGGGTGGAGCGCAGTGCGAATCCCAGCGCAGTCTTGTGCCACGTTGATGGTTTCCGGTTTGCAGAGACAGGCTGATGCGACATGGGTCGTTGTAGAACCCATTGTGGGGGCACTTCCGGTGGAGGTGTCATTGTGTAGTACTTTAACTAGAGTACACCAGGGTGCTGCACCTGTGCAGGTAGTCAACACCAGCAGAGAAGACGTGTGGCTGAAGCCGAGGATGCGAATAGGTATTTATCAGACCATCGCGCACGTCAGTGAAGAGGACAGAATATGTTTTGAGCGAGTCAGAGTGTCTGAGGAGTACGTGAGCAGGACTGAGGACCGACCGCCAGGTGTAGTCGACACGCGTGAGGTATATAACCAGTACACTCGATGTCGGGCCACACGTCACCGCGGAGCAGGTTGCCCAACTGAGAGATCTCATCTCGCGGAACGAACGAGCATTCGCCCGAGATGATGACGACCTTGGCTATACAGACTTAGCCACGCACACGTTAAGGACCACGACTGAGGTACCCGTACGACAACCTTTCAGAAGGATTCCGCCTACACAGTATCAAGAGGTGAAAGAGCACATCAAGGATCTTCTGAACAGAGGTGTTATCAGAGAGAGCCATTCGGCATGGGCTTCGCCGATCGTCCTGGTCAGGAAGAAAGACGATTCGCTGCGCATGTGCGTGGACTATCGGCTGCTCAATGCGAAGACCCACCGAGACGCATTTCCGCTGCCGCGCATTGACGAGAGTTTTGACGCCATGAGCGGCGCAAACTGGTTTACCACATTGGATCTGGCTTCAGGATACCACCAGATCGCGATGTCGGAGGACGACCGAGAGAAGACGGCCTTCACCACACCTATGGGGCTGTACGAATTCAACCGTATGCCGTTCGGGCTCTGTAACAGTCCCGCGACCTTCCAGAGGTTGATGCAGAGGTGCTTTGGAGATCTGTGTTACCAGACGGTACTCTGTTACCTTGATGACGTTATCATCTTCTCCAAGACGTTCGACAGCCACATATCTCAGTTGGAGCAAGTGCTACAGCGACTGCAGAGGATTGGACTGAAGCTGAAGACAAGCAAGTGTCACTTCTTACAGCGGGAGGTGCTATACCTAGGACACCATGTGTCGGCCGACGGCATTGCCACAGATCCGGCAAAGATCGATGCTGTGAAAGACTGGGCCGTGCCGAACACAGTGAAACAGCTTCGCTCCTTTGTAGGATTCGCGTCCTACTACCGTAAGTATGTGCAAGGGTTCAGTATGATTGCAGCGCCGCTACACGATCTAGTGACCAGTGTCAACAAGGAAATGAAGGAGAAGGGACGGTTGAGAGGAGCCTTCAAGGACAGTTGGAGTCCAGAGTGTGACGGAGCTTTCAAGGTTTTGAAGAACGCGCTCTGCTCAGCTCCAGTTCTCGGGTATGCCCAGTACCAACGACCATTCATAGTGGAGACGGACGCCAGCCACCTGGGTCTCGGCGCTGTCCTGTCTCAAGAACAGGAAGGACGTCGTGTCGTCATCGCGTACGCGAGTCGCAGGTTGCGACCACCCGAACGCCAGTATAGCTCGATGAAGCTAGAGATGCTAGCACTTAAGTGGGCGGTCACCACGAAGTTCCGTGCCGACCTTTACGGCGGAGAGTTCGTCATCTACACTGACAACAACCCGTTGAAGTACCTGAAGACCGCCAAGTTGGGAGCCATCGAGCAACGATGGGCAGCTGAGCTGGCCCCATTCAACTTCACGATCGAATATCGAGCTGGACGTTCAAACGGAAACGCAGATGCCTTGAGTCGACAGCAACTCGACTACGAGCCCGGGGCAACCGACTTCGACGAGGAAGACGACGTGCAGCAGATATGCGCAACATATGCATCGTGCACGCTACTCCCGCGAGAACTACGCCAACAGATAGAGAAGAATGACAGAGTACGACAAGAATTCCAGGTTGAAGTAAAGGAGATAGAGGTACAGTCAACCCAGTCACCTGCCTTCCCAGCGTTATCACCTGAAGAACTTGCAGAGTTGCAGAGGAAAGACCCAGACATCAGCAGGTTCCTGATGTACTGGAGGGTCGGCGAGAAGCCGAAGAAGTGTGCACAGAAGGGTGTGACACAACTGCTGAGACAGTGGCACAAGATGAGGGAAGAGAATGGGGTTTTGTACCGCAAGGTGAGAGATCCACAGGGTGGAGAGGTTAAGCAGCTAGTTCTACCGAGTGTGCTGAAGCACCGACTTCTAGAAGCGGTGCACGACAAGATGGGTCACCAGGGTGGTGATAGGACGAGCAGCCTGGCGTGGCACCGTTGTTACTGGCCAGGTATGCACAGAGAGATTGATGACTACGTGAAGAACTGTGCGAGGTGCACACTAGCGAAGATGCCGCGACAGAAGACACGCGCGCCGATGGGACACCTTCTAGCATCGCGTCCCGTAGAGGTCTTGGCGGTGGATTACACACAGTTGGAGAAGGCAGCAGATGGACGTGAGAGTGTTCTGGTACTGACAGACGTGTTCACCAAATTCGCTTGGGCTGTACCAGCACGTGACCAGAAGGCGAACACGACGGCGCGACTATTGGTGAGAGAGTGGTTTCAGCGTTACGGAGTTCCACAGAGGATCCATTCTGACAGAGGCCGGAATTTCGAGAGTGCGACTATTGGAGAGCTGTGCAAGCTGTACGGCATCGAGAAGTCAAGGACTACGGCATACCATCCAGAGGGGAACGGGCAGTGTGAAAGGTTTAACCGGACTTTACACGACTTGTTAAGGACCCTTCCGCCGGCACAGAAGCGAAGATGGACAGAGCATCTGCCCGAGCTTTGCAACGCCTACAATGCGACGCCACATGCGTCGACGGGATACTCGCCACACTACTTGTTGTTTGGGCGCGATCCCTGGCTGCCGATAGACGCATTCCTAGGGCAGGAGTTGAGGGAGGACGATTGTGACAGCTCGATCGACGGATGGCTTGCCACACATCAGAAGAGACTGCAAGACGCGTATTCTCACGCAAACGAACGACTCGGCGCTGCAGCAGAAAGTCGTAACCTGCTTCACGAGAGATTGAAGATGAGTGAGCCGCTGACACTTGGTTGCAGGGTTTACCAACGCAACAGACTACCAGGACGCAACAAAATGCAGGATGCATGGAGCCCGGAGGTGTACAAGGTAGTACGGATACCCGCGGAGCCTGGTGGACCTTACCACATCGAGAGGGCAGACGGGTTCGGCCGACCTCAGACAGTCTGCAGGAAGAACATCCAGCCAGCGGGTCCAGGAGCGATTGTTCCGACTCCAGTGGCAGTCACTCCAGAGGTCAAAGACGACGAACGCTCTGATGAGAGCTCTGACGAAGAGGAGGAGGAGGAGGATTACCTTGTCGCGATCGTTCCAGTGGTTCGTCCGACGATAGCTCCAGCTTCAGTGGTCCAGCCGATTGCTGAGGAGGTTTTGACGGGAGAGGAGATTCACGATGAGCCTACCGTGATACCGGTATCGATACCAGTACCCGCACTTAGGAGATCGGGCAGGATGCGGAAGAAGGTGGTACGCTTCGAAGAAGTCGACACGCAAGTACCTACACCGGCCCCGCGGCGATGCAACGTCATTCCTGAACCGTGTGTGGGGGACCAATTGACCCCCATCATGACTAGTTTGTTTGTAGCGATGGCTCGCAGTGGTGTGGTCTTTTCGGGAAGCATTAACCGGGACGGTTAAGAGTTAGTTGGGGAGGACCCAGGAGGAATTTTTAGAGGGACTTTTGATACGCAGGAATTTGGGAGAACCCTAGAGTTCCAGCGGGATGTTCTTTTTTTTATATAGTAACCGGGACGGTTAAGATTTAGTTGGGGAGGATGTAGCAGGGTGACACCATGTTAATCGATAGGCGTCACCACCAGCTAATTAGTATTTTGAACAGCTGACGTACCAGCCTCGTCCTGGGGTAACCAAAAAGCCGATTTCGACAGCCACCTAGCTCAGTTGGAGCAAGTGCTGCATTTTTGATGTGTATGACTATCAACTGATAGACGACCCACCGAGACGACCTACCACAATAAAATATTACTGGACAAACTAAAATAATATGGGTTGGAGGGCCCTACACTGAAACTATTCAACAATTACAAATAGAAAACAATATGTAGAATTGGGCGATACTAAATCTATAACACTGCATTGGTGTCCCACAGGGGTCTATTCTTGGGCCGATTTTGTTTCTAATCTACATAAATTACATTTCGCAGTCTAGTGAAATGTTTAATTTTATAAGTTACGCAGACGACACTACCCTTTCAAGTACGCTAAATAATCTTTAAAAATGAGGAGAATATTGGTGCTGGTTCTTTAATTAATGACGAGCTTTGTAAAATAAATGAATGGCTTGAAATTAATAAGCCAAACATCAAAACATTTAGATATATGCTTTTCCACATGCTAAATAAAGTAAATGCACATACGCTCCAAATCAGTAACACAAACATTGATAAAGTAAATGAATTCAACTTCCTAGGTCTAATTCTGAACATAAATTTAACATGGAGGAAACATTCTGAAATCACTTCAAATAAGTATTCCAGGACAATTGGAGTGTTAAATAAGCTTAAGCATGTATTACACCAAAATATAAAAAACGTTATATATAATACACTATAGTCCTACCACATCTGAACTACTACATCATGGCATGGAGTCCTCAAAGTGAAAGAATATACAAAGTACAAAAGAAGATTGTTAGAATACTTACAAAGAGTAGATACAACTCACATACGGATCCGCTGCCTGAGACACAATCTACCTAACACTTTAAACAATACACCAACTCATATAAAAGAAAAAATCACCACACAGTCTAGGCGGGTTTGCGAACTACACCAAACATCAGTACATACAAAACTATCAAACCCCGTGCAATATACTAAATATATCAAAACTAAACACACGCACGCACTCAGCGAACGCGCATATTCACTACTACACAAAGAGAATACACACATTTGTAGATTTACAGGCACGCACGAACACACATTTTGTATTCCTTCTATTTGGAAGAATTACACTTGTTTGACAAACTGATTTATTTGTATTTATTTTTATTTTTTCTCTCTTTGAAAGAACATAATTTGTTAGGCCAACTAATTTACTATGGCCCCTTAGACTAGTGATTCGGCAGTTCTTTGATGGGTATTGTTTATCGCGGAGTGTGTTATAATGATTATAATATTTGGAAAGTAATTTCGATATTCCAAACAGTGACGCCATCTGGTGGTAGAGAAACCATGTGTCTGCGGCCATATTAATTTTTCGGCGAGTTCACGAAGGCCGGCGAGAGTCGGATATGCGAGGCATACGCATCACAGAAGGGTTCCGCGGGCCGATCAGCGAAAACGTACGAATACACATCAGCACATATGTAATCTTCCAGTTCAATAGTAAATCAGGTAGGCTCCATTAAACAGCACTATTTTTGTAATATTATCCGTCTGTATAAGTTGTTATTTTGTAATGAATGTTGTGTTCACACCAAACACACCCAAACCAGGAAGTAAAACTAAAAAGCCTTTGCACTACATACAGTATTAGGCGCCTAGTTATCGACAAGCTACATGTTAGTATAAGTATAGCATTTAATGATACCCGTATTTGGACTGCATCAATATAACTGAAACACAAACAACACTGTCTACACAGTATGAACTGGAATACGCGTTCGTAGTTATGTGTTAGATTCCCTGGACCTAACGGCAGTTTTCGTCCAACCCGCCAGATGGTGCCACATTATACTTACTTTGTTAAATGCCGCCACCTATCGGACAGCTGTGCGATACATTGTGATTTATTATAATAATATAACTTATTCTAATTTATCAATGGTCTACAGTTCGGTTTGAAATCGTATTTTTACACACTAATTTATTGTTTTATAATGATTTATCTTAGATTATTTATTTATTTTTACTTACTTATTTCTCTTAGATTACTTATTTATCTACCTTAGACTATTAATTTGATCTTATCTTATGTATTTAATTAGTCTATATTTTAGATTTGGTCAACACGTCATAGTAATGTGTTCTTATTTATCTTAGCTTATTTACTTTTTTATCTTAGCTTATTTATTGTTATCTTACCTTATGTATTTAGTGAATTTATATTTTAGATTTAGTCAACACATCATATTATTGTGAAGCGCTTTGATTGGTATTTAGTTAGCTAAAAAGCGCTATATTAAGAAACGGAATTATTATTATTATTATTACAGTTTATACTGATTTGGTCATTTAATTTTGTCATCATTTTAAAAATAAAAAAATTTCATGTAGATAGAAATATAAAAAGGCATGCTTTTCACTGTGTAGAGTGAGCGTGCGTGCGTGCTTGCATGCGTACTAAATAATGAAACAATAATAATGTTAATGATTGTGTGATTACGACAAAATTGTAGATCCGATGAGACGGCAGCAACAGCAGTAACAAACCATGATGGCTGAACAAGAAACACAAGATGGCGAATTGGCATCCCTCAGTGAACTACTGCAATGTGTCATCTGCTTTGAGCCGTTCACTAACCCTAAAATGCTCCAATGTGGACACAGTTTCTGTGAGGAGTGTCTTCAGGACTACCACAAGGTCAATCAGCAAGCACACAACGCTCAGCCGGGAAAGCTGCCATGTCCAACTTGCCGGGAACTTACATCGATTCCAGAGAATGGCATCAGCGGTTTGCGAAGCGATTTCAAAGCACACAAGTTGGAGAAAGTGTTCAGAATGATGACTGTTCGCAACCGTACGTCATCCTGTATGTGCGACCCATGCACGTCACAGAAGATGACGGTCGATGCCAGTGTGTACTGCAGTAAGTGCAAAGTGAACTACTGCAAGGCATGTCTGCTCATACATAACAAGAACCCGATTTTCAAGGACCACAAAGTCTTCGAAAAGTCTCTACAGGAGAATCTGGCAATGGAGCTCACATGTAAGGTACGTGTCTACATGCTAGCTAGCGGCTAGAGTACAACAAATTGGTAGATGACGCATCTCCGACTACGTGCTTATGCCATGACACACTTCGATGGAGTGAATGAAGACGTTTACTGCAAGGTGAACTATTTAATGTGGTATGTGTGTGTGTGTGTGCGTGCGTGCGTGCGTGCGTGCGTGCGTACGTGCGTGCGTGCGTGCGTGCGTGTGTGCATCCAAGCCTGGCCCAGCAAAAAAATGTCAAGCCCAGCCAGGCCCAATCCTGCAAGCTAGAATTTTGGCCCAGGCCCAACCCAGATCGGCCTGGCCCGCACGTTTCAGGCCCAGGCCCGGCCCATACCCGTGGGCCAAAGACGGGTAAGCCCGCAGCCTGCAAGCCCACGGCCCGCTAATTTTTTTAAAAGATAAACTTATTATCTTATAGTAAAACAAACCGCAAATAAACTGTAATACATATGTATTGTTTTATTAAATAACATAAAAAGTAATACTGTCAACTAGTCTATGGCTGTACTGTGTGCTAACGAGTTCTAGAAATCCAGCACAACCAACTGCTTCAAACGGACGATTATCCTGAAGAAAAATAATAATTTTTTTATTGTCATTTCTATTAAGTATCAAAACATATTTTTATATATGGGTTTAATTTATTGGCTTATGGTTAGGGTAGGAGATTTGTTTATCTTAACCCTAATGCAAACCATAACCCTAATTTAAGTTGTTAATTGAATTAGGTCAACTAAGTTAACTTAATTTAATTAATTAATGTTACCAGTAAGGGCAGTCAATTTGGTATTAATTGTTATTTCAATTAAATGTCACCCACTGGCACTGACACCCAGTAGCATTTCTAGCAGGCTTGCATATATATATATATATATATATATATATATATATGTATATATATATATATATATATGCTGTGACTAAACACTCAGATTTTTTGTGTGGGAATCTCTGCTACAGATGGTACAGGTGTAGAGAGTTTGATGTAGAGATGTGGTAGTCGATTGCCTCTCTCCGACACTCTCTCTTCTACGTAAACAGTTCGCTTCTTCTTTCTTCTGCCTTCCTCTGCACAGCCTGTCGCCAGTAGTTGCGGTCTGCTGCAGTAGATTCCAAATACTCGATGCTGACCTGAGCAGATTTTATATTGCGCTTGCAAGCGTCCCTGAACCGCAGAGCTGGACGGCCGACACACCTTGCACCAGAGGCAAGCTCACCATAGAGGACGTCCTTTGGAATACGTCCATCCTCATGAGCCAGACATGGCCAAACCAACGCAGACGTCGCTGACTTAACAGGGTGAACATGCATGGGATATATAAAAAGTTGAGGTTTCATGACGAAATAACTGTGTTAAAATTAGATAGATTTAACATTATACATTACATATATATATATATATATATATATATATATATATATATATATATATATATATATATATATAATTTTAATCCATGTGCAGGGGTTGTTTGAAGAAATAATGTTTCCCATACAAAATTTGAACATGTTAATAATTAATTTGTTTTAATGTCAATGTGCTCAATCTTCATTTTGTGTATTTTACCTAAAACCTAGCCTACAATTGAGTGCCGAATAAGCGTCTCTATACGCGTATTTATTTGATGAAAAATGCCACCCTATACGCACCGTATTTGGCACTATACTATTATTTAATTTAAACATTTGTGCCAGCCTATATTCTCCGATAATCATGACAAATTATGCGGGGTGTAATGTTTAGGAGAGCAATCGCTCTCACTCCCTATTGCTAGCGCTAATCAGTCATCCACGGAGCTGTTTACCGCTCGCGCTAAAGGGGTAAGACCATAGTTGACCTTCCTGTTTATTGTTTCACACGAATATAGGGCGTATGAAATTGTAAAATGGGAACTTAATAAATTAATATTATGTGACATGAGGAATATTCACAGGTTTGTTTGTAGAAGCTATTGGCTGTGAAACAGTGCATTTTTTAAAGAGTTTAACTGGCGGAGGGATTTATGGGAATTTTTCTGCTATGGGCCACGTGGGCGCATGAATACATGGCTATTTTTGTAAAAATTGATAGGCATCGCACGTCGGGGCGTTTTAAAAGAGCTGGTCAGTATATCAATGAGATGATGGCAGTTGCTGTGGACATTTTTCAGAATTTTTGATGGTCACGTTTTCTTGTAATCAGACAAAACGTTAACATGGCCATCAATGCAATTCTCTACTGTGGTCTGGCCCCTAAAACCACTTGCTCCCAACTGGAGCTGCATGTGGCTCCCTCTGACGGCTAATTTTTTTATCCTTTCGAACGACAGTCGTGAATTTAGCGGCATCCCGTGCTTCTGAAGATCCTAGATTTTGACCCAGAAGCGTTAGACCGTTAGATTTCCATGATTAGATGAATCGGTCAGAATCCTTAGTTCTCTGGAGCTCGACATGGTATATTATTAGTTAAAACGCCATTATCACTGCGTAAACCGATCGTAAATGGCCGCCGTGCGCAGCGCCTCAAACCGGTCATAACCGCCTGGCGGCGGTTTCCCGTGAAGCGGGCTTGCATATTCAATTAAACAAAACTTTAATTTCCATTTAAAAACGGAAAATTCCCCGTTTTTTGGCAGATAGAAAATGCGGTTACTATATCTGCGGGGGCGCAAATACGCATAAAGTTTATGCATATTCGGCAGAAAAAAAATAAAACACGGCGATCCGCGTAGTATTCTAGGGTCGCTTGGCTTCACGCCGAGTAAAAAAAATTGCTTCGGCGCTAAAAAAGACAAATATACTAGTCACTTTTTCGCACTGTACTATTATTTGTTTTGAAAAATTTGCCCCCTATACTGTTATTTGGCACTACAGTATTATTAAATTTGACCGATTTGCCACCCTATACATTTATTTTACAGGTCGTTCATCGAGTTCATGGGTTTGGGGTTAAGGTTAGAGTTTTCTTATTCATTCCGAACGAATACTAAAGTTTCTTGAGAGGTAATTACAATGTCATGACATGGTCAGTGTTGTTGAAGACTGTCAGTACTCTGATCTTCTTGCAGCCGCCAAGGTACACTGCAAAATTGGGCCACAGAAGGGAGATATCAACCAAGGTCTGGTCGATATTGAAGTTGTGGAGTAGACTGGATGAATGCGTTGTGCCAAACTCATCCAATGTCTTGAGATGAATATTCTGCAGTTGTCTTTCCAGTCGCTTCGTGGGTGACAGTTGATTTGACGAAAGACAGCCTTCAACATCACGGAACATGACATAACATTATAATTACCTCTCACGAAACGTTAGATAGTGTTAGTTACTGTGTCACGATCTGCTCCCCCCATGTGAACACTGTCAGTAATTGGTTCTTACCCGGTTTGTCTTTTTTCAGGTTCATGAGGGTGAAGACGGTCGCTACTTCTGCCAGACGTGCAAGGTTGTCGTATGCACACTATGTATAATCAAAGAGCACGCTGATCATCCCATCGCCGAAGTGGACGAGTTGTACGTGCAGCAGCAACAGGACATGCGTAACCTTCAACAGATCATTGACAGCAAGGTCGAACGTCAGCAAATTAGGAAAGCTATCTTGGACAGCCAGCGTACGCTGATCCTCAGTTCGCGCAAGGAGGTATGTGGTGTCACCTGTGTTAGCTTGATGTGCTTCAAAGTTCTATGTCGGTGTAACAATATATCTCCCCGTTGATCCCCCCCCCCAGCCAGGACATATTCCCTCTTAATTATCGTGCTGAGCTAGTGGAGGATTAATCGCTGTGCCTTGTGAAGAGACCTGTGTAATTGGCTTCGGGGTTGATATCCAAAGGGGGTATACCCTCTTCTCCTTGTTGAGGAAAGATATCTTACCATGCCGTAAAACATCCAGGGGCGAAATACTGTCACACAGGCAATAAATATAAGTCAGGGATTCATATTAATTTACATTCATTGTGCAAAACATATAAATGTGTATATTACACATGTTAATTCGTAATGTATTTCTCACATAAATGCAACGTAAAAGAGTGGCTACTGCCAGAATATATGCGCAGAATTCAGATTCTGACAAATAATTTGTAGTCTAACCCAATACAATATGCTTGTGTTTGTCCATGTGATATTTTAACAGAATTGTCAGCAACGCTGTAAAATGTATGAAGTGATTACTTCGAACCATAGGATTAATATAACACGTATGTGTAATAGAAATATAACTTTTTTTTCTAATCGGTTCACAAGGCATGTTAGTTTCTCTATTTCCTTACATGTGTGTTCAAATGAACCTTCTTAAGCTTTGACCGCGTATGACTAAACATTGGCCTTGAAAATAGCGAAAATAAAGTCGTATTTTCGGGAAAGAAAATTCAATCAAAAGTGTTATACCGTGTTCGATGCAACGTTCCTTTGTTCAATCAATCTTTTCAAATTCACGAGACTTGACATAATCACGTCGGTGTCTTGTACGGGCAAGTGGAGATCATTCATTGGCATTACCAAGCAATTATATAGGTTTCTCTATGGCCAACTACATTTGTGGAACAAATACGTTGAAGCGCCGTATCCGGTGTCGGTCCAAATATATTGACGTTTTATTCATTAATTCAATTACACTGTAGTAGTGTGAAGTGTAGAAAATAAATTAAGGATGTCAGCGTTATGCTGAATTCGTTCCATATTTCATTTCATCAAAATAATTTAACCCATCGAGAATCATTCTAGTTGGTGTAAAAAGTTAGTACTAGTAGTGTATTGATAGTTTAAGTAACATGTACAGTCGGTTGAAAAAGAGCGTACCAAAACCATCGACAGATTTGGCTTTGATCATTAGCTCAGATAGCTTGCGAAATTATGAATTGCTTTTTGCTATAGTATATTGTATATTCAAATGAAGTTTGTGGTGACTTTGGTCGCACCCCTCTCACCAGCCAACGTACCTGAACACTAATTTAATTTCTGTAAAATCAACATTTATTTGTGACGAGAACACACAATAGTCAATTTGTTCGTCTTCAAGTCAAATATATATTAGTTATCGAAGTCGCTTTTTCGTCATTTTTGCAGATCGAATATGCAATCGAAGAGAAAGCTTCACAGATGATCGAAACTATCCAGAAGCAGGAAGCAGAGCTGTTGCGTGAACTGAGACAGAACGCCGACAAGAAACTCGAAGTACTTGAGGAGGAGTTAGACATTGTTGATTTCTACATAGCCAAGGCTCACAGTTTGCAGGTAATACATATTATGTGGCCACATCTACGAAAT
The DNA here is from genome assembly GCA_963662155.1 of Lamellibrachia columna. Taxonomy (NCBI): domain Eukaryota; kingdom Metazoa; phylum Annelida; class Polychaeta; order Sabellida; family Siboglinidae; genus Lamellibrachia; species Lamellibrachia columna. Next base: position 23,954,441 of record OY759264.1, read on the forward strand.
GTTGAGAAATGTGACGTCAAATTAATACACTACATATATAATACATAATAACGTTCCTCTCTGAATCCTTCTTGATGCATACCAATTATAATATTTGCAATAATTTTATATTATTCGAAACAGGAATATACGCGACCTTTGGGTAAGCTACACTTGATCCAAATGATGGCAGCCAAGAACGAGCTAATCCAACGCATGCACACCATCGCTGACGCTGACGAGTCAACATACTGCGACGAACAGACTTTAGACATGACGTTCCTGGCGGCAAAGCAAGATTTATCCATTGGACACATAGCAGTAGGTAGACGCAGGATGAATAAATTTACCATCATCGATTGAATGTTCATTTCAATGGAACATCATGTTTAATAATGTGTTTTGTTAAGTTAAACTGTAATGAACAAACTATATGTACATATGTTTGTATGTTTGCTTGTTTATTTGTTTGTTTGTATGTTTGTATTGCAGCAGGCAACACATCGTAGCACCAGTGTTCCATCTTCACAAATAAACACACTGCTTTATGACTACAACGAAAGCTAGCACAATGTTAAGAAAACAATATAGTCAGTAACGTATTTATTTTAATTGGACATGACAGGGTCAGGTAACATAATTAGGGCAATCAAAGTGGCATGCATTTACCCTTCGTACAAATGTTTATGTATAATCATTTCCATTTATTATATCACTGTCAAGAACGCAGATGCATTGAAAAGCATGCAAATTCACTGCAGGTTAACACGAAACCAGTTTAGCATTTCAACGCTACAATGGCTTACTGGCACAGTATTTTAATATAAAAAACATAATTATATTATACTACAAAGTACTTTACGTGTTCTGCACAACTGCATTGTGTTACAGGTTAAGTCTCAACAGCAAGTGACCAGTAACAGTGCACCCTACACTCCATCTGAAAATGTCAGAGTTGATGAAGATATAATTTATTATTCTGGTAAGTGTCGTTTAAGTTCAGACTATCATCGATGAATGGATTATATTTGAGTAATATATAATATCATAGATGAAACATATTAACAGATGGTGTGGTTAAGAAAATACAATGGAAATTATTGATCGTGTTACGACAGACATATTAATACGGTTTCTGTTGTGCAATGGACAGGAAAATGGGCTTGTGCTACGTTTTGGGGCAGACATCAAGTGATAGAGAGGTTACGACGTCTTAGCACATTTCTTTGTGCCTTCTTCTCATCTAGATGTGATACTATACTATGCAATAGGTCTTGCATACTGGTGACAATAACTAAAGGTTGTGCAGTTGTGTGTTATAAACTAGTGGGCATATGAACTGAACGAGGGAATATAATGAACAAAGGATGCAAGAAAAGAAACTAGTTCTATTTATCACCAAATGTGTAATTTGCTGTTGAAGATATTGCAAAACTTCAACCTATGAAAAATTGTTTGGCAAAAGTAATTACTCGTTCTCCTCACAACGAAGCCTAGACAGCTTCGAACATCTAGATCAAATCTACATTTTCTTAAAATATTTGAAATAAATATTGGAACAAGGACTTTTTCGGTTGCTGCACCAATTCCTTGTAATTCACACACTGAACAAATATTTCACCATCACCTGAAGATTGATATTTTTAACTGTACTTTTTCTCATTACCTCACTGGCGTATTCATCAATCTGTTGACAATGTTAACACTCTACAGTCTACATCAATTTTGAGATTGCCGAACCCTTTCGTTTTGATGCGCATCTAAGCTCGGGTCGAATTTATGTTTATAGCATTATTATTATAACTTACTTTGTGTTTCTCCAGATTCTCAGCGTGCTCTGCAGCGTGGAACTCTGTCACTAGAGGGTGCTGAACGCATAAGCACCCAAATGCAGGTTGAAGAAGCCACCCTTGAAAGGGGACGTAATCCAACGCCAAGTTGTACCACAATAGATATGTCATCGGCTCACATTCTAGAGATCCGTGGTTTCAAACCAGGCACTAAAAGAGACACCGTAGAAATGTTCATCGAGAATAAATCTGGGGAGTCTGAGCTACAGTCATGTGACTATGATACAAATACAGGCGTGGCTGTAGTTGCATTCAAGAATGATCAAGGTATTACTGTGATGTGCTCTAATGTGTCTACGATAGCCTTTCATTTATTTTAGCCATTCAATTTACATAAACGAAAATTTTTATCATAACTCCCAGTTATTATTTTTAAAGACTATATGTTGCATATATGTGCATGTTTAAGCAGAAAGCACCACTGGGAGGTGGATCACTTTTACAACAGCTAAGTAACAATGTTATAATATTTTCAATTATATCATTATATGTTCATCTTTATTTATTCAAAGCCTAACATTTTTTATTTTAATTGTATGTAAATTAAACAAATATGTCAACTTCAACAACTCTGAAGGAATATTCAATCCTTCTCTAGGCGCAACAAAACTGATGAGTTTGAGAAAGTTGGAACTCGAAGGTGCTCAACTGTCAATCATCCGACTGACGGACATCTATACTGGACTTGACCGCGAGTCTTGCCGGCCAAGGGCGATCCGTGTACAAGGGATTTGCAAGGACACATCCGAGGAGTTTCTACAACTTTTCTTTGAAAACCGCCGCATATCTGGTGCTGGAGACGTAGAACACGTTGACTATGATAACGAAGAAGGCATCGCCGTCATCACTATCAAGGATGCAGACTGTGAGTAGACTTATGTATAAGACGGTCACTCTATGAGTTATATGAAAGTGCTCAGTACCTAAGTATATTCCAGGGGTGAGATTTAGCGGTCGCCCGGTCGCCAATGGCGCCCAAAAATGGCTTCGGGCGACTTCAATCTTTTAAAACAGTAGCCCGCATGGCGACTTGAAATATTTACGGAGCTGCATTATTTTAAACCCAGCAAAAATAAACGGAATGTTAATTAACATCTCAAAAATGTTGTCCTGGCTATATCCCATTTATGCTAACCATAAATAGTGTTTTTGTGACACGTTTGACATTGCAAGAAATGTTGCCAAACCGTAGCCGAAGCGATATCAATAGGGAGCATTCATTGTATTTTTAATCAACCACATCGACGCTCAACATGATGATGGTCATGTTAATAGTCTTGGTTCCGCGTAGCGCCACTTTTATATATACTAGCAAAAATGTCCACCCCAGGACGGGATAACGTGGTAGTTCATACGTGACAGTCATGATAGCAATGTTTATTAAATGCCTCAGGCCAATATGCCATCAATACCCTCGAACGTATTAACAGAAACAACCGCGTCACGCACGTGATGCAACACTCGTTGCAAGTTCAAAATGTAGAAGGTCGCGTGAACACCCACGGATACTTGTGTTGGTTGTAGAATAGTAGAATATCTGCTTTCTACTGTCTTTTTATTGTGTATTGGGTGGGTGCGTGATTTCTACTATAATTATTATAAACCGCCCAGATGGCGCTACGCACTCTCAAACGGTTTACGTACCGAAGTATTCGCCGCGGCACGCGTTGTTTCTGCAATTGTTGGAAGTTAACGTTTTACGCAGCGAACATTTGATTTACCATAAAAACCATTAAGAACCCTTGATAAATGGGGTATTTCGAAAAAAATAAAGGCGTTATGTTTCATTCGTGGGGTCATAGATTAATCCCTGAAAGGTTGGCGCCCGAGGTGCAAGCCGTCTAGGAAAAAAACGCTAGCATAACCACATATAATTATACATACAAACATACTTAAAAACATAAGCTATATCGATTATAGTTAGATATATCTACATGGTGCGCGGATGGCTTCTGGTGAATTCATTGGGAAACTGGTTAAAGTTTCTTTAAGCTAGAGTAAAATAATGTCCTGTAAACAAATCAGCAAAACTGTTCAGTTCACAGGACCTGATGTCTTGTGACGCTTGGAGACTTTTTGCGTAGACTGTTGGTGTACTATGTTATGAAAGCAAAACAACCTGTCACATGTGTACAATTGTATACTGGATTTTATTCTGTATTATGTATAACATTGTATTGATCCTGCCTTAAAAATAAATGTTTCAAAACAGTTTTTTTTTATTTGTCGTTGATGTCGCTCATACATTCTATCTTCAAAGTATTTGCTTTCTATCATCAAAGTATTGATTAGCAAGTGGGCTACCTAAGGAGCTGTCGGGCTACTTCACTCTGCAAGGTTGGTAGCCCGACTGGCTACCTTCCATGACTTGCTAAATCTCACCCCTGATAGTCTATCAAGCAACATGTGGGACACATTGGCGTACGGGTTAGAACATGTGGGGCACAGTGGCGTACGGGTTAGAACATGTGGGGCACAGTGGCGTATGGGTTAGAATATCGGCCTCTCAATCGAGAGAACCCGGTTTCCATTCCTCTTGCTGCCGTTTTGAAGCGTGGGCAATTTCGTTTCATGGATAGGGTAACAAATAGTCTTCGTGCAGTAATTGCAAAATGACTGTATGTAAGCTTCCATGGGAAGTAGACTTGGTGTTGTAATAAACAGGTCTGCCAAAGGGTGAAGGGTAAAGTGCTTTGAATGGACTGACAAGGACTGGATACCGCGCTATATAAGAATGTATAGAATATAATAGAATATAATTTACATAAGTTGTGACATTATTGTTTTTCCACACAGCTGCCAGACGAGTTGTGCAGAAGGAGCCACTGATTATCAATGGTACACGCATAGAAGTGAACCTGATGACACCGCCCATGTCACTACCATTTCTTCAAGGACCGTTCGAAGAAAATCTGGTACTTGTTTCGGGCTTGTCACCAACGTGCACTGGCGACGACTTGAAAACATTCTTCTCAGCACAGGACATCCACAGTGAAATACAATGTGTGACCTTCAGCTTGAAACCAGGGGTTGCAATGCTGCAGTTCACGCACCCTCCAGGTAATCACTTTTGTGAGGTCAGACTGGCCTATTAGAAAGTAATAACTCTGAAATTCTCATTTTTATTCTACCTTTTTAGACAGTATACGTACTGTGTGTTGCTGCAAATGATTTACAACAATGCTGGACTTCTAATAATTTCGTATAGAATGTTGCAGACTTAGTGCAGAATTCTACATTTAAAATTTTTACGTGTATCTGTTTCTTACCTTTCCAACATTTTTGAAAGATTTTAGTAGAAAACATCAGGGACTTTCACTGAAACAGATTTCAACATATCATTTATGTGAAAACACACATACACAATGTCTTTGAACGCAGAACTCTAGATTATGTACGCAATATCTCACTAAATGTCGTAGTACACAGTTAAACAATTAGTGGGGGTCACATTTTCAGGACGGGAACTTGATGTGTACTGTTGCAGAGTTTGACCGTCTGCGGGAAATATGTGTCACAAAGCTACTTCGAGGGACAATGTTGAGTCTACAAAAAGTGCCACAATCCAAAACCATTCAGGTGCACAACATTGGTGAAGTCACCGAGGACATGCTGACGTTGTTCTTTGAGAATAAACGTACTGGAGGTGGTGAAGTGGCCAATATACAAGTCTGCCGAAAATATGACTATGCACTCCTTGAATTTATGGAAGGTGCCAGTAAGTTAAATATATATGCCTGGCTTATACATTAAGATTAGTCGTTTCTCAAATTTGGTATGGTATTGTAATGTGGCCTGATATGTGCAAGACAACTATACTCGATTTGAATTTACAAAATGCGCCAGTAATTTGCATTATTAAAGTAATCGTTAGACTAACATAACATCTTTGGTGATGTGATTCTCCTAAATTAGTATATTACAGTTTCTTGAACATATGTGCTGTGTTGTCTGTTTGCAGATGTTCAAAGCATCCTTGCCAAAGAGAATCACACTGTGCAGAAACTGGCCCTTTGTGTGTCAACGTACTACGAATGTTTGGGGCTGATTCCCCCGCACCATGACACCACAATTCCAGGTGGATGGATACCAAAGAACGTTGCCGTCACAGGGTTCTGTCCACGTGTGTTGAGCTTCCTTCAGACATCCGCCGTGTCTCGGGAGCTGGTGAACAGTTTGATGGCTGAAGTAGCAGCAGAAGTTGAATGGGGGACGTACAACGACGGATCTACTAGCATTGAGTTGACATGCACCATTAGCCACAAGATGAAGAATGCACAAACAATGGCTAAGACGTGGAGCCAGACAGTATCGATGACCTTCCTGAATGTGTTGGCCAGTAACTTTGCATCTGAGCAAATTGAGACAATTCAGGAAGCTTGGCAACAGTTCAAGGGATGCATTGGCTATGTTGCTGAACTTGATCCCAGTAAGATCTGCGTCGATATCAATGATGACGCATGCTCTGTGTGCATCACTGGGCAGAGAAAAGAAATTGATAACATTTCAACAAAACTGAAAGACGATCATTCAAAGGTACAAGAGGAAATGATCAAGGCAGCAACTATTGTCACAGAGACCAAGTCTGGTTTCAAATTGCACCAACTGAGAATGCTGAATGCAAAGGCATTTACATCACAACAGCAGAAGTACACACAACCGACCGTGGTGATTGACATGAAATCTCTCGAAGTCAAATTCACAGGAATGCCAGGAGATATAACTTTAGTGAAGCTTGACATGTTTGAGATCTTGAACAACATGACAGAAAAGTTCATAGAAATGTCTGCCTCACTTATCTGCCTGCTCCATGGGAAAGACATGAGGAAACACGTGGTGGATCAATTCAAGAGCCGGAACATCTGTGCTGTCTACAGTGATGCCGGGAGGAACAAGCTTGGAGTGTATGCCCTCAGTGATGAACACCTCAACACTGCCATTGACGTGATCACGGCCACAACATGTGAGACGTCAGTTGATGCTGATGTAGACAAGATGTCATCACCAGAGAAGTGGAAAGAACTGCTAGTTGCCCAACAATCTCAACATGATGGTTTACTCACAATCACCGTGTCTGGAAACACTGTAGACCTGGCGGGAGCAAAATCACGAGTGGAAGTAGCCCTGGAAGAAATAAAAAAAATTATGAAAGACAACATCATCAATGAGCAGTTTGTTCCAATGGAGCATGGCGTTGCTTGCTTCATACACAAGTACATGATAAAAGAGATCGAAGCAATTGTATTGGCCTTTCAACATAGCGGTGTCAAGATTACTCCACATTTAGATGGACCATATGGATATGTCGTTGCAGGAAACACCTACGGTCTTCAGAATGTCGTTCAGAAATTGCAGAGGTTGCCAGATGATGTCAAAGCGCAACAGTTCTATGTTGATAAACCAGGCATGCCAAAGTTCTTGACAAGTTATGCCGGTCAACATTCCCTTGGAAGACTTGAATACCAACATCAGGTTGTCATTAAGCCTGTTGGAAAGTATGCACAGAAAGGTGAAGTGTTGGCTTCAGATGCTGGGGCCAGTGCAGGTGGCAGCAACAGCAAATCATGTGTGACGCTTCCTGGTGGTGCCACAGTAGAAGTGATTCAAGGGGATTTGACAAAATTCCGTGCAGATGCAATTGTCAACTCTGCAAATGGAAGACCTGACCACATCGGAGGACTGGCCAAAGCCATTGCTGATGCAGGTAATATTTACAGTTATGCTATTGGAAACAGAAAACATTATTTAGTGACATAAGTGAACCACACTCAATATTACCCATGTTGAGTGTGTTGTCATTCCACCTAATGTTATATGCAAAATATTCCTTTAATGGTTTCGTTAGGCGTATAGAGGATTATAATTGAGTTATGTTTATGTATATACTGCATCGTTGCACGTTATGACAACTTGCATAGGTGTCTACAATGAATGTGGATGGAACACATCATAATCTAAGCATAGATCTACCCAAAGAGCTAGCGAAGTGCATGTTTTCGTCTGTGATAGTACAACATTCACAAAATCATGTCCGTTGTTGCTAAGGAAACAATAATCAGCTGATTACATAATACATACAATAACATTGTACGATCTTTGTGCAGGAGGGCCAGAGATTCAGCGGGAGTGTCGAGACCGTGTGCGACAGAGGGATGGCATTGCATCCGGAGATGTGTATGTATCGACATCAGGCCGGCTGCCATGCAAGAAGGTGTTTCATGCAGTGGGTCCTGTGTGGAAAGATGGAAGTAGCAATGAGCAGAGCAACCTCTATGATGCATTCTATGAAAGCACGTTTGCTGCGGAACAGTACGGTATGTCTTCGATTGCGCTTCCTGCACTGAGCTCAGGGGTTTTTTGCTACCCCATTGAGAAATCCACCAATGTTATCTTAACGGCACTGAAGGATTTTCTAGAAGCTAACACACAGTCATGCGTGAAGAAGGTGTCACTGCTTGACCCGCCAGAACATGTAGTGAGAGCATTTCACACGTGTCTTGGTGTCGTGTTTGGTTCTCAGATGGTGATGACATCTCATGTTGGACAAGGCAGTTCGCAGAAGAAAGGCTTTTTTACTCAGATATCTAGATTCTGTTTTGAAGTGGTTCATTTTGTGTAGTTACCGTTGTTTATCGAGAAAAATGTAAACACTGTTTAAGTCATGTGGCCATAATTTATGGTTGATGGCCAACATCAGTGCTCACTGGTAAATATTAGTTTAGCATACAAATGTTCTGACTCTCATTGTTAGAACCAGAGTACAAAGTGGCAACAACATATGCATATCTTCCTCTTTATGTTCGTCAGATACTGCAAAGAAACTGATGTTCTGATTTAGTTATGTATGGCCAGATATCATTTCCCTCAAATTTTATAGGTTGCCACAGACAATTCGTTCAACCACAGGACTTATATATGCCAAATAAATATATAATGTTTCATACATTGTGTCTCTATCCATGATGAAATATATGTTGCTGTCTACAGCTCCCAATCATTCAACTTGGAAGAAACCGCAAAGTCGGCCACCAACAGGCTACATTCGTAGACAAAGAAAGAAACAGCTATATACAACAACTCATCGAAAGACAACACAGAAAACACAGCTAACAACAGCAGAAGGCATCACGTTGACATTGTGCAAATCCGAAATTGCAAAAGAACAGGTTTGCCAAATTATAAGTACCAATTAAGGTGTTCACTGTTCCAAGACGATAGATGTTCTTTAGTGATAATGTAGGCCGCGGGACAATAAATGATACAGAATAGTTGTGGCATCAAAAGCCAATCATTATAATGTAAGTTACACTTTATAGAAGAATGTTCCTTAGGATAGAATACATTAAAATAATGATGTAATTATAGAAAATAAATGCATCTTTATGTGAATTTTAGTATAAAGCAATGTCACTAGATTTATTAAATTATTTGATTTGATCATCGAAGGAACGATTATATGAGGTGATGAAAAGAGGATACGATTTGTCTTTTGGGAGTATATAAAGGAACGTGTTCATCTCAAATTAGTAGGCATATATTGGAATCGACAAAATGAGTAAAATCAACATTATCATCGAAATATGCACGAACACAGTCAGGTTGGCTTAAAGAAATTAAAATACATTGGTTGTGTACATAATATAGTAAATCTATTTAAATACTGTTGCAGGTTGATGCAGTTGTCAACTCTACAAACCGCAGCTTTCAATTGGACCGTGGCGCAGTGTCTACGACATTGCTACAGAACGGCGGGAAAACCATCGAATGTCGACAGGATGCACCAAATGGCATCCAGTTTGGGGAAGTCGTGGTGACATCTGGTGGACGTCTAAGCTGTCGATATATCGTGCATGGGGCCTGTTGTGGCTGGGACGGAGGAGCAGGACAAAGTGAACAGGTATGCCACTATGTCTGTTTCACTGTCACATGACGATAAACCACAAAACATGATACTGTTTTAGTTCAATAACAGTAACGGTAGTTCGATTCCACCTCCGCCGTTTCGAAGCTTGGGCAATTTCGTTCACCCCACTTTGCCTGTGTCTTTCGGAAGAGACATTAAAAGCCGTTGGTCCAAACTCCTGCGTTAGCTCAAGATTGGGCAGTTTGGAGTATAACTACTTTAGACTTTAGTATATCAGAAGCATTTAGAGTTAGATAATGGAAGAGTTGGTTGTCGTCTTACCCACAGATGTATTGTAGTTGCCGTCCTTCCATAAACGTAATAAATAAAGTGTTGCCGTTACTTATTCATGGTGGGTGCTACGGACGAGTATGTGATAATGTGGTAGGGCTGTACTATGTACGGTAGACGAACTATGGTAATCCGCACATTGCAAAACAAATGGAAATGGTTATAGTAACCGTATTAAAGAATTACAGTTTTCTTAAAGTGTGTGAAGCTTTTCTTAGATAAATAATAACAATGTTATTGCATTAGTAATAATAAAAATGTTATAGTAATAACAACAATGTTAGCAATACCAACGATGTAAACATGATATACAAGTCAGGTTTTTGTTAAGAGTCGGGACCCGGGTAATTTACCCGGCTATGGCGGTCCATGTACCCGGCTGTCGTAGAGGAAAGCCGATATTTATTAGATAGTTTTTGCAAGCGCACCGATCTCGGCTCCCTTCCCGATCCCGATCTCGCTACGCGTGCTACGTCATCGCTTCGTGTGTTTACACGATCGGGGCCGGGTCGATGAGATAGGGAAAACACCGACATCGCAGGTTCAATCGGTTAGTGGTCTCCCTATCTATAGTACGTAGTATATGGTTGAATAAACATAATAAATATACAGCAAGTGTACGTAAGTCTGTTGTTGACTGATTAGTTCCCCCCTTTTAGTTGCCAATGGGCTCCGTGCATCGAAAAAAAGAGTTTTAAGTGCGCACTGTCTATAACTACGGCTATGGTAAACAAAACTACACGAAACCATCGACGGCACCGTAGACTTAGATTTACACATCGCATTGTAGATCAGTCCTATGGCATAAACTAGCCCAAAAATTCCAGCTGAAGTGTACTGAAATGATGTACAATGCAGAAACAAAAAGTTATGGTTAACATTCTATTTTGGTTTATATATATATATATATATATATATATATATATATATATATATATATATATATATATATATATATATATATATATATATATATATATATATATATATATATATATATATATATATATATATATATAAAATATATACTCGAGTTTTCCTAACTTCGTCTTCGACTCGTGCCCCTTTTGTTTTGTTCACATATGAAAAGTTAGCGCAACTATCCGACTATTATTCTCATAAATAAATTCATATTTTGTTGTGATACGATGCCCACAACTGCAACTGTCAGTTCAGCATAAACACTGACCCCCAATGACCAACTGCAAGTCGCAAAACGATAAAAAGACCGCATTGCCACGGATTTGTACGACGCACGAATTTGGGACATGCAATCATACAAACAAGTGTTTTTGATGGACGCTTCGCCTTACAACATAATATCAACTAGGTGATTTTATACCTGTTCCATCTGTAGTAAGAAAACTATGTAAATATTGCTGTCAAATGCAAGAAAAACCTTCTTAATACATAGTTCTAGATTATATTTATCATGTACGTCTAACTTGAGAAGTTTGCAAGGTATGTATCTGAAATTTACTGAAAATGTAGATATATTGGTACACATTGTCTATGCAAAATTCTACAATTTTTACTTATACAAAATAAATTTGGCAGAAAGTGGAACTAGTTATAACTAAAAAAATTAAGCTAGCTACATCCCTATGGTTTGACATGTGTGGTTACACAGACCAATACATTAATTGGTAAACTGTTAGTAGAATCCCAAAAGGTGAGTGCCACATAATCTCTTATTTTGATTACTTTGAGACATAATGCCCCATTGTCAAATTTTTCAGGTCTGTTATCTAGACCTATGAGGATGTGTAATTATAATGGATGTATGTAAATTTTGGGGTGTAATTTAAAATCCGGGTGTTAGTCAAAGCTTAATTGGAGTTGAATTTATCCAAACATTGTGTGACTTATAAGAATTGATTTGATAAAAATCAAAACGGATTGATTTTGCATTTAATTGGAATTGGAAATTCTGCTGAATTTATTAATTGTTCAGTTAATATAAAACGTAAATGTTTTGATATAAATTTACACATATAAACAAAGAAAATTAATATATTATTATAATTTATTTATTCTTCAGACTTTCACTTAAAAAAGTACAAGGTGTGATGATCTTATTTGGAAATCAAAACAGAAATAGCACCTGCTCTAAGTAAACATGTAAGTTGTAGGACAACACAATAAAACTTAAGGTAGATGTAGATGGCGCCATCCGCGTAGATCGGGTTACGTTTGCGCGTGTTGCAAACAGTGGCGGATCAACCAATAAGCACTACAGGCACGTGCCGAGGGCCCACGAAGACAAGGGGCCAACGAAAATAGCCGAGCATATTTTTGTAGACTGAATGTTCCCGAAAACCAGTTATGTTTTGGCATATCCTGATGTAGGCCTAACATGTTTTTATAGACATTATAGAGGTGTTACTAAGGAGTGATCATTATTTATCCTGGAGCGAGTGAGGGGGACGTATTGGCTGGATTTCAAATCCAACTCACCCCCAAATCCTGTGCACTAAAAACTGAGCCCTCCCTTCATTCCTTGGTTCCCATCCTGTTAAATTATGGCCGCTCCCTTTTTTCAGCAGTGCTTTCCGAAAATTGCTCAGGAATTGGTAGACCATTTTACAAGAAGCCCACAATCACAGAACTTGGACAAGGATCTTCACAAATCGGCGAGATCGCACACGTCCAAGACAAGATACGTACAACGGAAATTCTTTGTTCGGTGGCTTGCTAACGAGGAGAGTGTAACGATGGACTAGTTGGTGTATTCTCCATCAACTGGAAATGTTTATTGTTATGTATGTAAGCTATTCAGGAGTGGAAGTGATAGCTTTTCTCTGAATGGTTTCAATGACTGGAAAAAAGTCACTTAGTAGCTGTAAAGAAGGGGTTCGAAAATGCCAGAGCGCACCATGTTGACTCTGTGATCGCAAAGCAGCTGGAGAACGAGCAGCAATACTGGATCGAACTCCTCAAGCGCATCGTTGCCGTTGTTACCTTCTTGGCAGAGAGAGGACACCTGTTCCGAGGCCACACCGAGTTGTTTGGGCAGAAGGACAATGGTAACTACTTAGGCTTGTTAGAGTTGCTCTCACAGTTCGTCCCTTTTCTGGCCGAACATATTCGCCTATATGGGAATAAAGGAAGAGGTCAGGTATCATATCTCTCTTCAATAATCTGTGAAGAATTCGTCAAGATGTTATCGGAAGGGTGAAAGCGAAAATAATTGCTAAAATAAAGAAGGCGAATTACTACTCTATCATCATTGATTCCACACCTGATACAGCACACATCGATCAACTGAGCATCGTCATGCGATACGTTCGGATTGACGGACAACCCGTGGAACACTTCCTGGCCTTCATAGACATTGAGAAACACGAGGGGAAATACTTGTTCGAAACACTCAAGTTTTCCTAGACGAATGCGGAATAAAGCTTGAGGATTGCCGTGGACAAATGTATGACAATGCTAGAAATATGTCTGGAACTTATTATGGAGTCCAGGCACGATTTCACCAGGGGAATCCTCTTGCTGAATTGGTATCATGCGCAGCGCATAGCCTACATTTAGTTGGGACCGCAGCGGCTGAATCCTGCACTGATGCGGTCAGGTTTTTCGGCATCATTCAGCAACTTTACACATTCTTGTCAACCTCGCCACAGAGGTGGTCGAGACTATTAGAGAACCTACCGAAACGGTCTCCAGTGGTAAAGAGCCTATCAGAAACACGATGGCCTGCTCGAACAGATGCCGTGAAGGCGCTGGTATCAAACTACAAAGTAAATCAAAACTCTGTTGACGCGATAGATAGAAATTCTACCCAACCTCCACTTGTCATGCTCGAAGCAAAGTCTTTGGTGAGCAAACGGAGCTCTCTGAACATCGTTCTTATGTGCATTGTGTGGAACAACATCCTGGACACATTGAACCGAGTTAACAAGGCATTGCAAGCTGCAGGAATTGAGATCGGTTTAGTGGTTATGCATTACCGTGTCTTGCTGGAACACATCCATTCTTTGCGTGACTCAGAAAGGTTCGATCGATTCGAGAATGAAGCAAAGTCCGTTGCACCAGGACTTGCTTACGATGATGAAAACAAGCGAGCAAAGAAGAGAAAGTTGTTCCGCGACGAAACACCAGAAGAGTTAAAAGTGAGCGACTGTCGTTAGAACTTCCGAGTGAACATGTACCTAGTCATTATTGACAGATTACTCTCCGAAATCAAGAAACGGAAGGCCGCCTACACGAATGTCTATGAACGTTTCGGGGAGATTCGATATCTCGCCGACAGCGATATCACTTCGAAGTGCGAAGAGCTCACTCGGTATTACGATAATGATATTGAGTGATTTTGAGAAGGAATTCCGTCTCTTCACAAAATATGGACAGGTGCCGAGATGATAACCTTTCTTCATCAAAATAAGCTGATTACCAGTTTCCCTAACGTTCACATTGCGCTACGGATATATCTGTCAATTTTCGGCTCAAGCTGTGAAGGCGAGCGATCTTTCTCTGTACTGAAACATCAAAGACTACCAGCGTTCCACGACGGGTCAATCGCGCTTGTCGGCACTGTCACTTTTAACCATGGAGTCGGAAATGATGCGTTCACTCTTGGTTGATGACATTATTAGCTCGTTTGCCATCAAGAAAATACGCAAGGTAAAACTGCAGACTACGCATCGCTAAGCTTTAGGTGTGAGATGCTGTTAGTCGACTTCGACAATCGCTACCAGCCTACCGTAAACCACGACAGTATCTGCGATCTGTAACTTGCAATGGTTGACTTGCAAACTGTTTCTCGGCCGCACTCCCTACTTCGTGTGGTGTCCCCCAGGGTTCTGTTCTGGGGCCTTTGCTGTTCACTGTTTACACTACGCCACTCAGCTCTGTTATCCAAATAATTTAGACCGCCACCTTTACGCAGATGATACACAGATCTACATTTCTTTGGCTACCTCGGATACAAATCGCTCCCAAAATCAGCTCAGCGATTGTCTCCAGGATATCTTCCTCTGGATAACTGGCAGCAAATTAAAGTTAAACGCAGATAAAACTGAATTTCTCATCATTGGTACTCCAAAGCAGTGTGGCAAACTTGAAGGTTTTTTCCCCGACATGTATCCTGAATCAAACTATCACACCAGCAGCCTCAGCGAAGAATTTGGGAGTTACTTTTGATAAGAATTTCAACTTTAGACAACATATTTCTGAAACGTGTCGTGCTGTTTTTATCATATCCGTGATCTTCGGCATATTCGCCGGTATATGTCACTTTCTGTCGCTAAAACTATTGCAACAGCTCTTGTTAGCAGCATACTTGATTACTGCAATTCCCTCCTTCATAATATTGTTATCAAGGATATTACAAAACTTCATCGTGTCCAAAATTGTTCAGGCTAGGGTAGTTACACGATCTCCTCGTTTCTCTCGCTCAGCGCCACTTCTAAAATCATTGTATTGGCTCCCTGTGCGATATCGCATTTTTTAAAGATCTGTACAATTACCTATCAAGCCCTTTCAACCAAAGACAGCCCAGACAGCTTCGGTCGTCTGGTTCTGGTTTACTTTCTATTCCCAGAGTTAAGACAAACGCTGGAACTCGAGCTTTCTCGGTTGCCGCACCAACCCTGTGGAATTCACTCCCGACAGCGTAAAATCAGCAAGAAATATAGCTTCATTTCGCCGTAATCTGAAAACCTATCTTTTCAAAATGGCCTATCCGCCTTAGCTTCTTGGCACCTCCATCCATCGGTTGACGACTTTTTGCATCGTACATGGTCACGAGAATGCCTAATCCTTTGGTTTTGTTGCGCCACTGAGCTCGGATTTTCCGAGGATATTGGCGCCAAAGAAATATTTTTATTATTATTATTAAAAGAAGAACAGTTCGTGCATTAGCTTTATTGATGATTCATGCATGTACATTATGCTGTGTAAATATAAATAGTGAAATGCTAACTTGAAAATCTTGTCGTGGGTTTACTTGGGGCCCACGAAAATGCAGGGTGCCTAGGGCCCACGTATGTCTTAATCCGCCACTGATTGCAAAAACTACTCGGTTCCCGGTCTCCTACTCACCGTACCGATCGCGCGCGACATCGGGATCGGGAAGGGAGCCGAGATCGGTGCGCTTGCAAAAACTCTCTATTATCCCTCGCGTCGGCTAATGACTGGCCCGCTTTTGCGTTAAACATTGCAATGTCGACGTCCCAGACAGGTCAGCGATCATAGATGATCACGATGTGGCAGCAAAACAGCGCCGGTCAACGAATCTCATTTTGCGTTAATAAACGGCAGTTTTAAATCATTCGCACAGACATTTTACATGTCGCCAAAGCATATTTACTTCCCACAATTCCTAGCAGTACTTGCGGTTTGTAGTTATTAGACAGTCCGCCATGTGTCCAGTGGACAGATTGGGAACTACGTCACGCGTAGCGGACACATCGGTAACCATGCCGTAGCGGCGCTAGTTCAGCAAAATAAGATGTCGTCTATAGGGCATTTAAAAAAAGCAAACTTATAAGACAAGGTATCTGTCACGTGGCGAACCCCTATTAGTGACCTAGTTTGGCACCATATTGCCATGAAATGGCAAAAGGGGTCAAACGACGATGAGGTGTTTTTGAGATATCGGACAAAGCACAGTATTGCTTTGTTCTCTTGTGCATATACAAAGCAACGAGTGGCACCTTATTAAGTATGACTTAGCCGCTTGGAGGGAAGAGGTGCAACAGACCATCTTGGATGGCGGTGGCTCTGCAAATTAGTGCTGTTTGCTGCAGAATCCATCCATCCATTAAGCACCACTACCCTCTCCTGAGTGGGATGGCAGCGGTGGCCCTTGTCCTCCCTGTCTCCAATGTCTGGCCAGAGCGAGCAGCGAGCATCCTCAAGTGGCAGAAGAACAGGTTGCGCACCAAACTGAAGAACGATCTTCTGACTAACCTGCTTCGCATTTCGTTGAATGGTCCTGACATTTCATCACCAACATTCAGGCCATTCATGCAACATGTTTTGCAAGCATGGCTGGCAGAGAAGAAGAGGAGGAAGCTTTCGAAAGAAAGCCAGTCACCCAATCAGCCACTGACACTTGGGGAACATGTAAGCCAGGTGGCACGTGAAACCATGACTGAACCTAAATCGGAGCCAGCCCTGTACAACTATTTGATAGCGCTCAATTTGCCATCAAAGGACACAAATTCAAATGAAGAGGAAGTGTTGTGATGTTGAGAGAGGACACTGTTGACTAATAATCAGTTGAAGAGGAAATGCTGTGATGTTGAGAGTGGACACTGTTGACTAATAATCAGTTGAAGAGGAAATGTTGTGATGTTGAGAGAGGACACTGTTGACTAATAATCAGTTGCAGAGGAAGTGTTGTGATGTTGAGAGAGGACACTGTTGACTAATAATCAGTTGAAGAGGAAGTGTTGCGATGTTGAGAAAGGACACTGTTAACTAATAATCAGTTGAAGAGGACATGTTGTGATGTTGAGAGAGGACACTGTTGACTAATAATCAGTTGAAGAGGAAGTGTTGTGATGTTGAGAGAGGACACTGTTGACTAATAATCAGTTGAAGAGGAAGTGTTGTGATGTTGAGAGAGGACACTGTTGACTAATAATCAGTTGAAGAGGAAATGTTGTGATGTTGAGAGAGGACACTGTTGACTAATAATCAGTTGAAGAGGAAATGTTGTGATGTTAAGAGTGGACACTGTTGACTAATAATCAGATGAAAAGGAAGTGTTGTGATGTTGAGAGTGGACACTGTTGACTAATAATCAGTAGAAGAGGAAATGTTGTGATGTTGAGAGTGGACACTGTTGACTAATAATCAGTTGAAGAGGAAATGTTGTGATGTTGAGAGAGGACACTGTTGACTAATAATCAGTTGCAGAGGAAGTGTTGTGATGTTGAGAGTGGACACTGTTGACTAATAATCAGTTGAAGAGGAAGTGTTGTGATGTTGAGAGAGGACACTGTTGACTAATAATCAGTTGCAGAGGAGGTGTTGCGATGTTGAGAGTGGACACTGTTGACTAATAATCCGTTGAAGAGGAAGTGTTGCGATGTTGAGAGAGCACACTGTTGACTAATAATCAGTTGAAGAGGAAGTGTTGCGATGTTGAGAGAGGACACTGTTGACTAATAATCAGTTGAAGAGGAAGTGTTGCGATGTTGAGAGAGGACACTGTTGACTAATAATCAGTTGAAGAGGAAGTGTTGTGATGTTGAGAGAGGACACTGTTGACTAATAATCAGTTGAAGAGGAAGTGTTGCGATGTTGAGAGAGGACACTGTTGACTAATAATCAGTCGAAGAGGAAGTGTTGTGATGTTGAGAGTGGACACTGTTGACTAATAATCAGTTGAAGAGGAAGTATTGCGATGTTGAGAGAGGACACTGTTGACTAATAATCAGTTGAAGAGGAAGTGTTGCGATGTTGAGAGAGGACACTGTTGACTAATAATCAGTTGATGAGGAAGTGTTGTGATGTTGAGAGTGGACACTGTTCACTAATAATCAGTTGAAGAGGAAGTGTTGCGATGTTGAGAGAGGACACTGTTGACTAATAATCATTTGAAGAGGAAGTGTTGCGATGTTGAGAGAGGACACTGTTGACTAATAATCAGTTGAAGAGGAAGTGTTGCGATGTTGAGAGAGGACACTGTTCACTAATAATCAGTTGAAGAGGAAGTGTTGTGATGTTGAGAGTGGACATCTATCTGCATCATTAGTAACCTTTCTGAATACTTTTGTGTCATCTGCAAATTTCAGTACGTTGCTAGATATGCCATCTTCCAAATCATTTATATATATATATATATATATATATATATATATTAAAAACAGTATAGGGCCTAATACTGATCCCTGTGGTACCCCACTCAAAACAGATTTCCAGTTTGAAATCTCACCATCTACTATTACTCTCTGTTTTCTGTGTGTAAGCCACTTTTCTATCCAATTGATTACATCATTACCGTTGCCATGAGCTTTTAGTTTAAGTAACAATATTTGATGTGGCACTTTATCTAAAGCTTTCTGAAAATCTAAATAGACAACATCCACTGGTGACCCGTCATCTACAAACTTTGTAATTTCTTCCAAAAAGCATAAGAGATTTGTTAGACATGACCTTGCTTTTAGGAACCCATGTTGAGATGTATTTATTAATTTATGTTTTACAAGGAATTCCACCGTGTGGTCTCTAATTAATGTTTCGAGTAATTTACATACAACTGATGTTAAACTCACTGGTCTGTAATTTTCTGGTTTGTTCCTCGATCCTTTCTTAAATAGCGGTGTAATGTTTGCTTCTTTCCATTCTGAAGGAACTATTCCTTTTTCTAGTGGCAAGTTAAACACTTTTGCAAGTGGTGTACTAATTTGCTCAACAATTTCCTTAAGCAGTTTTGGTTGTATCCCATCAATTCCAGGTGATTTATTATATTTCATCTTCTTAATTTTCTTTGCTATCATTTCAGGAGTTACAAATAACTGCCCTAAATGTTCTGATTTATTGCCCTCAATTTTTTTTATGGAACTGGAAGTGAGCTGATATCTTCTGTGGTAAAAACTGAGCTGAAATACTCATTCAGGACCTCTGCCATTTGAAACCCATCTGAAATTATGTTTCCACTGTTGTTTTCCAGTGGTCCGACCTTATCTCGAAATTTCTGTTTACTCCTTACATAAGCATAGAAACTCTTGCTGTAATTTTTTGTTTTACCTGCCAATTTTTTTTCAAAGGTTCTTTTAGATTTTCTAATTTCAGTTGTAGCTAGGTTAAGTGCCTCTTTGTAGTTTGTGTAGTCGTCTACATTTCCAGTGTGTTTATGTTCCCTCCACAGCATCTGTTTGTGAGCAATTTTTCTAATAGCCTCTTTTGACAGGTGTTTCTTCCTGGACCTTTTCCCTTGTTTTTTAATGGAACAAATTTCTCAATAATGCCCTCAATATCATATTTTAAACAAGCCCAGCATTCTGTTGCTGTCTTGTTCTTCAGCAAGTAATTCCAATCTATATTTGCTAGATATGTTCTGATCTCTTTATATTTGCCTTTGTTGAAGTTCCTCCTCCATTGTTTTTTATATGTATTCCCATTTTTACTTTTATATTAAAATGGATTTGGTTATGGTCACTTGAACCAAAAGGTTCGTGTACTTTAACATTGTCAACTAATTCATTTTGAGAAGACAAAATTAAATCTAACACATTCCCACCTCTGGTTGGTTCTAAGACATGTTGAGTAAGGAAACAATCCTGTGTTAGAAGTAGAAACTGATGGTCGTCACCTCCAGCACTCTAATGATTTCCATTGTATATGGCCATGGTTAAAATCACCCATTATAACACATTCACCCTTGCTCACCTCCCTTATCGCCTTTTGTAATTTTACATCTTCCTCTTGTCCTATGTTAGGACTACGATAAACTACTCCTATTGTTAATGTTGAGTTCCTGGTAACTATGTTACACCAAATTGCTTCCTCACAATCTGCTTCACTTTTCAGTGTTATTTCATATGCTTGGATAGATTCTTTAATATATAAAATTACTCCACCTCCAGGTTAGGTCGTGGTGGGGTGGTCACATGTTTGTGGGTGATCTTGTGGCAAAATGGCCCCACCTGTTTGTAATTAAATTTGTGTATTGATGGTGGAATGTCTGTATTCTTTGCATTACGTGTTCATGACGACTTCTTGATGTATATATGTTATCGTCATGCTTGTAAGAATGTGGGCTCTGAGAAACTTGCCGGAAGGGGCTGTACATGTGTTCAGTTCCTGTCTGGTTTGGTTTGAGGAGCTCACATTCCTGTTAATGTTCTTCCCAAAGTGGCTGCGTGATAAGCAGTCCACTTTGCAATAAAAACGTCATTTATTTTTCCCATTTCAATTCTCTACTACATCGGACTTATGTTGGTTATTGCATAAATAAAATTATTCCACCTCCCCTTCTTTCTCATCTATCCTTCCTAAACATGACATAGCCTAATAATGAGAACATTCGTCTATGCATCTTCTTATTATTTTAGAAGCATATTTTTGGATACATCTTAGAATCACACATTATAAATATGTACAATATGAGGCTGATTTAAGGCATGTTCAGTGACTAATGCCAAAGAACAGACAGGATAGAAAGGCTATGATTGACGAAAACAAGCAGACTGACCGGAGTCATTACTCACTTCCAACCACGAGAAAACATACATGCGTGGACACATAACTAGATGGACACAACCCATTTCAATATGCTGAACCGTGTTTGCCCTGTTTGTGGTGTTTTCCTGTAAAAGTGCTACTACGTATATATGCATACATTAAATGTCTAATTTGCAGATTTTGAGAAAGTTTCTAGCCAACTGTTTCCAAGCAGCTAAAGACCAGGAACTGACATCGATAGCCATCCCTGCCATAGGCACAGGCCAGCTGGGTTTCCCCCATCAAATCGTTGCCACTGTCATGTTGGATGAACTCCGCAAATTCAGCAGCCGCAACCCACAAACCACACTGATAGATGTGCGGTTTGTGGTGCATCAGAAGGATCAACCAACAATACAGGTATGAACACAATGTCTCCAGAGATAACTACTTAATATCAGATTATGGTCACTTCAAAATGGAAATAAGCTAATTATAATACGTTTACTTATACAGTACTGTATAAGTAATCCACACAAATGGTTGGTTGGTTGGTTGGTTTTTTGGTTGGTTGGTTATGCATCACTGGCTGTCTCTTGCCAAGCAGGCAAAACATAAGTAAATGTGACATCCTAATTCACCTATAGCACCAAACAATTTTTACTTTCTGGTCAATAAATATTATATATATATATAATTTTATTGTTATAGTATATTCTCACAATATAGTTATCAACATTAGTATTGTTTTAGTAATTTGTTTTCATTATATTACTGTGTATTATTATTATTATATTACATCCAAACAAACCAGCCTCTAAATTGTGACTACACAAACTTCACAGGTGAAATCTCGCGTGAAGTGCTTTGTTAAATAAATTGATTTTGTATAAAATAGCATGTACATGCCAAGGCATGCTGTGATTGTTTAATGTAGCTTTCAACTGTAGCATAGTGTGAAAGTTCCATGTATCAATAAGTGATTACATACTCAGTTGTGTGATGTGTGCCTGTCAATTAGGCCTTTGAAGAGGTGCTGTTTGGAAGTGAACCGGGCTTCCAGGAAACAGAAGTAAAACCAGCACGTGTCCATGTTAGATCAGAAGAAGGTACGTATCACGTTTTTGTTTCATGTTTCGTAATTACTACATACTTAAATGCCGATGACGTGTTCACATTTGTCTTACTGGCATCCACGTTGTTGTTCGGTATTGCATCGCAAACCATACTGCTATTCTGGTCAAAAACCAATCATTTTAACGTTACATTTTATAATAACAACACAATTCTTTGTATAGAACTTTGCTCTGCTGTTTGTTAGCACTTGTAAATAATTATAATACATTTGAACTAATAAAGCTTACACATTATTGAGAGTCGATTTAGTCATACCTTGAAAAGCTAGTAGTTTGCCAAAAGTCATTCCCAATAAATTGTAATGGTGTTACTTGCCCAAGTAGACGTTTACTACCAGATTATGTCCATTTTGTTTTAGGCGCTGTAGGTGGCATCACAAGTCACAGCATCAGTAAAGAGAGTGATGACATGATCAACATCGGGTCAATAAACGTTGAAATTGTTCACGGTGATCTGACAAAAGACAACTCAGATGCCATTGTAAACAGCACCAACAGTTCTTTAGATCTGACACAAGGTGTGCTCTTGAATAGATTATATATTATTATTATATAACTTGTGATGATTATTATTTAATAATACAAACACATCTTTATAATAAGCATATGTGTGTTATAGTGTGTTCAAATAATAATTTTTCATATGTATGGAAAATGATAAGTATGATCAGATGTTGAATTATATGGTGTGTTATTTTAATGTCCAATGTTTTCATTTTAGCTGACCTTCGTGACTCCCTCTAACGCCATTTTGTTATCCGAGTAGGAATTTGGCCATTTTCTGGTCCTTTGGCTTTGTTTCTTTCTCTGGCTTTAGTCAACATTTATTCAAGACTGACATTATATTTCATTATCCATGTATCAATAACAATTTGTACTTATTAAATAAACATTTCAGGGCTTGAATCATAGGCTTATCAAATACAGATATTTATGTTTTGATCACAGCCACTGAACACTGTTATTATTTATAATGTCATGAATGTGACAGAAACATTCTTTTCCTAAAATTATACGTTTCAAAATGTTACAAACCCAACCGTTTGGCTTAAATTTTCTCTACAGGCGCCACTTCCAAAGCCATTGTTGAAGCTGGTGGACCATCGATTGTTAGGGAATGCAGGAGACTAGGTAAGGATAAATTTTATCAGTCTGACTAAAAATGTGGCAGAATTTTCCTGAAGTTACCTTTGCAGAGTAAACCACTTTAAGTATGCAGTACGTAGTTTTACTGTTGCACGATTATACTCATATAATATATACCGTATAATTTCCACTAGTTGCGCACTACCTAATAGATGCACCCCCCTCCCTTTTTTTGAGAAGTAAAACCACGCGCAAAAACAGATTTGCAGGAGTGAAGGCACGCTAAATGCAAATGACAGCAGTACTGCTGCGGCTGACGTCACCTTGCGGACTCTTCAGAAATAATTCATAGTGTGTGTTTTTAGCTGCAATCGTAGAAGCATGCACGTCGCGGGTCCTGCCAGTTATCCTCCAACATAACTGTCATTCTACCACCACCTGCACACAGACCAACTCACGAACGGCTAAAATGCCTAGAGACCACGTAAACAGCCAGAGTCACAAACTCGGGCCCTATTCAGGGCCGGCTCTGACCATCAGCAACTCATCGCTGACCTGATCGGCAAGCACTAATGTGATATCGTGGCATACCCGGAATGGCCACACGAACAATATGGCAGTGCCATATTCGTTAAGATTGGAACTATCATCAACTCCACGTCCTTAACCAACTTCAACAACATCGAAATTCTGACAGTAGACCTAATCGGAATTTCTGTCACATCGATCTACAAAGCACCAGGTTAACTGTTTTCCTTTGACCATCCTGCAACCTCGGTTGGAAATCAACCGCGGGTGATCATCAGAGATTTCAACAGCCATAGTGCACAGTGGGGATAACGAACAATGAGAGCGAACTGGTAGAGGATTTGGCAGAGGCTCAATGCCTCAGTCTGATTCACAACCCCACATTTCCAAGCCCTTTCAACAGTGGTCGATGGCGGAGAGGTTACCAGCTGGATAGCAGGATGCTGCAACAAGATTGTGATGGATCCAGTTCCGCACTCCCAACATAGACCCATTAGCCTACAAATGAATGCAGTGGTCACCCCTCAAACTGTACCATTCCGTCGACGGATCAACCTCAAAAAGGCAAACAGGCACGGATATACACAACACTTAGATGCAAGCATTAATGACATACCACCGACAACAGAAAGCTACAGCCAGTTCATAGATGCCGTACGAAGGGCTGCAAGGAAGAACATCCCTCGTGGATGTAGGAGAAACTACGTCCCTGGTCTGACACCCGAGTCAGCTAAAATGTATGAACAATACAGACATAATTATGAATCAGACCCCTTTGTCTAGGATTCCATCAAGGCAGGGGAGGAGCTGATGAATACTATCTCAGAGGAACATCGTAAAGCATGGCAGACTCTGATTGTATCGACGGACATGACACACAGTAGCAAGAAGGGTTGGGCAACGATACGAAAATTTTGCAACGATCCACGAAATACAAAGCAGAACTAAAACACTACAGCAAACCACGTTGCCCACCAACTGCTGCTAAATGGACGTACTCCAAATAAACAGCCCAAAGTACGTCTTGATCGAAAGTGATACACCTATGACCCTGGGTTTACACTGAAACTGAAATCGAAGCCGGTATCAGGTCTAGATGACATCCAAACAGAACTCATCAAACATTTCGGACCGAAGGCCAGGGATTGGTTGCTACATTTCTTCAACAACTGCGTCAGTAGTAACAACATCCCCAAGCTCTTGCACAAAGCTAAGGTAATAGCGCTCCTGAAACCAGGGAAAGACCCATCCGAGGCGAAGAGTTTCAGACCCATATCCCTGTTGTGCCACACCTATAAGCTGTTTGAGCGACTGATTTTAAACCGGCTCGCCCAACCCGTTGACAGGAAAATCATCCCAGAACAGGCTGGATTCCGTCCAGGAAAATCGTGTACGGGCCAGCTGCTCAATCTGACCATCGAAGATGGCTTTGAAAGAGAACTAATCACCGGAGGTGTCTTCATCGACCTATCGGCAGCATACAACACCAACGACATCAACCACCGACGCCTCCTCGCCAAAGTGCTAGCGATGGCTGGCGACCTCCATCTAACCGACCTTCTATGCAACATGCTTGAAAGCCGGCAATTTTTCGCAGTACTGGATGGAAAAAAGAGCAGATGGCGAAGACTACGAAACGGGTTACCTCAGGGAAGTTTACTGGCGCCAATTTTGTTCAACATATACACAAATGATCAACCTATCTACCTCGAAACTCGCAGCTTATGACTTATGTATAACATCCCTGGGTAAAGATTTCACCAACATCGAAGCAACACTTACATCAGTGCTAGGAACCATGACAACATACTACAAGCTGAATCAACTACCCGCAAACCAATCCAAGACCCAGGTGTGTGCTTTCCATCTCAGGAATCAACTACACGCAAACCCATCCAAGACCCAGGTGTGTGCTTTTCATCTCATGAATCAAATACGTGCAAACCCATCAAAGACCCAGGTGTGTGCTTTCCATCTCAGGAATCAACTACACGCAAACCCATCAAAGACCCAAGGTGTGTGCTTTCCATCTCAGGAACAGAAACGCTAATCATGAATTAAGTCACCTGGTACGGTACCGGACTGGACAACACATGAACACCAGTGTACCTTGGTGTCCATCTTGGCAGAACACTATCACACAAAACACATCTGTAACACCAAAACAGAAGGTGAATGCACGAAACAACATCATCCACAAACTTGCCAACTCTAAATGGGGAAGCAGAATACCGACGCTAAGATCCAGCGGTCTTGCCCTTTGCTATTCTGCTGCCGAATACGCATGTGCTATATGGGCAAGATCAACACATGCAAACAAACTTAACTCTACCCTACATGACTGCTGCTACATCATAACGGGCTGCCTGAAACCTACTAACATAGACAGCCTACATCTGCGAGACGTAGTTAACGAAGTGTAACTGCGGAGAAGAACAGACAATGCCCGATCTCCTCTAAACAGACATTGCCCCACCTCCTCTAAACATACATTGCCCCACCTCCTCTAAACAGATATTGCCCCACCTCCTCTAAACAGACATTGCCCCACCTCCTCTAAACAGACATTGCCCCACCTCCTCTAAACAGACATTGCCCCACCTCCTCTAAACAGATATTCCTCTGCTGCCGGATGCTGGACAATCCTTGTTCACCGGAAGACCTGGCCACTGCCACGGACCGGGCGAAGACATGTGCCATAAAGTGGCAACACCTTGTGTTGAGAAAGAAGAAAGATGCCACAACGCGGCACCACATTGCTATCACTACTGGCAGCTTTCGCCTGATACATGTCTGTGGAAGTACTAGGACTAGCTTTTATTTATTTTATCACTTGCTCGCCATTAGCAAAGCATGAGAGTTTGATTTGTCTATTTAATGATGCTCAAAGAATCGAGTGGTGGCCGGCTGACATTGTTTGTCTGGAATTACAAAAACCATGAACGAACGTGCTTTTTTCAGTGTCTGTCTCGTGCGTATTTGTAGTCTGTCGATCAAGGGCCGTTTGCTTTGGTAGATGGGCTGAAACTGTCTTTGCTAAGTGCAAAACAAACAACACAACACCTCATTGTAGACTTACATTAAGTTTATTTAGCACAAACAATTCGAAGCACATGTACATTGGACAAAATACATCACGCAAAACAAGTGCTAGTTATAAAATAGATCGGTGATCAATGACATAGTTCTCGAGTCATTACCTAGAAGCGTCCCTCATTCATCGCATAGTTCACAGTGGCACCACATTGCAGATTAGCTACCAGCTAGCTACTAATAGACGCACACCTAAGCCTTCGCACTGCGTGTCTATAGGGAATAATACGGTACTGGTACTTGTTTTATTGTTGTATGTTTTATCTTATATTTAATTATTTTACTGTTACAACATTATAACAATTATCTGTATATACAGGAATTTGTTTGTTACATTGTAGGGAAAACTGACTCAAGTGGGATCGCCGTCACGAGTGCTGGTCAACTTCCGTGCTCCCACATAATCCACATAGATGCTCAATATGGAGGTGACTGGACAACCATCATCGAAAACGTTCTGGTGGAAGCAGATTCCCTTCAGATCGAGTCGGTTGCATTCCCCGCTCTTGGCACAGGTACGTACACTGCTTCAGCAAATGGAGGTTACGTGATGATTGGTATGCAATATTTTATTTCTACTACTTCCATTTAAAACACTTGTTCCTGACGCATACGTGTTGAATATTGTCATTGCGAAAGGCAACCCAAATGTAGCAGTGAAACTTCCATCCAAACAATCGAAAATACATATTGCCTGTTTGACATAAGCAATATAATTGCAGTGTTATACATGATTTTGTTGGATGTGTTTAATTTCTGCTCATGATACTGTAATCACTGTGGAATTAGACTTAGTTTTATAAATAAGTTTTTTCTTATATTAACAGTTTGTCGTTTGTCTGGGGGATGTATATGATGAATAATGATATTTTGTAGGCATGGTTGGCTCCAGTTCCAGTACAATGGCAGACGCCATGTTAGATGCAATCGAACGTTTCACACAACAGAAACCCGATTCATCTATGAAACTGGTGAAGATTGTCATCTTCCAACAATCAATGTTGAAATCCTTCAGAAAATGTGCCTTAAAGAAGGCCAGTGGAAAGAAAGGAGGGTTGTCATCTGTGTTTGGGCGTGTGAAAGGTCAGTTGGTTACAATGCACACATTGAAGAAGCTATCACTAATCTAGAGTTTCTATGTTATTACTCGTGTCAAGTTTCTATCAGACAAAATATTATACTTGGAAATTAATATGTTAATGCCAGGGTTACACAAATACGACTGAATATAGGTTTAGTGCCCAGAAAAGGTAAAATTTAATTAATCAGTAAACTAGTATACATTCTTACAATTTAAGCTTATCAATGGAGACAATGTGACCATGTTTTCAAGAGTTGGTAGAATCATGCACCTAGTCCAAACACCTGTCTTGGGACACCATTTGAACGTCCTACTGTTATAATCGTCCTGGATCGCCAGGTATATATACAGTTCAATGCATGCAAGTTGGTTAGCAGTACATAATTAATAGTTGACTTTGTTTCATAGAGTTTTTCCTCATTGATTATATAACAGAAGAGAGTCCTGCTACTCGACAGTACATCACCTTCAACATATTTGGCAAATCACATTATGCCATCAATGCAGCCAAGAAGGCCATGGAACAGCTGTGTGACAAAGAATCAACAGAGATCATCCTTAACAGTGAACATGATCAAGCTTCCATTGCAAAACTGACTTCAAGAGAGGTGACTGCATATCTAACATCATTATATTACTCTATATTTGCTGGTTTTCAATCCTTATTTGGTCAGGAAAACCACATCTACAGTAGGCGAATTTCATTTTCAAAGAATATAAAAAGTAATATGCAAATCTGACTGTAAAACTAGTATTTTTCATCATTGGCCTCATCAGCATCATACTGAGAGTCAACATTTCATTCCGGTTGCTAGATACATAGCTTCACTGCTTTGTATTCTGCACTGAGTACAGAACTCCATTAATACTACATATGTATATAAAATAATTGCTGATTTCATATTGGCAGAAAATAATACGCCACATGTATGTATATACATTCATACATACTGTATCCATTTGTATGCACGTCAATGCGCAAGTATACTTACCTATTTAACCTCTTCGCACCCTAGTTGGTGGATAAAGCCACCGCCCAAGTATGCATACATGTAACTGATTTAATCATTAAATAGTACATTGTGCAATAAATGCAGTAAAATTATGAGGGCCAGAACGGAAATTTCAAAGTTGTTCCTTACACCAGGAGTCCTTGTAGCTAGAGTATTATGCTTAACAAGATTTAACAAGATTGCCATCCCAAACAACAAGTTCCAGATGGCAAGTGGACAAGGAAGCCATTGGCTTATCGAGAGTCAAACCATTTTCTCATCTATGTGTAGCCTGCCCTTATCAAATATCTGTCAATTCTATGTTTACACGTATTCACACTACTAGCATTAACACAGTTTGTTCCATTCATTTATCACCCTCTGTGAGAAAGAGTACTTTCTCATGTCCAACCTACACTGCTCCTTAACTAATGCTGCTTTGTGTCCTCTGGTTCTACTGCCTTCTTTAAGTTTGAAGAACATATTCCTATCAACATCCTGATAACCATTTACTATTTTAAACACTTCTATATGGTCTTCTCTTAGTCTCCTGGTCTCTAGTGTTGTCAAATCACATTGTAATAAGCGACTTTCGTAACTAAGGTCTCTCAATTCTGGAATAATTTTAGTTGCTCTTCGTTGTATTCTTTCTAGCTTGTCTATGTCCTTTTTACGATACGGCCTCCATGCTTGAATACAATATTCCAAATGTGGTCTAACTATTGTTTTGTACAGGGGTACAATTAGCTGTTTCTCCTTATACATTATAGTTCTCCTAATGTTGTTTGACATTCAGAGATATTTTATTTATTATACTGTTTGTTATTGTAATGTCTCTTAAAAGACATGCTTATACGAATCGCTTAATTGTTCTTCGTCTTTGTTGTTTGTTTAGTCTTTTGCGAATGCATTCCAGCTGTCTCGATAACCTGTTGTGCTACTGCACGGTACCTTGGTAAATTAATGGGTGACTGAGATTGGCCCCCCTTTGTGAGATTTTAGATACGGTGCTGACAATTCACCATGATACATAATATTGTTATACATCCTTTTATTTTTACATACTTTCAGACCAGACTGGTAAAAGCATTAGAGGACAATCTTGATGTGAACATAACCATTAAGAACAACCCAGAAGTGTGTATCCGCATCCAAGGAAGACTGGTTGACACAAGACAAGCACAAGCCGAGATTCTCAATATATTCAGACAAGTGGAAAATTATGACAGGAATAAAACTCTGGCATCTTTGTATGCAACACACGTACAAAACAAGTATTAATTTTGTCCCCTAAATTATTTCACTGTGTGTGTGTGTACGTGCGTGCGTGCGTGCGTGCGTGCGTACGTGTGTGCGTCATTTAAAACAATGAAGCACAGAACACCGAGTGCTTCTTTGCGGTGGGTTCAAGGTACTCAGCACATAACCAATATGCAACTCTAGATGCCAACGGCATGAAGCGTGTCTACCAGGCACTCGTGTTAACGGGAGAGTACACCACTGGCCACCCCGCATATCGAGTTCCACCACAAAATCCAGCAACTCTTGGTTTTCCCTTTGATACACTGGTAGACAATGCTTCCACTCCTGGCATATTTGTCATATTCTTAGACAATCAGGCCTACTCAGAGTACTTGATCACGTTCTCGTAAATCTTAATATGAACATTATTGACATTTGTGTCATCTACCACCCTTTTTCGTGTACACATTACTTAAACATCCAATGTTGTCAACGGTTTACATTGTTGAGAATATAAATATTGTAAAGACTGATTGAATTCCCGTGGTTAACTGAGCACTGCAGTAACAGGTTAAAAAATGGCTGTGCTACAATCAGATTAAAGATGTGTGGTTCTTAGCAGCTGGTGACAGGATTATCTTAACATCAGAAATCCTCTGTTGTTTGTTTGCCACACATCAAAGATACGTACACTAGAGATCATGTGTATGTACCTGTACAGTAAAATACAAATGTCATGTCATAATAAGAAGTTACAATTGTATAAGATAACTTGTACACTGTCCAGTTTGTATTGTCTCACATACATTGTGTATGAACGTTGTGTAATTTTAGCTGTTTTTAGGCATGAATGTATTATTTATCATATCATGTTACAATAACCAAATGATCCTTGTACCATGCAGATGTACTGTAACTAGTGTCTTATAATGAAGCCATTCTACAATTATGTTAATCAGCAAATTAATATCAGATGATATATATCAATCATTGTGATTATTAGTTGGCTTTGCTTATTTTTCTCTGTTGGACTGATTTGGTTGCTTTTGATGCGTAGAAGGAATAAAGGCTGCTACCAACTGGTGGATAAAGCTGTGCCCTCGTTTTATTACTGACTAGAGATTGATATATGTATGCTTTTGTTTTACTACATACAATATATAGTATCAGTAAATGTGTGCAATGTACATACCACAAAAATTATTGCAGAAACATTTATTATATAGTGAAAAATAGTTGTATACACCTTTTTAATGCTATGATGATGAATTGTTGATAATGAATCGACACAGCATATTAGGAAGAATTTCGCAAACACTGCAGCATTACTGTGAAATGGTACTAATGGCCAGGTCGTCTAAAGTCATTTATTGATAAATCCACACCAATTATGACTTGCCCACTGGATAGATTACTTTGAAGTTTGAGTAGTTAACTGGTGATGTGGCAATGCTCTGGTTGACCTGTTATATCGCACAACACTTAAGTTAGAACCAGCCCTTGCATATTTACGCCTATGTATACATATTTTTATACAGGTAACACAAATACATAACATTGCAAACGAACTATTATCATTATCTACGTCCGCTGCTTTGCCGCGCATGCTGAAAAGAAACTTGCCGTACAAATTGGGATATGTTGATTGGGTCTCGCAACACTTTGGCCCAGCTGAAGTGCAGTTACAGGCAGTGTGCGTTTTCAGCAGTCTGCAGGGACACGTTGCCGATACTTAGTGTACGGGCTTGAGTAGTGGGGCGACAGCGGGGTGCAGCGGAACAAGACACAGCGAGAGCACGTGGTTGTACAGTGGGGGAGAGATCACTGCATCGCTTCCTGGCACATGGCATGGGAATGAAGTGCCAATGATTTTAAGTGGCCTGTGGAGACCAGCAAGGAGCAGGAGCGGTGCCTGAACAGAGAGGGCGTCAGGGATGTCCAACCCAAACAACTGTTGATGTACGACGGCGGGAAGTTGATGTCGGTGGTGGTCAAAGCAGGCAGCTGGCTGCGGGATGGCCATTGCGAGCCACACAGAGTCACGAAGCTGGGCGAACACTTTGCAGTCACGTCGCCAGCCGTTAGTGCACCTCTTCTGCGGCAAAGACAACTCGACGCCAGCGCACACACAGCCGGGCAAGCGAGAGTGGTACGGGGAACAAAAGGGGAAATCCGCGGAGTTATCCTAGTGAAACTGGATGTTGCGGATGGTACGCCTGTAGAGTCAGTGGCCGAGTTTGTGTACCACGTCAGTACCACAATGTGAGACGAAGACGCCACACAATGCAAAGTATGGAACTCAATGATAGTCCCGCTGTCTCTGACGTCAGGCCTGTTCCGGGCGGTTGTTGGGTCTGTGTTGCCGTACAGTACCGATTGCTGGCCGGTGCACAAGGCTTACATAATGCTGTCGATGGCTTCCTCTACCGCTGCCTACGACGTGTTGCCAGATGAAAAGAGGACACCAGACCCACTGTAGGATATACAGACCAGGACATCACGACCAGTCAAGAATATAAAAACGCGGATACCACGTTCATGAATAATAGGCCTACGTTGTACAAACAGTCAATAGTGTCAAACGTGTTAATGCAGTAATTCAGATACAACAAGAGCAGATGCAACGCATTTGGACTTTTAGCACGGTGCCCATGTAGATGGGTGATCCACCAGAACACATACACTATTAAGAGAGGTTGATAAAGCACACTCTGAAAAGGAAGTCAGAGGTGGATGTGTCGTAACCAAGACACAGGACTGTAGAGGTAACCTGATGCATTTTGTTTTCTATATGCGAGAGGAACCAGACACGCCTTGTTTCACGGTTAAAACACGCGAGCAATGAATCAATGGTCTCTGTCATGAACCCGATACCAGTGCCTAATTTCCATTTTGTATAGGTCAACAAAGGGGCAGTCTTGTCCTTAATATTTGCACCATCCATAAGCCTAACTAATCAATTCAACAAGGTTTTGGGCGCCAATGCTAATTTGCTCGACATAAAGTGGCCGTATTGTGATTAGTACGAGTGATAGGGACCGAGAGCAACAGGGATGGTAACATACAGAAATGTACAAAACGTAACACATGTAACAACAGTCTTTATTGGTGAGTTTGGTATATAGATAAGACTATACCAAAGATCAGCATTGTAACAGTTGCTCTTCAGCATCGCGTATGGTAACTTTTATTGTCTATGCAATGATCAGTACAATTTTTTTATAATTATAAATATTTTACGATATATTTTCAAAATTTATCAACAATAAATTGATGTGATTACTTCGGTTTGTTAGTCACTTCTTATGTTTGTACATCACTGTGGCCAGATGACATGGAGTGGTGCTCAGTCGCTGCTCTTAACATACGGGACACGAAACAGTATCAAGCGTCAGTGTCATGATGTATCCACATCATGAATTCCCATTCACCTCTACGTCTAGGGAAAAATTATAATTGTCTTTTATACGTTAGTTTTGTGTAATCTCAGTTACACAGTCGTTGTTACAGTCTGCTGCGTGTGCTATTTGGTTGTAGCTAGTATTTTGTTTTTGCTAGATTACAGGAAAATGTAAATCACGTAGTCAACAGTTCAGGCACTACAGAAGCATAAGATATGAACATTTGAAATATATCATATAAAATATATAATGCTACTTTATTAACATGATGTTTTTGGAAAGGTTTTGTTACATCAGTTGATTCATGTGCTGCAATTTTTTCATCATCATGTCACCACCGTTGCCATGATGAATAATTAATTAAACAATTCATTACCCAACATCGCTCGTCCTACCCCATACCTGAGGCAAGATAACTTTCATGCTGCCCAAGGCAAGTTGACGATAGAAGACATCAGACCTTAATCAACCATAACTATGATATAGGCTTCTGTGAGCACGATCGCCATCCAACCACTAGCCCAAGGAAGACGGTGCAATCAACTTGTTCCATAGGATATACTAATGGAGATGTACCAACTGTATTCAATTGCACGTTACCTCCTCATCCAGCAGTGTGAAGAACCACCAATGCATCAACATCTCACCAAAACAGGGCCTTGGCAATTCCATCTTCAAACTCTGCTGGCCATAAGAGAACATACTTGAGGACCACCTCCGGCCTCTGGAACACCAAACGAATTAATTAGTTACAATTACAATAAGGAGAGCGAACATTTCAAAAGAGAACATAACGTTTCCTTGGGTTTGGCCTTGGTGTCTGGTGTCAGCACCCACCCTCAGTCTCAGGGTGGAGAGGAACAGCTGCTGAGCCAAGGAATGAACTAACATAGATCTATGCAAAATGTATTTAATACAATTTACAACATCCTGGTGCAAGACTGTCACATGATATGTTCAGTTCCATAGATAATTGCAACTTGTGTTAAATTGGTGTTCTCGGCAGCGAGCTTCCATAAATAATAGCATAACTTCCCATACAAATGTTTAACAAATTCAACGATGACGATTTTTTTTATTAAAGTTCACACGTAGCCTTTAGTAGTATTTATCCGAACAATGTTTTGTAATCATTCGATTTAATGTAAAAGTCCAGCCTGAATTCGATTTTTCTTTGCTAGTCTCATTTCAAATTAATTTTGCGAAAAATTAAACCTACCTAGTATCCATGCTAGCTCGCTTGTGCAAGTTTGTTTTTTGTGTATGTTTTGTGTGAAATCATCAGACAAACTATTACATTACTTAATGTTTGGTTAAACATTAATTCAAGTGAAAATAGAAACCATGAAAACGTTCACTCTTTATGAAATTTCGTAACTTTGTTGTGATCGGCGACAGGATGGAAGTCACTCCCATGATCGGTATTGACGCGCACAGTGACAGTGTTTACCATTTTGGATATCCACTGTTTTGAGTTTTACCAAATCTAATAACTATTAAAGTAAATTTGTTCGATGACGATGATTTGACAAAAACATCGACTGCGGATTCTACCTACACTATTCACACAATGTATAAATTATTTGGACATCAAAGAGCCGTATTTCAATTTGCGATAGGCTAAATCAGTTGCGGGTAGATTTTAAAGTTAGTTATTTTATATCAACTTCTTATGCCTGGGCTATATCACTGCTACGCCAAACTTATGCCTGGGCTATATCACTGCTACGCCAAACTTATGCCACGCCCCGGCCATGTCCATGGCATGCAAATATGTGTTTTTCCTTACTGTAGCCTCGTAGGCTTACGTAATATAATACTTATTATAATACTGCATTTAATCCACTGAAAGGGCTAAATGATAACAACACGATCTTTGTTACTTTATAAATTATATTGTCATTAACTATTAAATTGTGTATATGTATATTAAACAATTCGGATATAATGCTATCTGTCTGCGTATGTGACAGGTGTTTTATCGAAGAACAAAAAACACACGTCAGTGTCTGCCTGCAGAGCAATAACCAGGCGGAGGCGAGGACTATCCATTAGACCACTGTAGTTGTGTTGTTAGCTGTTGTCAGCGCCAACGAGCAAACCAAAATCGGTATCTTCTTGCCTTCGTGTATGTACGACCGACAGTGGTAACCCAAACAGAAGA
Source organism: Lamellibrachia columna (assembly GCA_963662155.1). Lineage (NCBI taxonomy): Eukaryota > Metazoa > Annelida > Polychaeta > Sabellida > Siboglinidae > Lamellibrachia > Lamellibrachia columna. The sequence goes on from OY759264.1 coordinate 23,990,311, forward strand.
CCAGACGATCGTAGTTATTCCTGATCGGACGCCGAGGTATCGGGACCGTAGGTCCTGTGGCGCAGTTGTGCGCCATCACGTTGCAGGTTTGTAGTTGCTTTCACTTTCTATGTCGTTTTCCCTTTTCTTCTTTTGTGAGTTATATGTTATGCATATTTATAATAATACCAAAATGCATAAAACGTAGATTCTGACTAGACCTGGGTCCGAGTACATGTTATGAGTACGAGTACATTGGTGATGGCTGAGTGGGGGAGGCTGGGGTGCATTGGGGTAATTGTTTACAAAACAATGTAAAGATACAGGAAAAAAAACTGATAAAGTTACTGCCCCTTGAAGGATTCTTTTGGACATCTTGTGCACACTCAAAGTGTGATATATATTGAATTATTTTGTAAATTCACACTTTTTCCATAGCAAGCTCATCTCTAAAGGACCAATATGGCCTGATGTCGGTGGGTAGTTCCTTTATGGTGTCTGGCCATCCTGTGTATACAATGTTCTTGATCTCATTCAACAATGGATCCTGCATTGTTTCGTCGTGCAGACCTTGCTGGTTGTGTGGGGGAAAGTTGACCAGTGCTATGGTTTTGTACTCTGTGTCATCGACCACTAAGACAACACCATCAAAGCAAGCATCAAGCTCGATTTCTGTGTCATTCTCCGGGTTCGGTAATCGGCTCAAGGTGTCGGCAAGTACCATCGTCTCACCAGGGCGGTATTTGGTGTCATAGTTGTATCATTGTATTCGCAGTAGCATCAGTTGCAGAAGCAGGGGTGCGGCATGGATTGGCTTGTCACATATGGTCACCAGTGGCTTGTGGTCAGTGATTATGGTGAATTGTCTGGCGTACAGGTAGGTGTGGTACCTTTATATTCCATACACCACTGCAAGCACTTCTCGCTCTGTGTTGCTTATCTCGATTGACAGTATATTAGTGTCTTCGATCCAAATGCCACTAGTTTGCCGCGCTGTAATAGCGCAGCTCCTAGTTGCTTATGGGAAGAACTGTCATAGAACTTGAGGCATGCGTCTTCATATATCACTTTATTAATTGCTTCGAAGCTAGTCTGCTGATCAGTGTCCCATGTCCAGGAACGTTTTCCATCATGAGGCCGCGGAGTGTATGTTTTGTCGGCAAGCTGTGGTATGAATTGTCTTAGGTAGGTGAGCATTCCTATGAATCACTGTACTTCTTCCTTGCTCTGTGGGTTGGCCGTGTTCTGGGTGTCTCTCACTTTGTCAGGGTCGGATTTGATACAATCTGGTATGTGTCTGTTCCCAAAGGAGACACAACTTAGCTTGATATTGTATTTCGTGCTGTTGAATACCAGGCCCTTTATTTCTGCTTGCTCCATCGGGTTGATGAGGTTTTTGTCATGGCCTCATTCTCACCCAAAACCACAATGTCGTCAGCTATGGATACTACGCCTGTCAGACCGTTAACATGTTGATCCATCCTGCTCTGGAATATGTATTGCGATACGTTCAGTCCAAAGGGTAGGCGAAGCGAACAATATCGGCCAAATGGAGTTCTGAATGTCATGAGTAGCTGTGATATCTTGTCAAGGTGTATTGGCCAATATTACTGCGCAAACCGTTGTAGCGCGTGCTGGCAATTATGAGTTTGATAATGCATTCGCTCAGCTCATTTACATCGAACTGGCACTTGTTAGCCAATGTATGGGCTCGGGTTACCAATTTGGCAAGGGACTCGTCTTGTGTTTGGCGATACTTCACAACATGAAGCCTGTGTATCCTGAAATTTACATCAACTATCAATTGATTTTTTTATCCACAGCTCTTGTGGATCTTTCTTTTGTTGTGCTGCTGGCATTTAGTCATTTTGGCCTTCGTCACCTACCCAGCTAGCACAGTGACAGTCGGCCAACCATTAGCACAACGTTGGCGCAACAGCAGAAATTGTTGTTGGCAGAACGTTACTTTGCTCGTCAACAGCATACATAGTACCAACGTTACCCCAACCATCAACCAATGTTGCCCCAACCATCAGCCAACGTTGCCCCAACCATCAACCAACGTTGCCCCAACCATCAGCCAACGTTGTCCCAACCATCCGCCAACGTTACCCCAACCATCAGCTAACGTTGTCCCAACCATCCGCCAACATTACCCCAACAATCAGCCAATGTTGTCCCAACCATCCGCTAACTTACCCCAACCATATGTCAGTGTGTTCTCAACCTTCAAAAAACTAACATATTTATAATAATAAAATATTCATTTTTTTTTAAATATGTTTCACAATGTAAAATTACAATCAGTTTTCACCTGAGTATAGTTGAACATACAAAAATACTGTGTAATATCATTATGAATACATAGATACTGTGATATACAAACATTCAAATCCATTCTTAGACACCGATAGCATAGTCATAATGAGACTTTTGTAATATCATACTAACAATCATAACAATGCATTGACAGCATAATCCTCATTCAAATACAACCTTAGTTATTGTATATTTGAAAGCTGGACTAATGTAAAAACAATTTTATAAGCTATATCGCTTATGCTATAATTACAAACGTTATGCTTAAATATTCTAAGACATACTCAGATATGGTTTCATGCTGCAATAAATATGACACAAAAGAAATACAATAACTAACACTTCATGGTGGCAGCGGTAAAACACCAAAGAAGCAAACAGACAGTTGGTAATGTGTAAACAACGCACGAACCCAATCCAAAAGTAACAAAACACGCCCCGACCCCAAATATCGCTCAGTGCCGGATGCACATGGTATATCATCCGTCATCTGTGCTATTGCCATGCCAAATTGAAACGTGATAACAGTGCCAAATCTATTCAAGAGTCATCCTGCTGCCATTTGCTTGTTTAAGGATAAATAACAAACACTATATGCGCCTGCAGATTTTGCGGGTTTTCGTTTCGTTATCTATAATAGCGACATCTTCTGTTTAAACAGCCCCAGCGCCTCAGTCATATCTGCGCTGGAACAGTCCATGGTCGGTATTTGCGTCATAGATACTGCCATATATATATATATATATATATATATATATATATATATATATATATATATATATATATATATATATATATATATATATATATATATAGTTTCAATTTGGCATGGCAACAGCACGGATGACGTAGACCTGTCGACAACGTGCGTTCGGCACTGAGCGATATTTGGGGTCGGGGCGTGTTTTGTTACTTTTGGGTTGGGCTCGTGCGTTGTTTACACATTACCAATTGTCTGATTGCTCCTTTTGTGTTTTACCGCTGCCACTATGAAGTGTTATTGACTAGCACTTTATTCGCATATCATCGTGCAGTACAGAATTCTGGAACTGGGCGTCCGTGTGATACCGTAAAGTAGTATTTAAATACCACTTCATATAAAGAGCCATGATCAGCTCACTCATTTCCCAGGCATTACGCCTTAGGAAGCCATGAAGGCTTATATGGCCAGTGCTTAAACCTGGTTTCTGTAGTGCGAAGCAACTTAGAGTGCAGTTATACTGACTCTCCTGGACGGGACACTAGTGTTTGTACTCATTTCAGCTAAGTAGACTGAGGCAAAGTAGGGTAAACGAAATTGCCTAAGCTTCGAAAACGAACCGTGCCCAGTGTGGGTCTTGAACTCACAACCCTTGAATTTAGAGTCCAACACCTTAACCACTAGGCCACGGCTGCCCCCCAGCTCACTACAAAGCACTTTTACCAAGAACGTGCAACTGGATTCACAAATGAGAAAATTTAAATGTGGGTTTACTCTGCATAGTACGCAATATGAGGCTTATTAAGCAATAATATAAAACAATACATCAGGTGCATAATTAATCTAACAATAATAATTTATTTATTATAATAACAAATATAACCATTAGACAAGTACTTTTTAAAATAGACTGCATTTATTGGTCTCGATCCAGAATTACCCATGTAATCAATGTAGTGACAGGGCGGCGGCAGGCTAACAACCTGCTCCCGTAAAAACAACAGATGTTACAGAAACATGTACAAGAAATCCAGCCTTTCTGATGGGTGATATTGGCGCTCGTTCTTCGACAGAGGATAGCATGAATGGTGATCGCCAAAGCCGTAAGGAAGCTAACACCAAGATAGAGCCGTTAGTACATCCACGAAAACAGATCAAGGTTGCGTGTTGGAATGTGAGGACGATGAACGCAGATGGTAAAACTGAGCAAATTGTAGATTAAATGAATAACTATGGCATAGACATACTGGAAATCAACGAGAGTAGGTGGACTGGAATAGGAAAAGTCAGACTAGAAGGAGGGGAGACAGCGTTGTATTCTGGGGTAGAGACCAGGCACGAGTTTGGTGTTGGGATAATAATATCTAAGAAGAACAGGAACACACTTCTCGAATGGCATCCAGTGAACGAACGAATTATTACTGCTAGATTCTTTTCAAAACACATAAAGATGACTGTAGTGCAATGCTACTCGCCCACAAACGATGCAAGCGATGTGGATAAGGAGCACTTCTATGAAATTTTGCACGGTATAACAACAGCAGTACCGAAACATGCTTGTCGTCCTTGGAGACATGAATGCAACAATAGGAGCGGACAATAAAGGCTATGAAAACGTGATGGGAACAAACGGATGTGGAGAGATGAATGAAAATGGATTCTTATTCACAGAGTTTTGTCAAACACAGAATCTTGTAATCGGTGGCAGTATATTTCCGCACAAGGGCATTCACAAATTAACGTGGACGTCACCAAATGGAGTTACCAAGAACCAAATTGATCACATCACAATTGATAGAAGATTCAGAAGATCATTGAAAGACGTAAAAGTAAGGAGAGGAGCAGATGTAGGCAGTGATCACGAACTTGTTGTAGCTAATATCCAACTTAAGCTGTATAGACAGTCAGTGGAGAAGGGCGGTAGAAAGAGGTATGATGTTGATAAGCTTCGAGTGTGTGAAACTGCTCAAGAGTTCAAGATTGCACTGAGTAATAGGTTCCAGGTGTTGGAACACACTGAAAGAGTAGAGGATTGTTGGTCAGGGGTGAAGGAAGCTATTTGTGGTGCTAGCGAAGAAGTACTTGGATTCAGAACGCACGCACAACCAGGATGGATGACAGGAAGAAGCCTTGAAAAAGTAAGCGAGCGGAAAGCAATCAAGGACAAAATCAATGCTACCAAGTCGGAAAGACTAAAGACAATACTAAAGAATAAGTATAGAGCCAAAGACAAAGAAGTTAAAAACAGTGTCCGTGCAGACAAAAGGACGTATATGGACGACCTTGCAAAACAAGCAGAGAATGCTGCAAACAGAGGTGAACAAAGAACGTTGTTTACACTGACCAAGAAAATAACTAATGAAAGATGCAGAAAAAGTACACCGGTCAAGAACAAAGGTGGAGAAGTAATAAAATCAGAAGCAGACCAGATAGAGAGATGGAGAGAACACTTCTCTGAGGTTCTCAACTCAGAGGCACCCGACGGTCTTGTTGATGTTCCGAACAATGAATTATTCGACATAGACATTGACACTAATCCGCCTACTATAGAAGAAATTGAAAAAAGCATAAAAGCGTTGGGAAACCGTAAATCACCAGGAGTTGAAAACATACAGGCTGAAATGTTGAAAACACAGAATAATATGGTAGCATGAAAACTTGAGGAAGTGTTCAAATTAATATGGAACAGTGAAGAAATACCTGAAGAATGGCAGAAAGGAGTCATCATTAAATTACCTAAAAAAGGCGACCTGGAGAACTGTAATAACTGGAGAGGTGTTACGTTGTTGTCAGTTCCCAGCAAGGTGCTGGGTAGAGTGATTATAGTGAGGATAAGAGATGCGCTCGATAAAAAAACTGAGGAAAGAACAAGCAGGTTTCAGAAGGGGGAAAGGATGTATGCAGCAAATTTTCATATTAAGGAATATCATCGATAAGTGCCTCGAATGGAATAGCCCACTCTTCATCAACTATGTGGATTTTAGGAAAGCTTTTGATAGTATTCACAGAGAGAGTTTATGGAGAATTATGAAATACTTTGAAATTCCATCCAAAATTATAAATATTGTGAAAATGTCTTACAAAAACTTCAGATGTGCAGTTGACCATGAAGGCAAATTGTCAAAATGGTTTCCTGTGATGTCGGGAGTGAGGCAAGGATGTGTGATGTCAGGGTTTTTGTTTGTATTGGTGATAGACTGGATCATTCGGAAAACAACTAGAAGGAAAAGAGGAATTCAATGGGGATTAGATACGATGGAGGACCTAGATTTTGCAGACGATTTAGCTCTGTTATCAACATCAAGAAGAAACTTACAACAGAAGATAAACGAGCTAGAAGTGCACGCAAAGAGAACTGGATTACACATAAACACAGCCAAAACGAAAGTGATGAAGATCAAGACTGATGATAACCAACCAATAGTAATAGGCATAGACGATGTAGAGACTTTTGATAGTTTCACTTATCTAGGCTCAGTTATGGATGCAGACAAAGGTTCAACAGCAGATATAAGCCGATGGAGTTTTATTGGCGATGGAGTTTTATTGGCCATATCCTTCGATTTGAAAATACAAATGACTGCCGTATAGTGATGAATTGGACACCTGTGGGAAAGAGAGCGATCGGAAGACCAAAAGAGACATGGCGGAGAATGGCGGAAAAAAGCGAGATGCGTTTGGGTGGACATCATGGGCAGAGGTGGCACAGAGGGCGGCCGACAGAGGCGGCACAGAGGGCGGCCGACAGAGGCGGCACAGAGGGCGGCCGACAGAGGCGGCACAGAGGGCGGCCGACAGAGGCGGCACAGAGGGCGGCCGACAGGGCGGAATGGCGGACTCTTGTACATGCCCTATAAGTAATCAATGTAGTGAATATATACTAGTGAGAATATTTGTCCAAACTGGAACAAATTGGTTGTGTGCTAATCTGAATAAAGACTACTGGTGTTGCGTCGCGTCACCATAGACTCAGTTGGTTCTTAACACTGTCCCTTGTAGGAGCTACAGAGGCATTTTAAGACTAACTGATGAATGGTCCCTTCATTGTGGACTTCCCGGCTTAATTAAACAAACGCAAGGATTATAGCCTGAACTGGTTTCTAGCATAACTGTTTGCTTAAGTCTAACTTTGGGTTTCTGACTGAGAAAAGATGCTGCCTTTAGTGAAGCCTTTAGTTAATTTAGTTATATCAATAAGAAATAATGTATTTTAACATTTCAGATACTTTATGGAAGTATTCAAATAAAAAATATTTCCATTCTGCTAAGTACAAATACAAATACTCCTACTCTGTATTTAGAATAAAATCATAACTAATTATTACAGCATCATATTTTAAAAAGTACTCAGATGTACTCATAAAATCTGAGTGCACGAGTACGAGTACATGACCCATAATTTCGATGAGTACGAGTACTTCAAAAATGTACACGAGTACCAAGTACATAGGCCCAAGGTCTGATTCTGATATTATTTTGTTGTGAATGGAATATCTTGAGGAGATACTCCCTTTACAGCTGATCACAGCTAAACTGGGAGGTACACCAAGGTGGTATAGTTAGTTTAGAAATCGAGATCAACAGCTCTATAAGGAGCACTGAGTTCACAACAGGTTCTTTCCATTTCCCTATGTGTGATCTTTTACTTCGTCTGGCACCAGATAGACCAAAGGATGTTAGTGGCTCTTCCGAAAAACACGGGCAAAGTGGGGGTGAATGAAATTGTCTAAGAATAATGCTTGAACATATTAAACACTTAAATCAATGTTAACATTTACTGTGTTATGAAATAACACATATGCAACTCGGACAATATATATTAGGGCTGCAATGATACGCTAAGCCATGATACAATACGTATGACGATATTTGTGTCACGATACTATACGTATTGCGATAAATAATAATACATAAGTTTAACAGAACACATTTCAGCTTGTCTACTAAAAACATTATAGATTGGGAGCCCAGAGCTTATATTTATGTAAACGACGCCAAAAGGTTTGACCCCATGGACTGAAGGGACCCCCCCCCCACATCCAAAATGCATTGCTGCCGGGTCTGTGTTGGGGGTTACCTCTGAAATCACCCATCAAAAGGGGCAAAAAAGTACATTTATTTATGGGAATGGCGCCAAGGCTAAAATGAGGTTCCCTGACTATGGAATTACCAATGCCAGCAAATTTAGGTGGGCGTTCGTCCACCTATCAACCACGAAACGGTGAGAAAAAGGGCATTTATTTAAAGGAATGGCGCCAAGTGTAATAAAAGTGTCAACTCTTTCGTTTGGGTTCCCTGGGTACGGAATGACCACTGTAAGGAATGTTATGAGGCTTTTCTCCACCAGCAACCACACAAGTGCACACCCCTAACCCCTCAACCCCTAGTAATTGACGGTAATTGACCATTGATGGTATAGATGAGAAGAGTTTAAACACAACGCTGCTTGTTTTTGACAAATGTTTTGGTAGTTGATTATCAAGTTCAAGAAAAATACAATCTTGTTAATTCCAACAACGAAAATAACAAAAGCAAACATCCGTGAGGTCGAACAACACAACGCCGACACTACTGTGCTAGAGCACATGACTACTACGAGTCTACAATGTGATCTTTCTCAGAGGTTATCCTCACAAATAATTTTTCAAATGAATAAATTACACGTCTTCATTGGTCTTGCTCAAAGGCTGTTCACACACACTTATTGTTCAAATGAATCCCCAGGCTGTCCCCATTGTTCCTATGAGTAGCTGTGAGGGATTCCGCACTTGTTGGATACTAGTCAGGCTCCAAGCCGTTTTGTCTCCTTCCATCCATAGTCGGTGGGACTCGCCTCACCAGTGGGATCAGTCTGGTAGACCCTCTTCCACATCCTTGCCACAAAGTGAGCCCTTTTGATGTGGTTGACAAGCGTCTTGGGGGAAGAGTTAACAGTTAATCTTCTTTATTCTGGCCAGGAGCTCCTACTCGTTGCCACCACTCGTGCGCATGAAAGCTTTATATCTTGCCTCGTCGATGTCGCAGGTATTGACACCGTACAGTAAGCAGACAAACAAGGTGACAGCAGGAACGTCAACCTCTTCGGACTTGAGTGATTGCAATGCCATGACATGTTTATGCACGATAATAAATGCATATTGATGTATTTATGCTTTTTAGAATGTGTGTCATTTGTGTTGTCATTTTTTTTGTCATTTGTGTTGTCATTGCACTAATAAACTTTACTGCCATAGACCGCGTGTGCTGGAAAATTTACAATCTTCCGCTGCCGGTCATTTGGGGAATATCCGTATAGGCATGTGTGGATATGCCTCGGTGTAGTAAGTTAATTTACATACCATGACAGCATGATATAGATGTTACGCATATATGGATACTCATCAGCTAAACCATATTTCATTATGGAGGGGTGTGACAGGAACCCAGGGGATACTCAAAACATTGCCACTATACAATCCTTGAGAATTTCTCTAACTGAACCTCCCTAAACGCATTTTAGACTTCTGTCAAAATTATACCCTTTTTAAGTTGAATGCATTGAAATGCACACCACTGAACGTGTAAAATATGCACTGTTCCGTGATATAGATTAATTCACTAACATATTTGATTCACAAATCAATGGGACCTTTCAGTGTTTACCCTTTATCCTATAAACACGTTTTGGGATGGCAATTAAAATGCATACCCTTCATTACCCAATAACTTTGGTTTTATATCATAAATGCGTTGCTTGCGTTAACGTGTGTTGTATACAGAAAACACACCCATAAAACAAGGAATTTGTCTCTAGCATGGTATACTTGAAATTTATTGAAAACAAATGGTGGGAGGTTGGCCTAAAAATAGGTGGGAGGTGGGATTTTCTGGTGGGGTGTGCTAAAGACAGTAAACTTGTAACAAAATAGTTTATGTAGGTTAACTGTTCGTGTATCTTGAAGTGTATAATTATAATGTTGTTTTTGTTCTGTGTCCTTTTGGTTTTCTTCGTCGCATGGCTTTCTGTGTGCGCTGTAGTTGAAACAGGCCAATATTGTATTATATCAACTTTAGTTGGTTATGTTAATATTTTTATATGGGCGCATTTGACCCCCAAATAATATTTATGGATATGCCTAACAAGCTATGTAATGTTCTTCACCCTGAAATTTATCATTGCAGTTTGTATTCTGCTCTGTAGCAAAAGACTGAAATAGGCGATGTATGTTCGCACATACCTGTGCAGACGTGCCTCCAGTACTCTAGGGTATACCCCAGTACTCTGGGGTATACCCGCACACCACTTATCAATAATATGCATAATAAGTGATAACATATGCATTGTTCTTAGTGGAGTTGAAGTTTAATAATTGACTGTAGTAAACTACTAAATATACAGATTGACAAGTGAAATATTATCCTTCTGGCATACACAGTTCATCGGTTATGACATATAATAAGTGAAGCGGACATGTCCCACCTTCCATAGTGGATTAAATACTGATTTATAACGCTGATCCATATGGTATATCACAGAAAACTGATTTACATATCTATACTATAATTCTTTGTTTTGTGTCAGTCAACCATTTTTGTAGCCATGCAGATAATTACACTTTGTAGACATTCTTTGGTGTGGCACTTTATCGAGAGCCTTTTGAAAATCCAAATAGACATATTACTGGTGACTGTTAATTTACCCAAGTGCTTAATAATTTCCTCTAGAAACATTCCTTAACAAGACCTAGCTTTTAAGAACCAATTTAAACATAAAATGTTATGCTTAACAAGGAAGTCCACTATACTGTGTCTACCGGGCAGTGAACGATTCTAATAACTTGCATACTATTGATGTTAATCTCACAATGATATAATTTTCTTACTTGTGTTAGGACCCTTCCTTATTTTCTTTGTTATCATTTCGGGAGTTACAATTAACCACCATTAGTGCTTAGTCCCCATAAAATTGAGTAACTGAAACACTCATTTAGGTTTGCTGTCATTTGAAAACCATCTGATAGTATGCTTCCAGCATTGTTTTCCAGTGGTCCGACCTCACTGCTTTCGGTTTATTCCTTACATAAGTATGGAAACTCGATATTTTTTAATTTCCAGCCAATTTTTGCTCAAAAATTAGGTTTGGATTTTAATTTCAATTGTAGCTGTATCATGCTTCAGCAACGTTGTAAGTTGCACGTACTGCAGCCATGGTTGCTCAAAACAGAATGACTAACAAACAGCATTTCATACCTATTTCATTTTCTTGGAAATAGAATAACCCAGAAGCTGCAAATTACACATGTATATGTCTCAGAGTTTCATATTTTTGGGAAATAGAATCTCACAGAAACTGTTCCATAAAATAGTATTCCCAACTCATCTTAGAAGTGTACATTTTTTTCTGAAATCAGAAGCTTGTTTGGTAAATGCCATTTTTGAATAATACAAATATCTACAGTGTAACAGAATATAATCTGCAAAATCAACCATGTTTCAAAGGCGTCACTAAAGAGAAATCTGCAGTAATCAGTAGAAGATATCATTTATTTTATGAAATATATATATATAGTTCCTATACCAAACAATTCAGTCTTTAAATCCCGGTCAGGTTTGGTTTATAAATGTCATTTAACTGCCTACAATGATGCAATTTATTCCCTGTTAGGTTCGGACAGGATGATGAGAAAGGTGGATTTGTTCTAGTTGAGCACTGACCTCTGTCTTAACCTAGGATATGAGAATGCATTAGAATTAGTTATATTTAGTGATGCGTCACTGGGTAACTTACCTGGTAGTGGGACTCAAGGTGGACATTCCATCATGATTTTGGGGGGAAATGGAAATTGCTCTGCAGGCCAAGTATTTTTGGCAAATGACGTGTGCTATAGTTCTTCGATAAAACACCTGTCACACACGCAGACAGATAGCATTATATCCGAATTGTTTAATAAACATCTACAAACAGTTAATGACAATATAATTTATAAAGTAAGAACGATCGTGTTGTTATCATTTAGCCCTTCTAATGGATCAAATCCAACTGCGGTATTTGCGGATTTCAGCGCCGCGTGGCTGTAAAATCTTAACATTGGAATTGAAACTTCAGTGCACTTCACGTAATGGCTTAACCATTTTTCTCCACAAACCGTTCGTGAGCAAGCAGTGTCAATGACAGCTAATACTAACGATTCCACAACAACGATTTCATTATCCCACAAATGCTCTTTTGCAAATAGTGTAATGTTACAATTCTCCATCACATCTTCATTTATTTTAACACCAGCTGTTCTTTCAGGACAATACTTGGCCCAATGAAATACACTCTGGCACTGCGTTCATTTTCCAAATTTTTTGACAGGATTTGTGCCTTTAAATGTACCATTCGGCGAGTTGTAACTGAATTTCTTCTGTTGTGTTGCATACACAGTCTCCTGTTTCACTTGAGTAGCTTCAGCTCCTTATGTGCATGTACTTCTGTCTCCAAAAATCCGCCTGTGTTTCGTACGGGGTTGTTTTAGCGTTAAACTTGGGTGGGTTATTATAGCTACTTGCCATTTTTCATCTGTACGCTCTGCTACCAATGTTACATATGACTCAAGATGTGTTACGAACACAATTAAAGATTTATTAAAGCATAATGAGTCATTTGCACAACTGTGCTATAAAAAACAGGCCATTGCCTTCCATATGCCGTCATCTACCGGAAACAGAACTCTCCTGCGTTAGAGACAGGGGTAAAATGTGAACAAAGATCACGTTGATATCTAAACAAAGATAATAAGTTAACATTATGTTCAGGTGGTAAGGAACATGTCTTGCAATCTGACAGATACACACATGTAATACATGCATTTCCGTAAACAATAAAACCATATACATAAATATGCAGTGATGGCCTATCTATATAATGGTATGTTTTTCTTCACTGCTCTATTTAAAGGGATGAGGCTAGATCGTGTATTGCTGCACGTACCGCCTCGGCTGTTGTCCATTTCCTCTTCTGCCTCCAAGCAGCCTTCTCCCTTTACTTGTCTTCCTCTTCTGCCTTTCTTATATTCCTCTTTATGCAGTCCCCCATCTCAGTTGCAGTCTTCATGTTTTCCTACAGCCCTCGTAGGCTCGTATATATGGTCCATCATCCGTTAATGCAACAGCATGCTATGTATGTGGCCTATATGTATTACTAGCCTGCGTACAATTTTTGACGAACCATTTGCAACTACAATTAAGAATATCATGCCAGTGGTTCACTAGGAAAATCTTGTTGAACACACATCTTAATTCGATGGAGCGCGTCATACTGTTAGATAACCCTACGTACAGTGTCAAAATCTAGTAACATTCACTCGCCAAATAAAAATATATTTGCATACACCTATTCCTATATTTGTGAATACGATATGGTCATGATATGGTCATGCTGTTTGCGTCCAAACTCAACTTATGTAACGTATTTTTTAGGTGCACAGTCCCGAAGCCATGACTTTTGTTTCGCTGTAAATATGTGTACATTAAACATGCTTGATTCCATCTTGAGATGTGTTTGTATAATGTGGTGCAACATTACAATGAATACAATAATGTGGTGCAACATTACAATGAATACAATAATGTGGTGCAACATTACAATGAATACAATAATGTATTTAAGGCAAACTGAACACTACAAATGACCCGCCGCTAATTTATATACCTGGACCGCAGCAGGATGCTACCATTGTTTAAGGTTTGAGTCCAGTTTCAGCCTGAACTTCATATTGAGATGGTACAACGCAGAGCCACCAAACTAATAACCAACATCAGACATTTGCCATATTCGGAACGACTGTGATCTAGAACTAAGCCCATCGTCGATCGAGAGGAAACACGAACTTATAAACCACTAGTCACTCTAACGGAGGAGTTTGGGACTTGAAACAATTCCTTAAAACTGGCAAAGCTTCGTGTCGTGTAGAGACGACAGTACTTCTTGTCGTGTAGAGACAACAGTACTTCTTGTCGTGTAGAGACAACAGTACTTCTTGTCGTGTAGAGACAACAGTACTTCTTGTCGTGTAGAGACAACAGTACTTCTTGTCGTGTAGAGACGACAGTACTTCTTGTCGTGTAGAGACAACAGTACTTCTTGTCGTGTAGAGACAACAGTACTTCTTGTCGTGTAGAGACGACAGTACTTCTTGTCGTGTAGAGACAACAGTACTTCTTGTCGTGTAGAGACGACAGTACTTCTTGTCGTGTAGAGACGACAGTACTTCTTGTCGTGTAGAGACGACAGTACTTCTTGTCGTGTAGAGACAACAGTACTTCTTGTCGTGTAGAGACAACAGTACTTCTTGTCGTGTAGAGACGACAGTACTTCTTGTCGTGTAGAGACGACAGTACTTCTTGTCGTGTAGAGACGACAGTACTTCTTGTCGTGTAGAGACGACAGTACTTCTTGTCGTGTAGAGACAACAGTACTTCTTGTCGTGTAGAGACAACAGTACTTCGTGTCGTGTAGAGACAACAGTACTTCGTGTCGTGTAGAGACAACAGTACTTCGTGTCGTGTAGAGACAACAGTACTTCGTGTCGTGTAGAGACAACAGTACTTCTTGTCGTGTAGAGACGACAGTACTTCGTGTCGTGTAGAGACGACAGTAATTCGTGTCGTGTGTAGACAACAGTACTTCGTGTCGTGTAGAGACAACAGTACTTCTTCTCTAAGGAGCGACAGACAATTGGAATGCGATGACTACTCACCTAGTGTAGATAAGATGCTTTTATTATGTTTGACTCACACTGGAGGGACCGCCCCAGTCAACGACAATAAACAATGGCGCACCACACACGCACGCTAAAATTGTTTGAGCGGTGAAATGGACAATATATCAAACACCGAAGATGATGAAATATGATCTAAGACAATTTAGTTTATTTGCTACCAATGTTGTGTGGCTAGTGTGTGCTGCTGTTCACCCACAGCAAGCCGGACACAAAGCCACTGAATGTGTCGATAGGCGCTAGACCACCACTGAACACCAACAATTGCAAGCAAATGCAGCATTTAAAAAGTGTTATTGTTGTTACCATAAAATGTCAACTTCTAAATGTTGTATTGACATTATAAGTTGTTGACCAGTATGGCGTCATAGTCTGTTATACAAAACCAAATAATAATGCGAATGCCAGTACGAGTGTGAAAATATCAGCGGTGACATCATACAGAGAAAGTGTATTTGGTTTAGATAATACACATCTGTTAAGCGGGTACAAAAAAGTCAAAAGCTTATCTGATCAGGGTAAAATGTATACAGTAGATTGCAATATTCCGTTTGCAAGCAGACAAAGCTAACAAATACTAATAATACAAATATATGGTCCCCACAGAAACTGAAGAAAAATCTCACCCAGACTTTTCCCAGAATCATATTCCTGGTAAAAGGAAAACCGTGTAGCATCCAACGTCATAGCCTCGCCTTCGCTACCAAATGTATATTTTAATTACAACTAAAGATGACTCCCGTCAAAAATAATTTAGTTATGAGCAGCAGGGCACAGCCTATGCAGCCGTTTGCAATGGTCACATTAAAAGAGGATACATTTAAATACATTTAAACAATTATACTATTTATAAAAAAGAGGTATTTAGCAACAAGAGTCCCTAAAAATGAGAGATCTATAGCAGAAATGGGATATGTTGCAACACACATTCAATACATTATGGCTAGATATACTATCCATGCACATTATATATTTTTGGTATATATCGCAGTCCCGCGGTGTTTTTCTTTGCAAACTATCGGATTTGAGGAATGATTCCTGGCCAAATACATAACTCATCCAGAACATTGTCTTCCTCGCAGTATATGACGAACATAGATCAGCAAGATCTTGTGTTGTTTATCCAGTCTCTGCTTCTCTGTCTAACAATGGGAGCCGAAACGTTTGCATACGAAAGTCATATCTTCCAGTAAACACTACTGTTTGTGATCTACGATAAATTAGGGTCATATGACTTAAACTGTGTCTACCATATCGCACGTGTTCTACAAGCCAACGCATATAAACCTAATAAATTGTTTCAGAACTGGACCCAACTCTTGCCTTTCTTCTAGGAACTGTCTTGTTCATCCAGAGAACCAACCTCGGTACAAAGACTCTTGTGAAATGCTCTCACTATATCTTCTCTTGGATCAAGCAGTGACACTCTTTTCACACAAGACTCTGTGTGAAATTCCAGAAAATCTGTTAGAGCTGTTATGATAGTCTTGGTGGATTTGTCAGTGGGAAAGTCGAAACCCCCTGAGCTCAGTGCGGGAAATGCAATGGAAGAGAGATTGCACTGCTCAGCAGCCAACATGCTTTCATAGACGGCGTTATGGAGGTTGTCCGCTTCATTGATACGTCTACCTTTCCTCCCAGGATACACTGCGTGGATCACCTTCTTGCAGGGCAGGCGGCCAGGTGTTGATACATACACACTGCCGTCTTCAATGTTACCACTGTGTCGCACATGGTCTCGACACTCCAGCTGAATCTCTGGCCCTCCTGCAAAAAAAACCAGATCATTATACTGCAGTAAGCTGAACACTGTTTGACAAAAAAAAACACATATAATCTTGTGACTTTTATTCAGACGAAAAGGTGCACTCCGCAGTGCTCTCTGTTAACTTCTGCGGGAGTTGTAATGCTTTGTTCTGCACATATTCATGGCAAATATCTATGAAAGTTATTGTTTCTCTTGTTACATGCATATACGTCATTTACAATCCATTATATGCCTAATAAAACATCAAATGTAAAGCAGTCATAGAACCTTAGGTTGTCTAGCAACAAAACGACATGGGTCATGTTGAATGTGGTTCATTTGTACAAATAATTAGATTTGTGTATCCAGTACTACAACTGTAAATATTACCTGCATGAGCAATGGCTTTTGCAAGTTCTCCTTTGTGTTCGAGTCGTCCATTTGCAGCGTTGACGATTGCATCTGCTTGGAACTTCGTCAAGTCTCCTTGAATCACTGCTACTGTGGCACCACCAGGAAGTGTAACACTTGATATCATATTGATGACGTAGTCTTTCAGGAACTTTTGTATTTCTACCAGGGCTACTTCCACTCGTGATTTTGCTCCCGCCAGGTCTACAGTGTTTCCAGACACGGCGATTGTGAGTAAGCCACCATGTTGAGATTGTTGGGCATCTATCAGTTCTGTCAACTTCTCTGGTGCTGACATTTTGTCTACATCAGCCTCAACTGACGTCTCAGATGTAGTGGCATTGATCACTTCAATGGCAGCGTTCAGGTGTTCATCACTGAGGGCATACACCCCAAGTTTGTTCCTCCCGGCATCATTGTAGACAGCACAGATGTTCCGGTCCCTGAATTGACCCACCACGTGTTTCATCATGTCTTTCCCATGCAGCAGGCTGATAAGTGAGGCAGATATTTCTATGAACTTTTCTGTCACGTTGTTCAAAATCTCATACATTTCAAGTTTCGCTAAAGTTATATCCCCTGGCATGCCAGTGAATTTGACTTCGCGATATTCCATGTCAATCACCACAGTCAGGTCTGTGTATTTCTTCTGCTGTTGTGATTTAAATTGCATTGCATTCAGCATTCTCAGGTGGTGCAACTTGAAACCCGACTTGGTCTCTGCGACAATAGTTGCAGCTCTGGTCATTTCCTCTTGTACCTTCGAATGATCATCTTTCAGTTTTGCTGAAATGTCATCAACTTCTTTTCTCAGCCCAGTGATGCACACAGAGCATGCGTCATCACTGACATCGACGCAGATCTTACTGGGATCAATTTCATTCAAATAGATAGTGCATCCCATGAAAGGTTTCCAAGCTTCTTGCAGCGTCTCAGTTTGCACAGACACGAAGTTTTTGGTGAACACGTCCAGGAAGGTCTTTGATGCAGTCTGATTCCACATCTTCGCCATTGCTTGTGCATTCGTCATCTTATGGCTGATGGTGCACATCAACTCAATGCTATTATATGTGTATGTCCCCCATTCCACTACTGCTGCCACCTGAGCCATCTCAGTGTCCACCATCTCACGAGACACGACAGATGTCTGAAGGAAGTTCAAGACACGTGGACACAACCCTGTCACACGAACGTTTTTGGGAATCAATCCAGCTGGCACCTTAGTGTCGTGTTGCGGAGGAATCAGACCAAAACATTCGAGGTATGTTGTCACATGAAGGGCCTGATTCAACACATTGTGGTTCTCTTTGGCAAGGATGTCTCGAATAACTGCAAACAGACAGCATACATTGTTGACCATCTACAGTCAAACATCACAACTTATGTAAACATTAATATAAAAATATTTACTAGATAATAAATAGCACAGATATCTAATATTATTATTTTCGGGAGGAAAACTCGCACATGTCAAGTTTGATTGTTTTCACTGGGTACAAAAGTTATGACAACGGCGTGTTGTGAATACGACAGTACTCTTGGAGAAAGCGTGCAAATAAAGGTAATATAGTAGACTAAAATGCTTATGTAATTGTTGTCTCTAGAGTTGACTTGTCTTTACGTTTAGCTAAAAAGTACTTTTATTGTATATTAAGAAAATGCGCTACTGCTATACACTGTACTAATGGTTTTAGGTGGTTTAGCTATGATTTAGAAACATGAGCTAGTTACACCGTGGCCAAGATATTTGACATGTTGACATACAAGACAAATTTTTATCCGAGTAGTTCATGGGTTAAACAGACTGAACGTAAAACTACTTACTGGCACATTCAGCAAATTCAACGAGAGCATGACCATGTTGCTGACAGACGTGTACGTTAGTCACTTCGCAACCTCCACTACGCCTGTTCTCAAAGTACAACTTGAGTATCTCCTCAGTGACATCACCAATGTTGTGCACCTGGATGGCTTGGGACTGTGGCACTCTTTGTACACTCAACATTGTCCCCCAAAGTGGTTTTGTGACACAGAGTTCGCGGAGACGGTGAAATTCTGAAACAGCAAATAACTTTTTGCAAAACACGAGACCACTCTAGACCACTCTAGACCACACTAGGTGTCCAAGTTTGCATTCTTTATTTTTAACATGGTAGATGGTCCCTGAATTCCATTAGACGTGTGGCTGAAATAATCAGATTGGCTTGAAAAGCCACAACACTCAACCGCCTACATTTGCATGTCAAATCCCTTCCAACTGATCAGTACGTTATGATATTTTAATGAGGATGTATAGCTAAGCCAACGGTACAACAATGGTCACTCTGTTGAAGTAAACGCATAAACGTATTCAAATGTTTTACATATTTACCCAGAACACGATAAAAATCCCGTTGTTTAGTGGAATCAAAAGAATTCGGTTATACCAATCAACAAACTTTCGTGTATTAAACTGAAAAGGTATGTTGTAAGTTGCATTAGTATTACTGTTTAAACGGGAAGTGGTATTAACATAAGCTTAAACAAAATAAAACTTACCTGGAGGGTGAGTGAACTGCAGCATTGCAACCCCTGGTTTCAAGCTGAAGGTCACACATTGTATTTCACTCTGGATGTTCGATGCTGAGAAGAATGTCTTCACGTCGTCGCCAGTGCACATTGGTGACAAGCCCGACACAAGGAACAGATTTTCTTCGAACGGTCCTGGCACATCTCGCATATACGTGGGCGGTGTCATCAGTTTCACTTGTACGGGCGTATTATTGACGATCAATGGTTCCTTCTGTACCACTCGACTGACAGCTATAACGAAAGAAATGCATATATATATATATATATATATATATATATATATATATATGTATATATATATATATATATATATATATATATACACACACAAAACATACACACATGCATATATATATATATATATATATATATATATATATATATATATATATATATACCATATCGACAACCACAAAATCCGTACCCTCATCAAACAATCCATTGGCCGGTATGTAATGATTACGCTGATAAGACGTAAATGGCAGTGGTTTGGTCATGTCATGCGATAAACAGGCATCTCCAAAACGATTGTATGTTTAAATGGAGGACGTAAAACGGACAGACACAAAAAGTCAACAACATCAAGGAATGGACATTGTTCGAATAGAAAACATATTGGTGCTGAAGTGGTGCCCAACAACAGCCTCTGTCAATGGTTAGATGAAGGTGATTAACATCACAAATTTCATGACAGAATATAATGATACACTGTTCATCCAGTCTAAGACCTACTCACTGTCTGCGTCGTTGAAAATGATGACTGCGATGCCTTCTTCATCATCATAGTCAATGAGTTCTATTTCCCCACCATCAGACGTGCGCCGGTTCTCAAACACTAGTTCTAGAAACTCTTTGGATACGCCTTTGCTAATTCCTTTTACTTGGATCGCCCTTGGCCGGCAAGACTCTCGGTCTAGTCCATCATAGCTGTCTCTCAGAGGGGTGACTGACAGTCGAGCGCCTTCGAATTCCAACTTGTCCAAGCTCATCATTTTGGTAGCATCTTTTATAAAACAGGCAATATCACTGGAACTTTTAAAGTCATCATTAATTGGACAAAGTTAAAACTACATGTATGCCTATGTTGTTATTGGAGAAGGTAAAAAGTAACGGTAGTGAAACTTCAAATGTTTCTAACATACATGTGTATGACATTGGTGTAGCTGGTTGTAAAGTATATGTGTACCCGAATATAATACCACATAATATTATTTACATGATCGAAAGTGTGCGTGCGTGCGTGCGTGCGTGCATGCGAGCGAGTGAGCGAGCAAGTCGAATCTAGATGTAAAATCTGACCAATGTACTGTTTTTTACAGTATACTTTCAGTTGCATCTGATGCAGTTGTAATCTGAACGACGCAGTAGCACCGGTATGCACTGCACTGTATATATACAATGAAAACACTGAATATGGATTGCAACGTTGTAACCAGTGAAGTTGATTATGACAATACATTCAACAACATAGACAGTTATAAAACAAATGCTTAGGTATGATTTTTACTATCAAAACCATCATATGCTAATCGTACCTTGCGTGTCTTTGAATGCAACTACAGTTACACCGGTTTTTGATGTATATCGAAGCGACTGTAGCTCAGATTCCTCTGATTTAATCTTGATGAACTTTTCTACACGTTTCCTTGGTGTGTGTGGTTTTATTCCTCTGATCTCTAGAACGTGGAACTGCGTTTTTGTTGTTGCACAACTTGGCACAGCTACGTATTCTTCATTCTGGGCAGTTTCTTCAAAGTCCTGTCTAGCAATAGTGAGATCTCCACCCTCTAGCGACATATCCCCATGTTGTAGCACACTTTCAGCATCTGTGCTTAAACAAAGCAGTGATACATATCATAGTTGAATTCAGAAAAGAATTCAGTATGTAAGAACATTCTCAGTAGTTATGTTAAGACGTGGAACGAAAACCAGGGTGGTTTAGTTATAAAACTAAGCATTACTCAATTTTAACAAGATTGAACAAGATTGCCATCCATGACAAAGGTCCAGGTGGCAAGTGGACAAGGAAGCCATTGGTTTATCGAGAGTCCAACAATTTGTCCTCTATGTGTAACCCGCCCCCAATTTCACATTTTAGAATGTTCCAACATTCAGTTACTGTCTTATTCCTCAGCATGTTATTCCAATCTAACTTTGCTAAGAATTTTCTCATATCCTTATATTTACATTTGTAGAAGTTTCTCCTGTATTTTTTGTATTTGTTTTCTCTGATTTTACTTTGGTAATTAACTATTATCCTCTCTTGTAAACACTGAACTGAAGTAACCATTTAGGTCTTCTGCTATTAAAAAACCTTGTGTTATTATATTTCCAGCACTGTCTTCTAGAGGTACGACCTTGTCTCGTATGTTCTGTTTACTCCTGATATATGCATAAAAAAACTCTTGCTGTCATTTTTTGTCGTTACATTTTTGCTCACAGCTTCTTTTAGACTGTCTTATTTCAGTTGTAGCTGTAATAATTGCCTCTTTGTAATTTGTGTAGTCTTCATCATTTCTGGTACGCATATAAACCTTCCACATAGTTTTCTTGTACACTACTTTTCTAATAGCTTCTTTTGACAAGTGTTTTTCTAGACCATTTTCCTTGTTTTTCAAAGGAATAAATTGATTAATGATACTCTCAGTTTAGTATTTTATAATGTTCCAACATTCAATTGCGGTCTCATTCATCAGCATGTTATTCCAATCTAGCTCTGCTAAGTATTTTCTCATATCTTTATTGCTACCTTTGTGGAAGTTTCTCCTGTATTTTTTTTTACTTTTACCTTCTGATTTTACTTTGATGTCAAAATGTATTTGATTATGATCACTGTTACCCAATGGTTCATGTAGTTTTACATTTTCCCCTAATTCATTTTGTGAAGACAAAACTATATCTAATACATTCTCTTCCCTGGTTGGTTCTAACACGTGCTGAATGAGGAAGCTATCCTGAATTAAAAATAGAAACTGTTGGTCCTCATTCCCTGTACTCTCTAAAGATTTCCATGTGTCCGTGGATAAAATCTCCTATTATATTACGATACATTACCCTTTACTCACTTCCTTTATAGCGTGTTGTATTTTGTGTTATCCTCTTCGTTTATGTTTGGACTTTGATAAACTAATCCAATAGATAATGTTGAATTTAATGTAACTAAACCAGTAGTCTGCTTCCCTTTCTAATTTTATTTCGTAAGCCTGAATAGATTCTTTAATACACAAAATAACTCCCCCTCCCCTCTCCTAAACATTACGTATCCTGTAAGTCTTATTTCAGCATCTACTATGTCTTTGTTGGCCCATGATTCGATAATAATATTCCAATTATGCGAGGGTCAATATCTTCTACCATAACGTTTAATTAGTTTTTTTCTTATTTATTATGTTGTTTGCCTTTAAACACACGCATTCAAAGCTAGCTTCCAAATTTTTTTTTGGTTTGTGTGCATTAGTGGCCTCTTGACCATCTTAGGCACCTCTAAGTACCCCCCTTCCCTGCGCTTATAGTTTATATAATGTTTGCTACCAAAAATACTTTTCATGCTACCCATGCCAGTGTCGACTGTTCCTAAGAGTTCATCCGTAAACACTGCTGCACCATTCCCACTTAGATGAAGCCCATCCCTCACGAACATGTCAGCCATCCCAATAAAACAACACCACAAATCCAACTTCCTCTTCCCGACATAGCTGCTGAACTAGTTTTTTTACTGTCCTCCTGCAATTTCGATAACATTGACCCCTGCTTCCCATTACTGGTAATTGTAATACATGTACTGTGTTTGGGTAAATTTTTTCAATACTTGCTATATTTATAAGTAATATAAAACGTATTTACCCCCTTCATTGAGGTATGCTACAACTTCTTCGCCTGTGTCCATTGAGCCACCTCCTGACCGACCATTGCATTCAAGGAACACTTTGAAGGGATCCTCATCCGTTGCATCATCAATGCCGTTCACACTGACAACGTTCCTCGAGGCTGCAGGAGAAACAGCTGCTGCCAGTACATCTGCCTCTTGAAAAACAACCTGCAAACACAATTAATACAAAATGTGCAGAACAGAAAGACCTTGTAACATATTTCAGAGATTCTAATTCCATCATAAAATGCTGTCAGATGTAACTCTGGTTTAGTATGTACATCCAATGCTCGTATAGGCATTTATGTTTATAACAGTGACATAAAATGGAAATGATTATATACGAATGAATTTCTATTTGCATGAAAGGAACATATGCTTTTGGTTGTCATAATTGTGTTACCTGACACTGTCATATCTAATTAATATAATTTCATCTACCATGTCACATTACTGAGATACCTTGTTTATAATTATAAAACATTCTGTTTGTGTATATTAAAAATGCAGTCTTACTTTATGTTGCCCTCTGCAATAGCAGTTCAGCTTATATATATATATATATATATATATATATATATACTAAATTTTAACAAGATTTATATATATATATCAGCTATATATATATATATATATATCAGCTATTGTTTGAACAGTTTGTCCATTACAGCTTAACTTACACAACTGTTAAAATATTATTCATGCAGTTCTCTTAGTAAAAACTTTTTCTGGTAACTTTACCTGTGCTGCTTCTACCTACGCTGTGTCTACCTACTGCTTGTCCCATGGTTACCTCTTGTTCTGCCAGGAACATTGAGTCCAAAGAATCGTTGTCGTTGTATGTTGACTCGTCTGCCTCAGCAATGGTGTGCATGCGTTGGATAAGCTCATCGTTAATTGCCATCATTTGGATCAGGCTGTCCTTGCCCGAAGATCGCGTATATTCCTGAATGGAATACCATCAATTTATAGCAGACATCATACCAGGCAGGCATCTAGATGGTTTCAGACTTCAGCAATCACACTGTTATGCGATGTATTGGTTTTACAATACAGTCACTACGCAATTTGTAGGTGTGACGAGATAGTATGTTGTCTTACCTGCAAAATGTTGGCCTGAGTTATGTAGAAATTAACCATTTCCAACTCTTTCTCAAGTGGTTTGAGGTGCTGGTCGCTGTTTTGTCTCACTTCACGCAGCTGTTCGGCTTCCTGCTTCTGAATATTTGCAATCATCTGCGAAACTTTCTCTTCGATTGCATTTTCCACCTGCAAAAGTGGGGATAGAGCATAGAGTTACATCATTAATCATCCCCCTGTAAACAAGAGGGATAAGCCAGCTCACTGCAGTGAAGCGGGTGTGGACCACTGGCTGGCATTTCATTGCACGGCAGAAACAGTTGCATCCACTGCATGACACATAGGGTAATACTGTTTATAGTGTGAACATAGCATGTTACAAATAGTTGTGTAACATATGTAAGTATGTAAGTGAGTAAGTAAGTTAATTTATTTCCTTCTCACCATCATCATGTACAATATAAGGCAAACAAAAGCAATGAAGATGATGTGGCTACCAGAGAAGTATAAACTTATTGGGCTAGTGCCAGTGACGATGACACCAGGAACCAATTAACTTGAAGATGTGTCATTGTCATTTGTTCTTAATGGGGCATGGCCACCAGACTGATTAATAATTTGGGTGAGGGTGGTCCCAGCAGTTGTGTTATAAGTGTGGGCAGTTGGGTTGTTCATACTGGAGTGAGCATCGTGCATTAGTGTTAAACTCTCCGAGACAAACATTTTGGAGGCTTGCTGCAGAAAATGAGACAACGAATATGGTTATTTCCTGTGTGGCTTACAGCTGTACGAATCGACAGAAGACAGGATCTAACATTTAGTTATTTTAAGATAATTTATGTCACAAATGTTTGTGCTGTGTTAGTGTATATGTGAATGTATGTAACAGTTTCGAAAATGTTCTGAAATATCAATATATTAGAGATATGTTTGTTTTTCTTGGGGGTAGCATACATTAAGTGTTTCCCAGTAGTCACATTTATTGGGTGCAACATAAAATGTTATAGGGGTAGGAATTAGTTTTATAAATAATGTGTGCGTGCGTGTATGCATATTTGTAACTCTTTTTTAAAACTCTACTAGATGTCAGCTCATTAATAAGATTTTTGTTCTTTATTGTCATCTGCATTTAATGAGGCTCTCCCCTTTTTGGTCGTCATTTGCCTTTTCATCGTTGTATGAACCACGATATCATGTAACTTATTCTGTACACATTGCAACATTCATTGCATTCTATGCATTTGTTTGACAAACCATGTGAAAGGTTGCCTACTAAAACAATTGACAGCTTAAATGAGAGAGCACATTTCTTTACATGAGGCGTGTGTTGCGGTTTGTTGTATATATTCTCATTATACAAACGCGTTGACTAAAAACAAATCGACTTTATTAGGAGCACATTTTACTACACACCAAGCATTCTCATTGGTCAAGCCGTGCCGGCATGCATATCATTAATGTGGCGACTTCAATGGTAAATGATAAGATAGTGTCGCCATCTAGCGATTAACTGTTAAGTATAAGCGTTCCGTCACATCTCCTTCTTCAACAAAAGTACGTATGTACTTGCTAAATTAAAAAGTCACTACTGCTGTAGTCTAAACAAATCAGTAAGCACGAGTGACAATCTATACTACAGTTCATAATCATTTTGCCATTTCGGCGGCTGTCTATTCCGGATAGACCGTCGTGGTACGGGCGGAGTCGGTGTTTCGGTGTGATCCGTTCGCTGCGGTACTTGATCGGGCATGTTGATCTCGCGAGGAGGCTCATCAATGTCATCAGTGTTCGTTGGTACGTCCAACAGTTCTGCCGTCGAGCGCAGCTGACGACGGTTTCGACGATACCGTGACCCGTTCACTTCTACTTCGTAGGACCGGTTGCTCAGAATGCGTAGGCATCGCCCCATCGACCAGTTTCTTTCGCTTGGCAGTCTCATTCGGATTGTCTCTCCGATGCGTAGAGGCGCTAGCGACTTCGTACCTTTGTTGTAATGAATCGCTTGCGATTTCTTCTGTGCAGTCAACTTCTGCGCTGTTTGTTTGTCTATCTTCGGCTCGAGTAGCGAATGTGTTGTCGGCAGCAAAGTCCGTGTACGGCGACCCATCAACCTCTGTACTGGCGATGTGTTGAAGCCTTCGCTCGGAGTGTTGCGCCACGCCAACAGCGCAAGTAGTGGATCCTGTCGATCCTTACGTGCTTTCATCAGCAGAGCCTTGCATGTCTTCACTGCATTTTCTGCCTTTCCGTTGGACTGGGGGAATCGCGGGCTCGATGTGATATGTTCGAATTTCCATGTTTTCGCAAACTCTTCGAACTCACGGCTTGCGAATTCGGGTACATTATCCGTCATGACTACGGATGGAATTCCATGGCGAGCAAACTGTACTTTGAATTGGGCTATTACTGACAATGACGTCTTCTTGTGCAGTTCAGCAATCTCAAAGTAATTGGACCAGTAGTCGACCATGATTAGGAAAGTCTGCCCAGCAAGCTCAAACAAGTCTCCTCCAACCTTCTCCCACGGACGAGATGGAAGTTCATGGGGTTGTAGAGGTTCACGACATTGCGTTGGCATGAATGTTTGACATGTGCTACATCTTGATACGTAGTCTCTGACCTCTGCGCTCATACCTGGCCAGTATAGCACTTCACGAGCTCGTCGCACGCAACCTCCGATTCCAATGTGGCTGCTGTGTATTTGCATTAGCATGTCTTTACGCAATGATCGTGGTACTACTAGTTGCTCACCTCGGTACACAAGTCCATCTGCTTCTATCAGACTACTACGTTCGTCGTAGTATGGCAAGGCTGCTGGCGGACAACGTGCTCTCGCTGGCCAGCCTTGTCGTATGATCTTGATTAGCACTTGTGTTTCGTCGTCTATGGCAACTTTGTCTCTGAACTCGTCTTGTTTCTTCTTAGTCACTGAGATGTGCTCGTGACTGATTGATTCTAGCGCACGAATCTCACAGTGTTCATGCTGCACGCCTTCTGTCGTATCTCGGTAAGCCCGGCTGAGTGTATCTGATATGTACATCAGCGACCCTTTCTTGTACTGCACATCCAGGTTGTACTTTTGCAGTGCGAGACACATGCGTTGCAATCTCTTCGGTGATTTATGAATGTCTTTCTTGAAGACTGCCTTCAATGGCTCATGGTCCGACTCGATAGTGACCATGTCTCGTCCGTATATGTATTGGTCGAACTTGTCACATGACCACACGATCGCTAAGAATTCCTTCTCGATATGTGCGTATCGTGTCTCTGTGTCGGTTAGAGCCCTTGAAGCGTAGCAGATCGGCTGGCCCTCCTGAAGTAACACTGCACCCAGACCAGTTTCACTTGCGTCGCATTGGATAGTGACTGGCTTTCTCACATCAAAGAAGCGAAGCACTGGCGCTGCAGTGACTGCCTTCTTTATCGCCTCCATTGCTGTTGTGTGCGAATTCGTCCACATGAACTCTACTTCTTTGTCGTCTAGTCTCCGTAATGGCTCCGTCATGTCTGAGAGTCGTGGCATGTACTTCGACAGGTAGTTAACCATGCCCAGGAATCGCTTGAGAGCTGTGATGTCACCTGGCTCGGACATTTCGATTATCGCCTGGATCTTCTCGGGGTCGGCTTTCAGTCCATCTGATGTGAGAAGATGGCCCATGAAACGCACACTCGTAGGCATTTGATAATGCTCGCGACAGATGGCCCGATTCAAATCTCTGGGATCGATACATATCCGCAATTTGTCAGGCTTCACGACAACCAACATGCTAGACACCCATGGGGTTGGTTCTGTGACTGGAGTGATAATGTCTCGCTGCACCATTTCATCCAGTTTCGCTTTGATTTGTTCTCTCAACGACACTGGAACTCGTCGAGGTGGGTGTATCACTGGCTTCACTGCTTCATCAGTCACTATGTGATACTCGCCCGGAAGGTCACCTAGGCCTTCAAATACGTCCTTGTATTCCGCGAGGAGATCCGACTGTGCCTTCACAGCCGCACGCACAGCTTTACGTAGCGACGAGCGAGGAGCCGGACGTGGCCTTTCGCTATAATCAGACTCGGCTGGAGTCGGTGTTAGCACTAGTGTTTTGCTCACATCGTTCACACTGCTGTCACTGTCGTTTATTGTCACAAACCCTAACGCAGTGCACGTCTTCAAAGACAGTAGCGGAGTGAAGTCATCTTCAGTAATGTTGAATGCCAAATTACTCTGCTTGCCGTGTCGCCATACCGGAAGTGTGACAGAGCCTAATATTTGATAGCGCTCACCTGTGTAGGTCTTTATGAACTTGTGGGAACAGCACTGCACACGCTTCATCTGGCTGTCTCCCGTTACTGTACAATATGTCTTCTTTGATAGCACATTGCACTCGGCGCCAGTGTCCATTTGAAACTGCACTCGGCTCTGTGGTCTTGGACGGCCAACGTCCACAGTAATCACTGCCTTCGATGATCTGTCTCCGATGAGACCGACGAAGAACACTTCTTCGTTCATGTGCACATTCGACAACTGCGCCGCTCTACATTTCGCCTGAAAGTGGTTCTTCTTTCCACACTTTCTACAGGTTTGCCCATAGGCAGGACATTCGCGTTTCCCGTGCTGACGCCCACAGTACTTGCAGTCTTGTTCTACTGTTGTAGCTCTCTTCGGCGTACTCGTCTTTTTGTATGTGCGATTAGCGGGTGTACTGGCTGCATGACGCGTCTGACGTTTTCTCACAAAACTCACGACGTCATGAGTGCCACTTTGCATAGCTTGTAATTGTGCACTTGTCTGCTCTGACGCTTTACAGATGTCTATGGCTTTCTCGAGGGTTAGGTCATTTATACGTAACAGGCGTTCACGCATCTTGTCGTCACGCAAGCCTAACACAAGCCTATCGCGGAGAATTTCATCAGGGGTTATCCCATCGTGCGCGCAGTTCTTGGCGATCGTACGAAGCTCGGTGACATACGCAGAAATGCTTTCGCCCGCTTCTTGTACGCGATTGTTGAAACGAAAACGCTCGTATATAATCTGTGTACGAGGTTCACAGTAGCTGTCAAATTTTGACAACACCTGATCAATGCATTGTTCGTTTTCACCAGCTAGCCAAGTAAAAGTGTCATATACTTTGGCTGCATCTTCGCCTATGACTGACAAAAGTGTTGCAACTCTCACTAAGCCATCCTGCTTATTAATGCCTGTTGCAATTTCATAGCGTAGCCATATCTTTCGCCATTGCTTCCAGCTAGTAGCTAAATTATCGCCCATTGTCAACGGCTTCGGTGGGGGCAAATTTGCTGGTGGTGGAGGTACCGCCACCCTTTCCCCGGATGTACTGTCACTGTCGGGCCTGTCTACCTCCGACATGACTGCTGATTTAGCTTCTTGCTTGCCTCTTAGCGTTATGAAAGTTCACAGTACCTGGCTTGAATCGCCGCTAGCACAATGCACAACACGTTACCGCCCGGACCTGTCAGATGACGTCAGCGCGTCCATTTCTTCCCGCTCGAACAGTCCAAGTTGTTTCACAAGCTCTATGTAGTCGGCTCAAGTCTCAGTTTTTCAGCCTATGTACTCCGTTGCGATTATCCTCGTTACGCTCAGTCGATGCTATAGTTGTTTACAGACACCATTTCGTACCAGCTTTTCACACCATGTTGCGGTTTGTTGTATATATTCTCATTATACAAACGCGTTGACTAAAAACAAATCGACTTTATTAGGAGCACATTTTACTACACACCAAGCATTCTCATTGGTCAAGCCGTGCCGGCATGCATATCATTAATGTGGCGACTTCAATGGTAAATGATAAGATAGTGTCGCCATCTAGCGATTAACTGTTAAGTATAAGCGTTCCGTCACAGCGTGTCCTTGGGCAAGTTGGCCAGATAACATTCGAGAAAGATCTTGATCTGCAGGTGGAAATTGCTGTGATGGAGCAGCTGGGGAATGTGTTGGAAGATGGGAAAAGAATATTTTTGGGACCTTAGTGAAGAATGTCCAACAGGGCTTATTGAGATTTTGACCACTTGCAGTCAATAGCTAATACATGTATAGAGCACTTCAGAAAGTTCAATTTCAATCATAGTGGTGCTACTGTTATAGTTAATATGCTATGATATTTGATATACAAGGTGCATGGATAGATTGTGCAAGTAATAAGGTATTAGGTATATATAGCTATGTAGTAATAATATCATATTAGTACTGTATATCTATAGATATATGATGAAGACTGGGTGCTGTACAATATAAACACTGGGCCTCCAGTGGGTTCTTGCTGTGCAGCAGCATGAATGTCACTGGTCCATGCCGGCATCACTTTATCATGTGTCAACTGATAAGAGCTCAGCGGTCTTGTTTTACTAACGGGTGTTCTATTTATGTCTATGGGATAGAGAGAGTTCATTAACAAAGTGTATTCTACTTGAACATGAATTAATTGACTATTAATTGTGGGTTTGTCTGCTTCAGATAATTTCATTGACACGAACTTGGTATCAGGCAGGTTGATTCATGAGATGGATTTATTGGGTTACTAATTTAAATTTATTAGAGATAAGCAAAGGTAAAGGTATATATATATATATGAAATGTAAAATGCCTTGAACAGTCCCAAGGACTGGATGCAGCGACATATATATATATATATATATATATATATATATATATATATATATATATATATATGTCGCTGCATCCAGTCCTTGGGACTGTTCAAGGCATTTTACATTTCACCCCTAGCAGACCTGCTCATTCCAACGCCATTTCCACTTATCTGGAAGCATTCAGCCACGCTGCAATTACTACACGAAAACTACTCGTTCAGATATCCATCTCTGTCTGTATCATTTATACAGCTGAGTGAATTGTGGCAACATGGGATGAACGAAATTGCCAAAGCTTCGAAATGGCAGCAACCCGGGTTTTCTCGATTGAGAGACCAATGTTCTAACCGCTGCGCAAAAACGTTACACTTTGTGATATTTAGTAAAAGAACAGAAATGGCATTTATGAAATCAGTATAAAAGTTGTGCCGGTATTGAAAAAGTATATAATGGGAGCAGTTCTATGTTCACGTAAACCAACATGTATTTTTTAACTGACTCAAATGGGACAAGTATTCTATCATTTAAAAAGTTCTATTTCATAATTTCAGATATCACATACATTAATCAATGTGCAATAGACATTATTTAATAATTTATGATACAACTAATGACAAGATAATGGTAGCGTGAAAATATGTTATGACCAATTCCATTAAAACATGTATCACGATATCTACTATAAATGTATAACTTGGATTATTCATTTTTATATATTATAATTCCTGACATGAACTTAGTTGATCTACATGATATAAAAAAGTTCATTTTATTTTAAACTGACTTTTAATTAAAACAATAAATAGTAATGAATATACATCCAAAGAAAATACATTTAAAACTATCTACTAGATGGTTAAAAAAAATTTACGGATAGGTTAATTTTAATTGTTTGAAAAAAATGCGGACATGTGTAAACAATTTACCCTCGACCCACTTTACGTGCGACACCATGCTCATTGGGTTCAATTTTGAAACTGAATATAGTATTTTGGCAATTTCTGTGTCATATTAATAAACATTATTATTATCATAATCATAGCCATTATTAATCCATATAATTGGATTATCACAACATACGGAGCTAATTACATTGACTAAACCTAAATTAATTTGGGGCACAAGGAAAGATCATTGATCTGAACATTACAAAACCTAGTTGAGAATAAATTATTGTCAAATGTTGCAACATTTCCAGGGTGTATATATATGAGTAATAAAACACATGGACACGAACATACAATTAGAAATGTTCGTGCAGCATATACAATTGTATACGTATGTGAATAATGAATGTATGTGCAATGTGAACGCCTAACTCATATTTATTGCAGGCAGACATGCCAGGATTCACACATAAACAACTAACTAGAACTCACATACCTTCTTGCGTGAATCGACGATCTGCTTACGCTTGTCTTCTAATACCGCTTTCACATTTCGCTGACGCTTGACTTTGCTGTCAATGATCTGTCCAAGGTTACGCTTGTCTTGTTGCTGCTGCATGTACAACTCATCTACTTCGCCGACGACATGTTCAGAATGTTTGTCGATGATACACAGTGTACATACGACAACCTTGCATGTCTGACAGAAGTAGCGGCCGTCTTCACCCCTGTGAACCTGAAACAAGATAGAAAGA
Source organism: Lamellibrachia columna (assembly GCA_963662155.1). NCBI lineage: Eukaryota > Metazoa > Annelida > Polychaeta > Sabellida > Siboglinidae > Lamellibrachia > Lamellibrachia columna. Next base: position 24,022,969 of record OY759264.1, read on the forward strand.
CTATGAACTGATAGTGTTTGTTGTAGGAAAGGGAAATAAAAAAGAAGGAGGCAGGCAGAAAGAGAACTGGAATGACAACATCAGAGAATGGACAGGCTTTTACTTCTACAAATCACAAATGGCAACAAAAGACAGGCAAAGGTAGAAACAGATTGTGTGATTATCATCAGAGGTGCCCCAACGACCATAGATGGTTATAGGATTCATGAGGTGAGGTGAGTGTTTAATGTGTATCAAAATTATTTTCTTTTGTAAATTAAAAACAGTATACCATATGAAATGACACCTAGACACCAGATATACGGGACATGACAGCTTTTTAGTGTCTCATCTGAAAGACGCAACCAAAGCGGGGGTGGACAAAATCGTTGTGCTTTTGAAACGGCAGCAGGTAGGCTCAAACACTGATCCTTCAATTGACAGTCCAGCACACCAGCATGCCTGTATGGTCTGGAGACAGTGGCGTTGACAGAACAACAACAACAAAAGCTGCAAGTGTGTGAGAACAACTGGGTTCGGTGAATAACAAGAACAAAGAGGGTGGACAGAAGAAGGATGAACGACCTAAGGAAAGAGGTTGGGTAGTAATGCAGCCTAACAGGAAGACTGGTGAGAAGCAGGATGAGATGGGCAGGCCACTTGGTAAGAATGGATGCAAGCAAACTAGCAATGAGAGCAGAGGTGGAAAAACATCAAGGACACAGGAAAAGGGGAAGGCCACAGCTGAGATGGGAGGACTGCGTGAGGAGGGACATGAGAAGATCAGGGGAGGATGAAAGATGGAGAGAGGGAGCGGCCGATAGAAAACTATGGAAGGAAAGAACAGAGAGTGGCTCGACAATATTTTACCTGACCCTCACCCCTGTACAGCAGGGAACAAGGAGGAAGAGCACACACTCTACTGCTGAGCTACCCTGCCATAAACTCTATCTTGGTACAAGTACAAATTGTGTGCCTTCAACAGGTGCATCATGCTACTATTGTACTTAACTATGCCGACATCCAACAAACACTCACCAATGATCTGACCAGTTTGGACTCCCACCTCAAACGACGCTGTCTCTGAGTCAACATCAACAAGACAGTCAGCAGCTGCTTAGTATGGACGTACCTTACATGTGAACTCCGTTATTGTTAGATTCTCTTGGGCAGACTTCTCGAAGACTTTGTGGTCCTTGAAAATCGGGTTCTTGTTATGTTTGAGCAGACATCCATTGCAGTAGTTCACCTTGCACTTACTGCAGTACACACTGGCATCAACCGTCATCTTCTTTGATTTGCATGGGTTGCATAAGTGTGATGACCCACATTTGACTGTCATCATTTGGAACGCTTCTTCCAACTTGTGTGCTTTGAAATCATTTCGCAAACCACTGATGCCATTCTCCGGAATCGATGTCAGTCCCTGGCAAGTAGGACAAGGCAGCTTTCCCGGTTGAGCATTGTGTTTTTGCTGAGAGAACTTGTAGTAGCATTGGAGACACTCCTCACAGAAGATATGTCCACATTGGAGCTTCTTAGGGTTGGCATAGGGCTCAAAGCAGATGACACATTGCAGTAGTTTATTGAACAATGTCAAGTCGCCATCTTGTTGTGTTTCTTGCTCAGCCATCATGGTTTGCTACTGTTTCTGGTGTCTCGTCTGCATTCAAATCCACAATTTCATTTTGATAACTTATGTAACACATTACAAAAGAAGTAATGTGGAAGTACAATACTGGATGTGCACGCGTGTGATTGTAGAAAAGAATGAGAATAGTTCTTGAAAATTCACTGGCAGAAAATTCACAATATAATTTTGTGTAATATATCACAAGTTTTATACACCAAGTTCGGTAAATGGGTCCAGATTAAACTGTATGTTCGAGAGTCAGAAATGATAAAATAGTTAACAGTTGGGCTACCATGAAAAGCAAATATACTTTCATTCAACCATTATGCAATACACTGATGCATCTCGATAACATATTCCAAAAAACATTAGTACATTTTGTTTTCATTATTGCAATATAAATTATTTTTATTCTTACAATTGTCGAAATCATGCCTTGCATTATGCTTTTATTTACATGGAATAATATTTATTTTGTAATGGTGTGGATATGGAAGAAATCAAATTAGTACAATTTTTAGAACATAAATAACTAACTACATTTATTTACTCTTCCCACTTCTCAACCAGTGTTTCACGAAACTCTGCAACAGGTGGCGACACTTATTTCAAGTCTACGTGAAATTAGTTTATGGGACCATGCCTCAGTTACACTTCCTGGTGTGTTACACGTGTAATTTTCCAAAAATCATATCATCTGACATAACTGCATTTGAACAGGCACATTGGCAAGTTTGCTGGTAGAACGTGTTGACAGTGGAACTGTGGATTTTTAGATGATTTCAGTAGGCAGAAGGATTTTTGGCAATTTTTTTGCCACAAGGCACGTGTGTGTAGTAATTCATGCAGAAATTGATGGGTATGGCACGTTCATGCATTTTAAATGAGTTAGAAGTATGAGACTTTGACTAAACTCGATCAGCATGTCAATGAGATGCTGACAACGGCAGGTAAGAAGTTTCAGAATTTGTGATGGTCCCGTTTTCTTATAATCATGCAAAACGTTAACATGGTCGCCAATAGGAAACGTAACAGCTGAACCCTTATAATGGCACTACATGGAGGGTACAAACACAAGTACTTCCGGTGCCTGCCTACCTGCCTGCCTGTCTGTGGGGTCATGCCTCAGTTACACTTCTTGGTGTTACGAATGTAGGACACAGTAATTTTAGATGTGTAATTTAAACAAAAATCATATAATCTGACATGACTGCATTTGAGCAGGCACATTGGCAAGTTTGCTGGTAGAACATGTTGACAGTGTAACTGTGGATTTTTAGATGATTTCAATAGGCGGAAGTATTTTTGGCAATTTCTTTGCCACAAGGCACATGTGCATAGTAATTCATGCATAAATTGGTAAACATTGACGGGTATGGCATGTTCAGGTATTTTAAATGAGTTAGAAGTATGAGACTTTGACTAATCTCGATCAGCATGTCAATGAGATGATAACAATGGCAGGTAAGAAGTTTAAGAATTTTTAATGGACCCGTTTTCTTATAATCGTGCAAAACGTTAAGATGGTCGCCAATGGGAAACGTAACAGCTGAACCCAAATAGGTACCATGGCAACAGAAATGCGGTAGCCGTCTAACAGTCATCGAGGAAGGTTTATTTTATCAAAAATATACTAATTAAATGCATGAAAACGTGTACTGTGGACAGGCTGCACAAAAGGAAGAATTGATAAATATGGAGTTATTAATTGCCGACTCAGATGTGGCTACAGTCGTGCAGGCTCAGTTATATGCTCCAACATAGAATCACACGAATAAATCAAAACGGCTGTTAATTTGTCTCATGTTGTATGCGTTTGACTTAGAACATTGTCTGTGTCAGGCTAGTTAATATTATATTATTATATATATATATATATATTATTGATTCATTTAGTCAACAAGAGCATTACTTGTTAAGCGCCACTATTATTTAAACTTTGTAACCGTCTCCTTCAGGAGGTATCCTATAACTGATCTACTATATATCAAAAATGTCAAACAAATGTACATTTTAAGGTTGTGCTATAACGTTTGATGTGCATCAACTGATATGTTACCCTATTTGATGGTTAATAAGATATTTATTTGTCAATAAACACAATTGTTTCACCTTTTCATCTGTTAACATTGCCCGAAAGAGTTTATGGTAAGCTAAAAGCTTAACATAAGCACATTTTTGTATTGGGAAATCAAAGGTAATTTTCACAAATGTCTATTCACTACATCTCAAGACTCACTGCATGTTGTGTGCAGTTTTTTGTAAATATACGGACACAAGGAGATGAAGGTATGCAAGCCTAACCATAGCTAACACCACCCCTAGCTAACCCCATCTCTAGCTAACCCCTTCCCTAACTAAATGTACACTGTAACCACGAAGTGGTTTACAAAAGATATAACCAATCCCAAAGGCATAGGTTCATAGAAAAAGTGAACAATTTGCTTGGAAAAGAGAGGCAGCAGTAAAAAAAACAAATAGCATGGTACAGATCGGTTGCCAAAATGGAAATTTGGTCAAAATTATGAAGATTGGCTCCAGTTTGTGAGGGAGCAGGTAGCTATTTTGCACCAAAACAGTCATTGGTGATATTTTTATGTGGCCCAGTGCATTGGTAATATTGTGTAACAAATTTGGAAAGAATAGTTGTATGTTGGTTGTGTCACAGCCACTGGAAGCATTGCGTAAATCAGCATTTTCAATTGTGGCCGCAACGGGTATCTGGTCATGTGATACCCCTTTATGGTGGCGTATCCAAATCAAGCAGCATGCCATGTACCCTATCAAGCAGAAGCATGAAAGCAGTCACATAAACAATAAAATTTAACAAGTCTGACACAATGGAAATCACTAAAAATTCTGTTAAATGTGTCAAATTGTCACTTTTCTGACAAAGTTGCTCCATATTTGGTTAAAAATCAAGCAATTATATAAATATTAATTTGAAAATAAATAGTTGGTATATTTAAAGAGAGAGTAAGTAGGTTTCATTGATTCGCAGTGCTCTAGAAATCTAGTGTACATGGTCTATGATTTATCAAGTGTCAAAATTGACCTATAGTTAAATTATATGACAGGTTTTCAGCTAATATTATGGGCAGGGCATTGTTTTGATTTGTCTGTGAAACAAATAATAATGATGTGACAAGCAGGAATGTTCCATAATGGGTTTACATATACATTGTGCCGCAACTTGGTATAAAATTGGACACTTTCTCAGAAAAAAGCTTCCCTTTTGGGGTCATGCCTCACAAATGTAGAGCACAGTAATTTTAGATATGTAATTTTCAAAAAATCATATCATCTGACATGATTGCATTCGAGCAGGCACACTGGCAAGTTTGCTAGTAGAACATGTTGACAGTGTAACTGTGGATTTTTAGATGATTTCAATAGGCAGGAGGAGTTTTGGCAATGTTTTCGCCACAAGGCACATATGTGTGTAGTAATTCATGCAGAAATTGGTTAAAAAAAATTACGGGTATGGCACGTTCAGGCATTTTAAATCAGTTAGAAGTAAGAGACTTTGACTAAACTCGATCAGCATGTCAATGAGATGATGACAACGGCAGGTAAGAAGTTTCAGAATGTTTGATGGTCCCGTTTTCTTATAATCATGCAAAACGTTAACATGGTCGCCAATGGGAAACGTAACAGTAGGCTGAACACAAACGAGCTTCGGCCACAATAAATGTCTTTACTTTCAACCCTCCATGACAGATGACATAAATGACAACTTATGGCACAGCCAGAAGTAATTTTATGTCTTGTAATGGATGGTGCCATGATCCAAACCCGGTTACATCCTAACACCCCTATGCCACGCATGTGGAAGTGTCCAGTGCAGGGCATCTTGGGATAGCTAGCCCATGCAGTTCAGACCGGGTTTGAGAATTACCGAAGTAAGTTGTATGGTTTTGAACTCGCTTGTATCTTGCTTTGACCTCCACCGCCCCTCCTCCACACATCGTTAGCGATGCCTATTTTTGTTTACAAATAATTGTCTAATGTCTGTCATTTTGTATAACAATACCTTTGATGTCATGTAGAGTAGCAGTTTAGATATATGTATATATTTACTGTTTGTCTTTGTGTACTTCATGTAACTTTACATTGCCTTGTTTGAGCTAAGGCTCGTGTATACAATGCTTTATATGTTCATTTTATATTCCTGGTATGCTTGAAGTGCATACCAATTGGCAATGAAATATGCCCATTACCAACCTTTATACACCATCGTTTCTTTATTCATACATCAAAAGAGCTTCGGCCACAATAAATGTCTTTACTTTCAACCCTCCATGACAGATGACATAAATAGGTACCATGTCAACGGAAATGCGGTAGCCATCAAACAGTCATGGGCTGAACCCCTGTCTGTCTAAACCAAGGCTAAGCTTTGCATGTAGGTTCGTTCGTTCGTTCGTGTCCCTTTCAGTATTAAGATACGTTTGGATCGAAAAACGGGTATAGCTGAAACTGTCTAATACTTTTTATACGTACCTTTTTTGTTAGAAGAACTGCACCATACGATGTCTCCCCATAGGCTCCGCAAGCCCAAATGCAGCGAAACAGACCCGCAAACAACTACCGTACAGCGTAGCCAGGCCAAGTGATGTGATTACAGAGCAGTCGAAACCATGCGTCAGAGTTTTCCTGAATGTACTATTGTTGACATAGCCGTAGAGTTTTTCCCGGCAAACGAAACTGGCGTGTAAATGGACGAATCATGGTGAACTCGGTCTGTTTTGGTGATCTCGGCCAGCGTGTTGCGATACATAAATAATTATTTCTCAGGCTTATAAACACTCTTATTTATGTAAAGCTACACGAGGCCGAGATCACTAGGTCCTAGGGCGGAGATCCCAAAAGGCCGAGATCACCAGCATCGAAATGGTCTATGTCAAAGAAGGTGCTATGACAGCATATAAGGCACACCTTTAATGTTTAAAGGCATGCCTTTAAATAATTAAAGGCACGCCTTTAATTATTTAAAGGCATGCCTTTAGTTATTTAAATACGCGTATGTAAAGTTAAAGGCGTGGTTGTAACATTAAAAGCATGCATTTAATTAATTAAATGCGCGTATGTAATGTTAAAGGCATGCTTTTAATTAATTAAGTACGCGTATGTAATGTTAAAGGCATGCCTTTAAATAATTAAGTACGCGTATTTAATTGTAACCAATCGGAACCAACGAAACAATATTCTATCAATACACTTCGCTGGTTCCGATTGGTTACAATTAAATACGCGTATTTAATTATTTAAAAGCATGCCTTTAACATTACATACGCGTACTTAATTAATTAAAAGCATGCCTTTAACATTACATACGCGCATTTAATTAATTAAAGGCATGCCTTTAATTATTTAAAGGCATGCCTTTAAACATTAAAGGTGAGCCTTATATGCTGTCATAAGGTGCCGCTCTGAAGTATGTCACTCACCATCCATGTATTGGACTTGGAGTCGGATTACAGCGAGAGCTGAAATGGAAAACCCATATCGATAACATCACCTCTAAAGCAAATAAAACTGTTGGGTTGATCAAAAGGAACCTACATAAGTGCCCACAAGAAGTAAAAGCCTTGTCAGGCGTAAGCTTGAATATTCCTCAGTCGTATGGGACCCATACTGTAAATGTCAAATTAATCAAAAAGAAAAAATCCAACGCAGGGCTGCTCATTTTGTTCTACACGATTACTCTAGAAAACCCAGTGTTACTAATATGTTGTCCACACTTAACTGGCCAACCCTCCAAAATAGAAGGAAAGTTGCAAGACTGACGGTCTTCCACAAAGCCTTACACTATAAAATTGCCAGACTACCTTAACACGTCTGCTCACCACACTAGATCGAACGATTGTCACCACTTCATTCCCCCCAGCAGTTAAATCTGACATGTTCAAGTATACTTTCTTTCCACGCACAGTTACAGACTGGAATTCCTTAAGCCCCAAAATTTCCAACAGTGAAACAACCTCCAGTTTTAAAACCAAATTAGAAAAAAATTATTAGTGTACGTAACTGGAAACCATGTGGACAGCATCGATAGACATAACCACGTCGTTCAAATTATTTCTTAATTTTCGCTACATGTAATATGTTTTGTTTTATTAATTTTTGTTTTCTTTATTTTGTTTCTGTTATGCATAGATAATTATATGTAGCTGATTCAAATAGGGTTGGTAAACTGGCTCAACTAACACTTGGTGTGGGGTAAATTGAGCCACAGTGTAGCTTAAGTTAGGTAAATGCTTTATTTGTACAATTTACGTAGGCCTTGTACTTACATTTCATAACAATTCGGCCAACACATCTACCCAATGGGTACAACACATCTCTAACAAGTCAACATGCTTAATTAATAATAAGTCGACACACTTAATTAATATAGATTTATAGGCCAATCGCAACCAGTGTAACTAACTGCTAATATGTTAACTTATACCTAGCCATCCGATGTCCCAATTTGTTCGGAAAAATAAATTCCTTGATGTATTTAAAGCACACTCATCTTCATTCTTTAATAATGGTGGGGTCAAGGTTAGGCCATCTGGAGAGTGGTCCACACTAAATTTTGCTACTATTTCCATCTTTGTCCAACAGGTAGAAAAGCATAATAGTAAATAACTCTAAATAACTGCCTTTGTGGTTTTTTAATACGTCACCAATTGGTAGATCAGAGGCCACTGGTGCAAGGAGGCGAAGGAACGTAGAAAGAGGCGAATGGAGGAGATACTGTTTCTCTCCAGTCATTTTTATTCTACTAAACGGCTGAATCTGTTATATATGATTCTATTAAGCAGAGTCAACTGTACCCGATCTGTAGGTTGAAAGCAGGGAATGAGAGTTCTCCATCATATATTGATGAGTGACACCAATCCCACCCATTTGACGAGTTTCGATGGTAAGCTTAGTTTATGTGGCATCCTTAACCTTAGGCCCAAAGTTAGGGCCTTGTTCGTTAAATCTATTTACACATAAAATTATAGGCATAGTTCATACATGTTCTATAAATAATTAATGTGCCTACAATTAAACTTTAACTTTGAATTAGAAATTGTAGATACGTAAAAATCTCCAGACCTGTCCTAAAAAAGGCCCGTCCTCGGGGGTTTTTTAAAGGGTGGTTCGGGCGAACACAATCAGCCAGGGAGTTCTGGGATGATTTCTTTAAAATGTTACTGTAAAAACAAATTCTCTCAAAAAAGGGGGTTCATTCGAATGGGGAAGGGCATGATGCAATAAGCGGGATTATCCCGCATTTCTACATGCAATTCTGCATTCTGTCCAGTTTTCTCGAGTAGTCTTTTGGTTAAAAAAACTAAAATGCTGTGTGTTTTTCCATGCCACTTGTGAAAACGCTGTCGTAAGCCGTATTGATCATAAGTAGCTCCCCTGTTGGCTGTTCAGCAAATTCTTTACCCAGTTGATTTGGTTAGTTTTGTGATCAAACGGTTGTGAGCGTGTTGCAGAGTCATATATATATATATATATATATATATATATAACACACGCACGCACGCACGCACGCGTGTGCACATCCTTGGTACGAATCTTCTTGAGTACGAATTGTAGCTCATCATCACCATTAGTACTCCATTTGTATATTGATTGGTATCCCACCAACTTCTTTGTACCAGGCCTAAACATAGATCATTAAGAAGGTGATATAGTAATTTATTCCCTGTCAAATGTATTTGACACGCAGCTTATTGCCTATGTCAACAGTTATGGAAGGAGTGATAAAACATAATTTTCTGCAATTTTTATTATAATTTCACAGTTCCAGTCCTGTTTCGTACACAAATAGGAATGCATAACAATTAAGGCATATTACAGTGAGACAGACCATGACAGAAACTTGAATAGCATAAAACATTTTTTATCAGGTATTGTCCCTTTTAATGTGGCATGAAACAGTTTAAACAATTAATAAAACAAAAGGTCTAACTGTAATGCTATAACCAGTCTGAAGACCAGTACTATCATGTCATATTTCCACACATAAAATACTCAAATCTGACAACCCCCGTAAATATGCTGCAATGTGCAAAAAAACAACAAAATTTGTAGTGCATTGTGTATTCTCTTGTAACATATCAACAAAGTAGCAGGACTCTTTAACAAAGCAAAAATATTACAGAAACAACTAGAATTCTTCTAAACAAAAGCGTCCAGTTTGAATACAAAAGTGCCATATCTCCATAACAGAAGAAAACCTATGTGACAGGGCTAGTGGAAATAATAGCATGTCTCCACAAACTGAATGGCATACTTACATTCGTTTTATACTCAAATCGTGTTAATTGTCTCTGTCACCATGATGTGAAAGTTGTAACATTCTTAGCTATTAATCACCTTGAACAGTCACTACCTGTGGTTTCACTTTGCATGACCTCCATGACATTTAACCAGCTTAAATGCAAAATCACTTTCACTTTCATATTTTCTCTCACTTCCCCTTTTCTTCAAATAAGTGTCAACTTTATTCACTTTCACAACTTCAGTTTCTCTTCAGTTGCTATCACTTTCACTTCCACTGTCTGCCTCATGCACGTCAATGCTGAACTTATACTCTTGGTCGCATCCCATGTAAGCATCACTCATGTAGTAGAGCACATAGCTGTGTTTCCCTGGCGACGGAGCAACAAAGTCAAGTTTGACCTTGGCTTTCTGCTGCAAGGTCAGACGTTTGATGGAAATGAGGCTGTTGCTCTTTGGATCGCCAATCACCACCCACCAGCCCTCCTCACGTTTCTGCAAAGCAAAATTCAGTGATTTAATCTTTTTCCACACCCTATACGCTTGTGCAGCTCAATTATCTCTCCTTGACAACTGGATTTGGAAAGTTGAGGCCCATAAAAATATGTCAAATTCCGCTAACCTCCTCCAAACTATGTGAAATCCACTGACAAATAATATTGTTTTTACCCAATTATAATAATATGAAAACTACTATCACACTCCTCAGAAATCCAAGCTCAGAGGTACATCAAAATCAAATGGTTAGGCAATCTTTCAATATACTATGTTAAAGTGGGCAACATATGGATGGATACAACTCAATTTATAGAGATATCTGTGCTCCCTAAAATAAAATACAATAAAAAACTTCTATTGTGCTAAATTCCTCCAGAAACCCAAGCTCAGCAGTGCACCAAAACAAAAGGGTTAGACAGTTCTAGTCGGTTTAACGATTCCAGTCGTAAACAGTTGGATTGGTATGCTGAGGAGCTACCGGTATGTATGATAAGCAAATTTAAACAGGTGGATTTTTAGCTGACAGTGAAAGATTACTATATTTCCTGCCAACATAACGCTGATAGGAAGAGAGTTCCACAGAGTTGGTATGGCAACTGAGGAAGATGTAGTTCTGACGTTTGTCTTAACACTGGAAATGGAAAGTGGGTTAGAACCAGATGATCGAAGCTTTATTATTATAGAATTATTATTATTAAATTTTTATTGTTAAAATTAAGCATTATTAAAATTAGTATTATTATTAAAATTACAAATATCTATGCTCATTAACATGACTTGCATGTAAAACATGATGGGATTTCTCTGACATTAAACAGGGATACAGTAGACTGAATACAGTGGTATCTCACCTGTGGGAAGAAGGGCGCAATGACAGGTCCGGTGACCTCGTCTTCCCTCTCTAACGTTACGGAGACGTTGACAGGCGAGCCACTGAAAACACACCCAGTAACACACTGAGTACAGTCTGACATATTTATTCAGGTTCTACAAATAAACTAAGGACACTCAGGTTAAAATAAGGTTAAAATATCAGTATTATTGAGAAAATGTTAGAGGTCTGATAATTTTTTGGTAAATTCATGTTAAATATAGTTATAAACTACATGTATTCCACCATCTTGACCACCCAAAAGCGTCTTAATGCGCCACGTTTTTTCAATTTGACCGTTATCTGATTATGAATATCGACATTGTCATTCAGCGTATAATGTGAACATGATATTCACCCAGACACATTTAAATTAAACTGATAATAGTCAATTTATAGTAAAAAAATTGTTGTTCATTACGAATCATTAGAACACGTGTGTTTTCAAGATGTTAAAATAGATATAGTTTGTGCAACACAAGATTTTTTTTACGCTAAAAATGAATTGACTTTGTACCTATAAAAGTGACCATTCGAGGATATACAGGTTACAATATGCATAGCGTGACATCTTAAACCACAGAGACAGCACAAATGCCTACAAACTGCATTAGCATGCACCATTGACTAAGTCTTTCAATATGCATTATAACAAAATTACAAGGATGATATTTATCATTATTATATTTTCATTGGCTAACTGATCAACTTTTTTATATATACCGTATTCTACTTAATAAGCATAGTGTGCTTGAACAAAATTGGGCCATGGAAAAATGTCAAGGATTCTGTTCATACATGCACCAAAATGTGTTCCTCTAGACAATAAGGTAACTGTCTAACACTATTGGTGTCATTTGGTGACTAATGTACAACAACTGAAAAGTTGTGCCAACTGTCTAACACCAGATGGCGACACTTTTCAGTTGTTCCACACTAGTCAAATCACAATTATTGTTAAAAGGGGGTGTACACTAATTAGGGCATATACACTTAATAAGTCGAATACAGTACATACAATATGAATAGAGACCACTTTATTGCAATTTAAAACAGACCAATAGATACACTCACAGTTGAAGGTGAAGTTTAATGTTTCATAATTTATTTGTCTGTCAAATTCCCGTTTCATAAAATTTCTGACAGTAAATATACTATAAGAATAGATTCAAACATGAAGTATAACACTGTTAAAGCTGCTTCCTCAAATGGTCCAGACCATTGCGAATCTGGTTCTCTTATGTCCAGATGTGTAGTGTGTGACTAGCTTAAGTAATGTGTGCAGTCTGTTTAATTAAAAACGCCTATTTTTGTTAAACTTATCGAAAGAATTGATTTCAGTCGTTAGATCTGGTAAGGTAAAAAATGGTGGATATCCAAAATGGTAAACACTGTTCGAGTCAATGCCGATCATGGGTGTGACTTCAATCCTCTTGCTGATCACATGACAAAGTTAAAAAATTTCACCAAGGTTGGTTTTTCGCAAAATTATTTTGGTTTTCGCAAAATTATTTTGAAATGAGACCAGCAAAAAATTCGAATTGAAGATGTACCTTTAATTTATGAAATAAAAGAAAATATAATTATATGAAACTACCAACTGGCTCTGTATCACGACCAATAAAAACCGTTGTACATTCCGTTTAAGAGCAGACAATAACACAATGCATTGTAACACTGACCTTGACAGACGTTCCTTGTTCTGGATCTCGTACGTCAGTTCGATGTTAGGATAGCGGTTGGAGAAGCGTGCGACATCAGCCATCTCGGACTCCGACAGCTTCAGGAGTTCATTTCTCTCATCGTCTTCCATCTCCATGATGTCAAAGATCGTGTCAATTTGCTGCAATAATAATAAAAATAATAAACTAAACACAAAACAACCCGAGTTCAGGGGCACAACAAAACAGAATCACTATGAATTACATCCTGAACAGGGACGCCTCGTCATCAAAGTAACGCATTTTTGAGGATCTAAGGTGGAAATGAAATTTACAGTTTCAGATGAAGGGGTGTTTGTTCCAGATTTTGCAGCCACTACAGAGAAAACACACTTACCCAGGTTAAGATCTGAGCTCCTTAGGAAAATTTCAAAGATGCAGAAGACTAGCCAAATATGGTGACTACTGTGTTAACACAGAACGATATGTTGCCAACAACTGTACGTACTATTGTCCTGAGTTATGTAATCTACATCAAATGTCCACATAGGTTCCTTCATAATATCCCCATCCCGGAGTGAATTTTTTATTTTTTGTACAAACTATCCCCGTCGGCCCCAGGCACTCCTACAAAATTGCAGCCCCTACATGCGAAATTGACAGACAGACAGACCGACCGACCGACCGACCGGACGACAGACAGTCACAAACCACTTTATATTAAAGATATGGATCAAAATGCACAGAATCAACCAAGCAATCAATTACAGCACAGATATTTCCCATTGGTTTCCCCTGCACAAAAAATGTATAACAAAATCGGTGCACACAGGACAGCCTGCACTATGTTTTCCCCTCACCTTATCCTGGCACCGTTTGATGATGTCACCAGTGAAGTGTGGCAACTGCTTGAGGTAGGAGTCTTTGCCCCACATCGCCTGCGTGACCATCTGAGCGAGTTCCATGGCCGAGAGGGCTGGAGACAACCAGCCGTTGCTGCTGAGGACGTCAACACACGCCTGGATAAGACGTACCGCCTACACGCAAACACATGGTGATACTGTTAATAGTGATAAGACACAATCACTGAATGATTATCATAAAATAAGGAACTACTTCATACTTAGATATTTTATTTAGCGAGTCAGGTTGGTTGATGTACAAGTATGTGTAATAGGCACAGCTGGTTTAATGAGACGGTGCATAGATACGAATAAGAAAAGGCCTTGCGTGGGCTGCCGCAAACAAGATGAAGAAAACATCACTCAAAATCAAATATCTCAAGGAACGTCTCTTCGTGGCAATTGTGGAATCAGTACTCCTGTATGGATCAGAAGCCTGGATATTAACAAAATCTCTGGAAAAGCAGTTGAATGTCTGCTACACTAGACTGCAGCGAATGGTGTTCCGTGTTCACTGGAAAGAGCATGTAACTAATGAAGAGCTGTATGGAACAATGATGAGGTAACAGACAAGATTCAGGAGCGCAGGATGCAGTTTGCTGGGCACAACATAAGGCAAGGGAACGCGCTTCAAGGGGACGGCCCGCTCACAGCTACGTCGAGGACCTATAATTGGATGCTAGTGTGACAGATACAGAGGAGTTAACTGCTTGTATGAAGGAGAGAGCTAAATGTCGAGCCATCAAATCCCGAAGTCTTTCGACCAGATGATGATGCATACTTACATTCAAATCATCGAAACAATTGACTTCAATCATTAGATCTAGTAACTTGCAAATGATGGTATATAGAGGCAGTGCCACTTTTGTCACCTATTTTTCATTGAATTTCGACTGTGCCCAATTTTTTTTAGTTTCTCCAATGATTTCATAAAAACTAAATAACAAATTTACTGTCATATTGGATATTACATATATTTGATTTTTCACAAAATTATTCTGAAAATAAGATAAGATTTATTGCCATGTGTAATCATTGCAGTAATATAATAGAAACATTGGAACGTATAACGATGTTGGGTGGTACTATAACGTATACATGACAATACACTCGCATGCAGCAAACATTATGAAACAAACTAACTAACATCATGCACAGTAAATGCATTCTTAAGAAGAAAATCTTGATCCTGACTCTGTTGGCACTTAACGATCTCACTTCGTGATTCCTGTTATATCACATAAATAAGTCCAATTAAAGCGAAAGACATAATTATCACTGTCAAGGAAAGATATAAATTAGTCAATGAAAAAAATGTTATTCAATGAAGGACCTTTAAATTTTAGATATCAAATTGTAAATTGTCCAAAGTGGAATGGCACTATTTCACGTCTTTGTGTGCGTGCGTTCGTGCATGCGTGCTTACCTTATTGAGTATATCCTCTGTGTCTGACTGCAGTTCGGCCGACAGCTGCATGCGAGAGAGATGTGCCTGCAGCAGGAGGTTTGTCTTCACGTGTGGGTCGTTGAACTTGGGATTCGTCAGCTTGTTGGGCAGTCGCTGGCACAGCTGACAGACAGACAGACAGGTGACATGGCAGCTTGTTGACAATCACTGACATAGCCGATAGACTTTACAAATGTACTAATCTTTTCCCAGCCGATAATTTAACACTGCCAACATTTTTTATCACAAACTCGTCTGACTCATGTGCAATGTTGCTGCTATAAATAACTGACAACATAAAACATTACCATATGATGTGTGTAAAACATTACCACATGATGACAACATAAAATATTACCATATGATGTGTGTAAAACATTACCACATGATGACAACATAAAATATTACCATATGATGACAACAACGCAACGCATCCTTTTGAGATGGTAAATAATTCCTTGTCAACTGTCTTACGATATCTGAATAATTTTATTAATGATTTTAATGTTACAATCTGGCACTTAAAAACTGCCACATTTTGTTCATTTAAATAAGTATTTTTTACTCGAAATTCTGCACAAAGCTGTATGAATCTGTATAAAATTTGTCGTTGGTTAATCAGCCTACAGCATTCCTATTACAGGGTTGCAATTTATCAGGCTACAAACTACACATACATCAAACAAACTCTGCTAGGTTATGCCAGAAATTTGTCTAGCGTAAAAAATTGTCTGATGAACACAAAATTTTTCCATTTGAAACAAATCCTTATAAAAACGGGATACAGCCATGTATCTTCAAAAAGTCTGTATTGCATAAAGGAAATCCATAAAATATAGCAGGTCTGTACTTAGATTAGAAGGTCAGCCAATCAACTAGTGACGTGATCACTGGCCATACCTGCTTCAGTAGGGAGTCTTCGTGGTGGCGGATAGGAATGGCCTCATACTCTGCTGCATTTGAGATGATCTCTATTAACCCCTTCACCTTTGTCTTGCTGTTCAGTGACATGCTGAACAACTCTGGAATAAAATATAGTAAGAATAGGGTTAACAATGGCAAGTAGATCACAGCTTAATCACATCCCGTATAACTTGGGGGAAATATTCATATTGTATTGGGAAGAGGACATGGATGACTGGACAATGACCATGGGAATAATGTAGGAAATATTGGGAGGAGGGAGAAATACGGAAGGCGGCAAAAGGCACAAAAGTAGATGGCACATAAAGATTGCACAGAAATCAAAGCAAAATTAAGGGAACAGGAAAGGTGGCAATTCAGTGAAATGAAAAAACATTTGGGCTGAAGAAAAATAACAGTGGAGTGCATAATGGAGGAACAAAGGTTGGAAGATATGGAATGGGAACAAGAGGGTTTAACATTCAGGGAATCACCCATATTTGGGGAAAACATGGTTTAATGATGACATGGGGAAAAGACAAGAGAACGATACATGATAAATCAATTGAATTTTAGTTATTTTGAATTAATTTCCCTATTTGATTCTTTCCACGCGTGTGCTATAGCATCATATAGCAATCAAAGAACATCTCGGCAGTGAAACTGCATTCAATTATATAACAATTGAAACAGAATCAAGTTTGGCGAACAAATATAAATTAATACTATTATGATTTTTCTAGTACCTGGACTTGTATTACTGAAACACTACACAAAGTTTATAAGTTGACTAACTGGGTGGGACTGACTGGTGGAGAGCCTCACCAATAACAGAACAATGAATGAATGGGTGGGACTGAGAGGTAGAGAGCCTCACCAATGGTAGTGTAATTAATGTAGTAGTACGCTGCAATCATTCCGAGGTTCAGAGGTGCGACGTCCATCTCGTCCTCAACGCTGATGCACTGGAAACACGCAGCATTTAGTCTTCCTCTACCGTTTACTAATCATCGAAAATAACAATTATAATAACAACACCAAATTATTATTATTCAATGCTATAATTGCAAATTAAATAAATTATTATATTATATCATATCATTATATATAAATATCGTCTAGTATTTAATGTGAACAATTTTGATTTCACAGTGGCTTTTAAGCAGTAATTTTCCTGATTTAAATATTTATTTAGCTGTGCATTTTGTAGCAACAATTTACCACTTCAATAAAAAATGTATGTTATGCTAGCTATGTAATAGGAAAACATAGCAGTCTTGAATCCCTTTTAAAATTAAAATTTCCTTGTCCATCTGGAGCTTGTTGTTGCCATCTTGTTTAGAATAACAGTTTTCACAAACATGACGGAATAACCCACGAGTATTCACTGATGCGTGACACTGACCTTGGACTGTTCCAGGTCACTGAGCGTGTTCTCAACTAGCTCCGACATGTGGTCTGACAGATGACGGTGCGAGACGCCTGTTGACAGATACGGTGACATACTGACATGCATGTTGACATATATGATGAAACTTTGACACATTGATATATACCATGACACAGTGACACGCCTGTTGACAAATACAATGGCATGCATGTTAATAGATACGATGACGCACTGACATCCATGTTAACAGATATGATAACATATAGTAGCGTACATGTTAACATATATGATGACACATTGACACACGTCGACATATATGGTGACACATGACACATATGTTGACATATATTATGACATATTGACATATATGTTGACAGATGCATTGACACATTGACAAGCCTGTGGACAGATGAAACACTGACATGAGTGTTGACAGATATGATGACACATCGATACACCTGTTGACATACATGATGATACATTTACAGGGACATTCAAGAAATCAGTATATCATCTGTCTTTGCCCTGCAAAATAGGGTCTTATCACATTAAGGCTCAATAAATAGTATGACTATTTTGTCATTGGTATAAACCTATTTCTCAACACCCTACCCTGCAGGTTATAGTAGTTGGGGTTCTGCGTCATGCGACGATACAGGAAGGTCCAGGTAAGGTAGTCAACCGCGTCCTGCTTGTTCTCAATCGTCTTGGTGACGATCTCTGCGTTGAAATGATCGTGCATGCAGTGGTCAAGATGGGACTGCAATAGAGACAAGGACATCATTTTGTGGAAATAAAACTTCTGCAAGCTACATCTGTCTACATGTAGGTTGGTATTTGACAGTTTAGAGACTACCCAGGTATTGGTCCATAGTAATGCATGACCCTTAGTAAAATTATTTAAAGTAGCTGAAAAAAGTGACCTTAATCAACAAACTAATTGTACACTTACCTCGACTGGCAGTGGTTCGTAGAGGAACTTCTTGAAGAAGTCTTTCTTTGAGTTCTGACACAAGATGACAGCCTTGCCTACAAACAATGGCACACATCTCAATACAGGACTGACAGAGAACGTACATTTAAAAAGTTTGAAACAGAATTGTGTGAGAAGAATTGCGGGAGTGAAAAGAATAGTGAAGAATGGAGGAGCTGAGGGAGGAAGTAGGTGTGAAAGAGTCTCATGAGGAAGCTGGAGAGGAGCCGGGTAAACTGGGCTGGACACGTGAAAAAAATGGAAGGAGAACGGTTGACGAAGAGATTGGAGGGTAGAAGGAGTGAGATGGGAGGACTGCATGAAGAGAGATTTGGCAGGAGTGAGAAGGGAGATTGAGGGTGAGGGATAGAGGGAGGGGAGATTGAGGGTGAGGGATAGAGTGGAGTGGAGAACGTTGGTGGAGATGGCAGTGAAATGGGACTAGTGATGAAGGGAAAAAAAAAATGGAAGGAGAACGGTTGACAAAGAGATTGGAGGGTAGAAGGAGTGAGATGGGAGGACTGCGTGAAGAGAGATTTGGCAGGAGTGAGAGGGGAGATTGAGGGTGAGGGATAGAGAGTGGAGAACGTTGGTGGAGATGGCAGTGAAATGGGACTAGTGATGAAGGGAAAAAAAAATGGAAGAATGGTTGACGAAGAGATTGGAGGGTAGGAGTGAGATGGGAGGACTGCGTGAAGAGAGATTTGGCAGGAGTGAGAGGGGAGATTGAGGGTGAGGGATAGAGGGGGAGTGGAGAACGTTGGTGGAGATGGCAGTGAAATGGGACTAGTGATGAAGGGGAAAAAAAAATTTACGACCGGTATCGGTGCCCACCTCACCCCGGATTACAGGGATAAACAGGAGAACAGCAACAACTGTGTGTATTGTGCAGCAACAGATCATAAACCACAAAGCTAACTGTTGAACCAAATACGTTTACATCTGTAGAAATGCTGCACAGTCTAAGTATAATTTTACCCACCAGAAAAAGGGAAAAATATACAAGGTATTACATCTAAAGTACGAATTTCCATCAACAATGCATAACTTTTTATGTTACTTATTTAAAGCACACTTGAATGTACGCATGTACTGTATCTCAAATGTATCATTTGTCATTCAGTGGAAGAAACAACTGCTACATTGAAAACTTAAATTCAAAATCATGACAGTCTAGTGGGTACAAAAGATAAAATATTAAGAACTTGAGGACAACCTAAATTAATTAATGAATAAAATATTATTAATAAAAACTTATTAACAATTTATTGTAATTTAAGACAGCCATCAATGAATCCCCCTTGACCTACTTTCGTCATCAACGAGTGGTCGATTTGCATGTCCAATCATCTGCAGCACATCGGTGACAGGGTAATCCTCGTACGCGTGGATCTTGCCGTTGTAGTACTGCGTATCCATGACGATGACCTCGTAGGCGGCGAGGTTGAGGCCCCAGGCGAGGTTGCGAGACACGACCACAACTTGGATGGCGCTGGACGCAAACAGTTGTTCAACAAGTTTACGCTCGATCTCTCCGAGGCCTTCGTGGAGGTATGCAACGCCGTTACTGATCGTCTCCTTCAGGGTCTGGACACAGACATCATAACACATCATAGAAAACAGGTTCGTAAGCCCTAATTTCACAGGCATTAACACATTCGATACGTTTACATAAGGGAAGCGTGCATCTTCCCAAAGTTGAAATAAACATTGGCAGCAGGGCTGCATCAACCTGTTGGAAGTGACTCCCTATTAGTGCTAGGTTAGTTGTAAACACAATAACATTTTGCCGTCATCTGAAGACTTATCTTTTTAACTGTTCTGTCCCTCCTCAGCTGCCTAGTCTATCCATCCATCTGTTGACGACAACTTTGACATTGTATATTTTTAGATTACCTAAGCCTTTTATTTTGATGCGCCTCGGATTTGGGGCAAATAATTTATATTTGTATACATAATTATTACCAATTATTATCACCATGTTTGCAAAGTTCATTTATTTAATTGCAGATTACAATGGTAATTGCATAATAACAAGTTAAAAAAATCCACAAACATGTACAGTATATATGTTCGTTTCATGTCTGAATGCATTTCAGATACCTTAACGACAACATTTCCCGAAAATACCAAACATGAATATATAGTATCTAATTATACTGTCTACATAACTTTTTTAGTAAAAAAAAATTTTTCAACAGTTTTTATCTGGTAGGCTTTGGGCCCAGTTCCACTTCAGCGACTAGTAAATTTTTTAAATCAACTACCGCATCAAATTTCTCACACCGGAGGGCAGTACCTTGTCGGTAAGTTTGTCCAGGTACGGCTTCAGGTCGTCCTCCTTGACGTGGAGGAAGCGGTCGTTCTGCATGTCTGCGGCACAGAATGTCAGGATGTCAATGGCCGTCAGTCGTGTCTGTTTACGTGACGGCACAAACACAATGACAGGTTTGTGGGGCGAGTACTTGACGATGGCGTGGTATGTCGGCTTCGCCATGGCGATGATGCGCGATGCATTGTGGGTCGTGTTGAAACCCTACGGACATGACAATGGTTTAGATTATAAAATGTGTACCTTGTACTTTAGAATGTAAATCTATATCACAAAGTTCATGACACAGACGTATTTATTAAACCTATCATTTTATATTCTGAGTCTTACTTGTACAAATGAATATATTGAAAGTAGTTTTTAGAATATTTAATTTGTTGGCAGTTTCATGATCACTTTCTTACGTTTACTTGTTTTACAAACTATATTTAAAGTAGTGTTAAAGAATATGTTAACATGGTTATTTTGTAAGCACTTCTTTTTTATGTTTAGCATTTGTGTAATCTATTCTTAGTATAATTATTCTCTTAGCAATTTTATGGCCTGTAAAATACTACTATGTATGTAAAGCACCCGAGAGCAATTTCGATTTATCGGGCGCTACATAAGTAAAATTCAAGATTGGTCAGCGAGACTCCCATTTTATGTTATATGAATCACAAACCAAGAAATGCTGTTATGCAAGTTATCATAATAACAAGTTATTTATGAAGAAATAAGTTATTTGAAAATGTAAACACCAGTAGGCCTATATTTGCCACTGACCCATAAATGCATTATTTGTAACTTGTGCAAGACTGTTAATGTAGCCATCCTTAGAACATTCATAATTTTAAAGTTGATCATCTCAAAAATCACTCAAAATCATCTTTATTTTATGGGACGTTTTGTGCTGAACGCTGACATTGTGCCGACCTGGATGTGTAGTTCCATTGGCACGGGGCGCACATTGGGATGAAAGTTGAAAAACCCTGTAGTGCTGCAGCCCAACCACTGGGCAATGTCCTTGGCATTGGACAGGGATGACCCCATCGCGATGATGCGAATGTTGCGCTCAATTTGGGATGAGATGTAGCGCATACGAGAACAGATCACCTCAAGCACGGGCTGAAAACAAGCGCGGATATGATTGGTTATTTATAAGTTTTTATTCTTAAATGTTTCACTGACAATAAATAAAATTATATACATTATAAAATATCAACTACTCTCGCCCTATTTTAATAAACCTGATTAAAAATAACAAAAGATCAACAAGAATTACTATTTGGCCGTGATGGAGACAGAATCTAGTAGAATAATTTGTTCTAGCCACATAAAAATTTATACATTTGAGGGTTATGGTACCACAGTAGTAAGTGGCTTGAACCCGCTCGCTGCTGTTCGAAGACTGGAAACTGTCATCCACTCTATATTCAATCAGCTGTACAAATGACTGGCTGGCTACAGACAGTGATGGAAATGTGTAAACATATATCTTTTGTGCCTTGGATATTCAGAAACAATATCAATTTATCTTTATGCCACATTTATTTACATTGAATAAACACGTAGCTCTGGCTTAATTTGCATACATCATACACACCCCTTCCTCTCCACCAATCAGATGCAGCTCGTCGATGATGAACAGATTCACATTCTGCACGTTCTTGCGCTGCTTCCATCGCCGTGACAATACGTCCCACTTCTCGGGTGTACCGATGATCACGTTGCCCTGGAAACCAATATCAACCATATATTTTATGCAAGTGGATGAAGTCTGAACCGGTTTCCAACATATGCTATTTGTGTGCCTGCATCAAATACACATCTCATTTGGAAATCTTATAAATCCAAACAATCAAACTGTATTAAAGACTAATCAACTTTCAAGGTTTGTTAGGATTCAAATTGGGTTTGACTCAACCAGTTTCACTCATCCACAGTTTGAATCATCCAATGTTAGCCTCATCCATGGTTTAAATCAACTGAAGTTTGATTCAACCATGATTATAGTCAATCATGGTCTGATTTATCCAAGGTTGAGTCAACCACGGTTTTATTCAACAACAGTTTGACTCACCTGAAGTTTGACTCAACCATGATTTTACTCAATCATGGTTTCATTGATACAAGATTTGCCTCAACCATGGTTTTATTCAACACCAGTTTGACACATCTTGGACTCATCAAGTTTTGTTCAACCAGCTCTGACTCAATCATGGTGATTCATCTGATGTTCTACTCATCGAGGGTTCCATTCATCTCACCAATGATATCTTACCTTAGCCAGCAGCTTGAGGTCAGTGGCCGTCTCACCGGTCAGCAGCACCACCTTCTTACCCAGCTGCAGGGCAAACTTGTTGTGCCAGTCCTGGTAAACCTACAAATCGATGCCAATGAAATAATCAAGCAGCCATGGCTCTGGCACAGACACGGAAAGCTGACAATGATACTATAATATTGTGTGCACCAGTATGTGTGGTAACATTTAGATGATATGTTTGATATCTAAGACAGCTAAGTAGAGCAATCATCACATCTGATAAAGCTATAATGATAGGAACTTGGTGCTATCTCCTGTAAGTTTTTTTCAAGACACGACAGAGCTATGTATAGTACAACAATTTCATGATGTCTAAACAAACAAATTAGAAATAACCAAGTAATTTATTTATAAAGTCTTTCATGACTTGTGATACTGCTGCACAACATTACTGGCACCAATTATTAACTTTGAATAGAGAGATTTACTGCCAATCAATATCTTCACATATCCATCAATTCTATATAACGTACCATCTCTGCCAGTGCATCCAATGGCGTCACATAGACACACCGCCCATCGGCATTCTGGGAGAGCATTCGGAGTATTGCAAATTCAGCGCAGATCGTCTTTCCGCTGCCGGTTGGTGCACCGACAAACACGTTGTCATCACTGTTGTAGATAGCATTAAACACTGCAATGAGCAAATACAAAGGTTACTTGGGACACTTCGCTCTTTCACAGCGCCAGGGGACAGTGGCATAGGGACCAAATGTTATGATTTACTCAGAAGTCTTATGTATGTTTTTAAAGGGAAACAAAAATCACAAAAGCTCCATCAAGCATTCAAAGAGACTCTGGTAGTTTCTTAAACGGAAACAAAGTCATGGTTTTGGGCCTATGCACCTACAAGAGTTACTAAAACATAACCATTTGTAACAACAATTAAGAATATCACGTCAGTGGTTTACTTGGAAAACCTTGTTGAACACACTTCTTAATTTCATGGGCCGCACTATATTGTTAGATAACCCTAAGTCATGAGTGTCAAAGTCTAGCAAGAAGCAAAATTCGTTTTGCCAATACGATATGGCTATGCTGTTTGCATCCGAACCCAACTTATGTAACATCTTTTGGCCTTTGTTTACTAAACCAGTCCTCTTTCTGACAAAATAACACATTTGTTTGAGACGTTGCGTTGTCGGCCTCCCTTGATACATCACAATTGTCTAGCTTACCTCATTTTCACAGAACTGCGCATGCGCTTCTCTGTCTCGCTGGTTAACAATTTATTTTGAGGAAGAAAGAGGACAAGTTTAATAAACAAAGGCCAAAACATGTTACATAAGTTGAGTTTGGACGCAAACAACATAGCCATGTTGTATTAGCAATCTTATCTTTAGAACACATTCTGAATAAACCACTGGCGTGATATTCTTGATTTTAGTTGCACCTCGTTAGTTTTATTATCTGTTCTAGGTGCATAGCCCTAAAACCATGACTTTTTGATGCTTTAAATTTGATGGTCTTACAGTGCGTTTTGAACAAGGCAACTTTTATACGGGAACATGTTTATTAAATGAACAACAAACCATCTGTTCAAAACACATCAGAAGAGTGGCTGTTGCAAGGCGCATTTTAAATCTATCTTCTAAATCTTAATTTACAGTGTGGCACCAGCACTGATTAACAAGTCTCATTTTGAAGCTGAAAATATTACTAGAACATATGGCTGAAGAAATATTACATTCTGGTAGTTCTTTTGAAAGAGTGTCTGTGTGTAGTTATACTAGACTCGATGAATTTATATATATTCTGATGAGAAAACTTGTTATCTTATCTGCTGTTAATTGGATATTACTTTTGGCACTGTTGTAAGATCATACAAAACTATAAAATACAACTTGCCACTTCATAACATACACGTCCTTTCTTCATGGTTAAATACTGCACAGATTGTTTTGTAGTTTGCACAGTAAAAGCCATGGATAAAGATGCAACAAACATGTGAATGTTGAATCAATGTGAGATCACATGTGAGATCACTGCCTACGCACCCTGAGTCTGTATGGGATTGAAGAACGGGAACTTCTCGTTGTACAAGACTTCGAAGGCCGGATTACGCAGGGCTGACACGGGCAGGGGTTGAAGGTCAAGCAGCTCCGTGGGGGGTGGGTACTTCTCCGGCAGCAGGAGATGTCGGAATGACACGGGCAGCTGCGTCTCACTTCCTGTTGGCAGAAAATACCACATCATGCGGAGCAACTTGGCCGAGAGACTGCTATAAATAACTGCACTGTATAATGATGATCTCATCATCCGAAAACAGTCACTTATTAAAAGTACCAAGTCTGATCACATTTACTATAAAATCACATTATAGTGAAACACTGTCAGTCTATTGTTTAATAATCCATTTTATTCAGGAACCCACAGGCTTTTTTTTTACAAATCTCAACAGTGTAAATTTTTCATTATTCTGTGATTCACCAACCCGCATGCTTCGTTAATCCAGCCAAAATCACTGGAAACCAAAGTGGGCGTATAAACGAGGTTCCACTGTTTATATAAACAGACAAAGATAAAACACGTTGAAACAAGTTTTTGCATGAAAAGTTGCAGGAAAAATCACTGATCATAAATCCCTTAAATTATACAACTCAATCATGTTTAAATGACTTCACAAACCACATAAATAAGACAAGATATTAAAAATGCAGGGATTTATGACATTGTTATTTTGGGGTCCAAAGATTCACCAAGTGGACCTACCGATCCAGCGGTCAGAGATGACCCGGATGAAGTACTGCGGGGGGAGCGGCTCAAACACGGGCACAAAGAACTTGACCACATGGTCGTCCTGCGCAAATTTACTGCAAGAAACCAGATCATATACATTATAAACTCATTCATAAAAAATTAAAAACAACTATTTATTTTTAATTCCCTGGTCAATGTTTGTAGTAATATGTTTAACATTCAAAAAGTATACCTTAAAAAAAACCTTCATTTACACGCAATCTTACACTGGCATACACATTGAACCAACCCGTCTAACTTGTAAACTTCATTACCACATTTGCTCTGTCATCCAGTTATGCAGTTGCTCTGAAGGTGTTACTTGCAAATATGTAGTATTAACTCAATAATACGTATATATAAAACTATCAAGGATCATCCTTTCTCAGCATTGCCTACTCCGCATCATTCCTGCCAACTAGACAGTTCATCCAAAATCTATCCCAACACTGATTTTTCAGCTACAAATGTCTACAGACCTCTTGAGCAAGAAGTATTCGTGATGAAGGATCACTTCGCTGTCGACATCCTCCACAAGGATCCAGAATGCCTGCAGACACCACAACAATTTGACATGATAAACGTTTTCAAATGTTGTCACTTGCTAGTTTCCAGTATGGCTAGATTCAATTACAAAATCTCAATTACGATTACAGTTCCTGAAAAATTATTATTTTAAATAACAATTTAAATGAAACTATGTTACTTTCTCAGTAATTAGACTAGAATTAGTCAGAATTTGGACCCACTCACTTCACAGTGTCCCTGAATCCCACTCACTCACTTCATAATGCCCATGAATCTCACTTACTCACTCACTCACTTCAGTGTCCTTGAATCCCACTCACTCACTTCATAATGCCCATGAATCTCACTCACTCACTTCAGTGTCCCGGAATGCCACTAACTTCAGTGTCCCTGAATCCCACTCACTCACTTCATAATGCCCATGAATCTCACTCAGTCACTTCAGTGTCCCGGAATGCCACTAACTTCAGTGTCCCTGAATCCCACTCACTCACTTCATAATGCCCATGAATCTCACTCACTCACTTCAGTGTCCCGGAATGCCACTAACTTCAGTGTCCCTGAATCCCACTCACTCACTTCATAGTGCCCATGAATCTCACTCACTCACTTCAGTGTCCCGGAATGCCACTAACTTCTATGTCCCTGAATCCCACTCACTCACTCCATAGTGTCCCTGAATCTCACTTCATAGTGTCCACGAATCCCACTCACTCACTTCAATGTCCCAGAATCCCACTCACTCACTTCAATGTCCCAGAATCCCACTAACTTCCATGTCCCTGAATCCCACTCACTTCATAGTGTCCCCGAATCCCACTTCATAGTGTCCCTGAATCCCACTCAACCCCAGTGCCCCTCAATCCCACAAACTCGGCTCAGAGTGTCCCCAAATCCCACTCACTCACCTCCGAGTGTGCGTGAATCTTCTCGTCCCACTGGAAGTCGGGAGTGACGGTCAACTCAACGCGCAACGTCGACCGTGTGATCGGCTGGACGTGCACGGCCAGCTCAAGACGCGGGAACTGATGCACGTACTTGTGGATCGTCTTCCCCATCTTGGGCATGCGGATCAGCTCCCCGATCTCGTTGTGGTTGAGGTCGTAGAGGCGCTCCCACGCAAACGCCTTCTTCTCAATCTTCTTCACGACCTCTTCTGGAATCTTGCGGAACTGCCGCAGGGGACTCATCGACTGCCACCTGGTGGCAACGGAATGCAGACACGAGTTTCAGTTGGAATCATAATGTGATTGTATTCACGCACACAGGATGGCGTATACGTAACAAATTGTTTGTACTGCACATAATATTAGCATGCATAAAAACATTAAAATCTGTTCATACATATCTCATCAATACATATTCCCATGGTTTAAAATAGTACAATATTTAAGACATATCATATATGGATGGCTTCACCGAGTAGCTTTGCCTTACCCGGGTTTCATCATTTACATTATTGAAACACATCATACAATTCTTGAGAGCACACAAACCATCTTGCAAGTTATATTTAAAAATAAGCTCCAAATTGGATACGTTGGCAGCATAATTTCATTTTAAATATTTGCTGTGTATATATTTATAATTTCATAAAATGTTTATTGCATTCCTTAATCTCAATTATTTTATTAAACTATACCAGCTTTACCAAAAGCAGAGTATTTGTTTTGTGCAGATTACGAATAATATTAAATGTTATATTGTACGAGTGTAATTTCACATCATGAGATCATCTTTTATCAACAAAACTGTCCCATAATTGTACTAGCATGCTCCAATTTTTATTTATGCATTGAATTTCCATGACACTTTAAGATTAAATAAATCATTTTAAAGATATAGATTTAAATTTGTCAATAGTAGACTTTATAAAAAAACTTGTAGATAGAACTGAAAAGATGGTATCAAAGAATGGACAATACTTGGCTTCCATGATGCACTACTGGCAGCAAGAGACAGACAAAGGTGAGAATAGATTGTCAAATCATCAGAGGAGGTACTCCAACGACTACCGTCAGTTATGGGATAGACGTAGGTGAAGATATGTTTGATATAATAATTACATGCGCTTATCGATCATCTTGCAGAGTGCGAGCGCCTTATCAGCCAACTGTGCCCAGCCGCGACATAGGACAATCTCAAAGATGGCGCGCATCAGTCGACCCGCAGACTGCGTCACAAACACCATGTCTGAGACGAGCGCAAACCCATCGAGCTTCAACTGCGAGATGTAGGCCTGCAGTAGCACGTTCACCTGCAAACAACACAGATGTATATAATGGATGGATTGGTACAGTAAAATTATAATTGGGTGTATGCACGTTCATCTACACACAGCACAGGTGTAGATAATGGAAGGATCAGTATAGGAAAATTATCACTGGGCGTACATGGGTTCACCTGCAAACAGCATATGTACAGGACAGTAATCATTGGCTTTATGGACGGTCATTGTCAAACAGTATGGGCATATCTAATGGATGGATCAGTACTGGGAAATAATCACTGGCTTCATGCACGTTCATTGTGAAACAGCATAGGCATATGTAATAAATTGATTAGTAGGGGGACACTAGCTAGTTACAAACAGTTATGAGCATATTGCAACCTTGCAAATTAATTTCTATTAGTAGCTTTGTCGGTAGGGCATCTGTAACAACTTGCCCCGGTCTCCCCTACAGAAAATTATTACTATGCATATACAGTGAAAGATGTGTATGGTGGAGAAAGGATAATACTTCTCGTGAAGCTGATTAAACCACAGATCTATCTCTCGAAATATCTCCACGCGACTGTCTTACCTTGGCACTGGGTTCCTCGATGCTCTCTTTGATTGGAATTGGGACTCGCTCCAGCAACTTCAACAGCTCTATTTTCTCCTCCTGGGAACAACAAGTACCATTGAGAATAAACGCACCAGTGTAAGATGACATAGTGTCATGCTGGGCTACAGAACACTAGAGCAATCACTAAAGTACGATTTGGGCAGGTTCACCTACTTCGAAAACTGAGCCATGTTACAATTTTCAGAAGATGAGAAGATGGGGGCGATCCAACACAGCAACAGGCTGGCTGGCTACACCACGGTGACTCAGGGAATTCCCTCAAGTACCATCAAACAAACCGACCACGACCTCAGTCAACACTCACTGGTGCACCTCATCTGAATGAGAACTGGATATGATGGGTTCAGTCAGAACATGAACCAAATGGGGTTGACACCATCAGCATCGTGTGTGTCTGCACTGGGGAACTAGCCAGGCTGGACGAAACTGCACGCGCCTGGCTTCAGGAACTTGAGTGCAACGACTAACAAAAGACCCTTAAATCAGTCGCAGATAAGAGTGAAAGTCTCACTACATTCCAAGCCCGAGTAGTACAGACCTCGCGCACGGTGATGTGCTTGAATTCGGACGAGAGGGAGAAGACACGGAAGAGTTCTATCTCGCTGAGTGTCTGCTTCAGCAGCTGGTTGTAGGTAGCCATCGTCTCGTGGGTGATGTAGTAGTGACTGGCGATCCGACCCAGTTCAGTCACCTACAGACACACAATAGGGACGTACAATTTAATATTTTCGCTAGTTCGTTTGTACAAATTTTTTATTTAGTCTTGGTGAAATCACTGTACAAACTGTAAAATTAGTTAACGATCAAAGAAACTTCTTTCAATGATTTTTTTCTCTTTAAACTTTTATTACACCAACTGAGCATGTTACTTAAACAAATCTGAACACCAATGACTCTGATAACCAATTAACAATGGGCTAAATTAATTGAAGAATTTTTAAAGTGCACCATTTTGCCCTTTAACATTAAATCAGCCATTATGTTGAACTGAAGTAAGCAATGGAATACACAAAACACACTACTGACCAACAACACATGAGGATAATTTTCATTACTAAAACAACCCACTATTTGTCATTTTGAGTAACAAGTACTTTTTTCTATCTAGGTCAACAGGGCCTGGTGGAACTATCAAATGCGACCCAAAGCAAGTTCCGTGACATAATTTTCACTAAAACATAATAAAAAATAAGCACATACATATAGGGTGGACAAAAATACAACTAAAATATCTGGTCCATGTGAAATGCATTCACTCCAGCTCTGAATCAGTCATTTCTGGACTCAGGGAAACTATAACCGGAGGAGTTTTTGATTTAAGAATGGTTGGCCTCTCACTGACGATCTGGTCATTCTTGCACAGAATTCTCGATCAATCCAGCATGGCAAATAAAAACTCCATGCTTTTCCATAACACCAGACAAGACTTATTTCCCACATTCCCGCCCCTGGACACACCTGGAAGCTGCCTGACTTCTTGTCATAGCGGATCATGTTGTGTTTGTCGAGCAGCATGGCTCCGGTGTGGACTAGATCACTGCGACGCTGCTCCAGATACTTGTCACTGCTCCGCTGGTCATGTGACACGCCGTAGAGCGTCGGTGCTCGCAGCATGCGGATGTACAGGTAGGTGTATCCTGGAAAACAAGTAAACTCAAAGATTATTACCAAACCAAGATTATTACAACGTAGGAAACCAGCACTCAACCACCAATGGTTTAGGTGAGAAAAAAAATCAGTTATATTCTAGATGGCAAACTCTTGACAGTGTTCGTCATACCGTGAAGGATTCCCTATAGAATGGCTCATGGGTTGAATATGGTAATGGCTCACACATATTTAGGATGGCAAGTATGGCCTAGATTTCTGCATTAGTTGAACTGACAAGATCCTAGCATACATATATCAATATCTGCTCATGAAACACAGGGAAACGTCCTCCTCCGCTCACGTTTCGTTGATTTTTAGCTCACTCACACTTTGGTTTTGTGAGTCGTCATTTTGATTTGCCATTCTCGTATGCGGTGAATGCAAGTACGAGAAACAACTTGAGACCATACAAATAACATAATAATTTACTGTGATAATGAACCGTTGTGAAAATTACCGAAAAGCAGATTTCTTCCAAAAAGCAGGAAAACAAAAACAGCGGTATTGCCTGCTCGAAAGTGCTAATGTTGATTGACAATGTCGATATTGTTTAATCATAAAATGTCTACCACACAAGTTTCAAGGACTGACTGGAAACAATAGTGACACCAAAAACCAGAAACAACAAAATTAACATCCAAAACTTCACAGTAGAACAGCCGACTGACCGATCCAGTTCACAGCTTCCTTTGCATTCTGCACAGTGCCGAGAACGATCTCAGCATTGAGATTGTCTGCGAGTTTCGCGATGAACTGTGATTCTATGGGCAGCTGCTGGTTCATAAGAGACAGATAGTACTGTAGCTCGCTGTGGTTGGTGATGAGGATACCCTCGCCCTTCGTGTCATACTGCGGCCGCCCAGCTCGCCCCAACATCTACACACAGAACAGAAAAGTTACATCGTTATAGGGTGATAACTAACAAACGTAAAAAAGTTTGATTAAAATATCTTTTTTGCAATATTCAAATGCTTTGTTTGTTCTGAACAAAACAATATGAATAGCTCAGGTCCAATGCAGTCTGTAGGTGACGAACATGGGACATACTACTTTAATAACTATGCAACTGCTGGATGTCAGCACATGGTAACATAATGGCTGGCTATTCTTCTCCAATGAAATGTTCCTCCGGTTAGGTAATTTTACAACTTTTCCATTGCCATATATAGTTTTCATGGTTAATCCATCGGTAATGTTGCAGAGAGGACGTATGAGTTTAAATTATCGTATTTGTTCTAATAAGAGTACAAAAATAATTGGGCCATGAAAACATTTCAAGGAATCTGTTCTTACATACGTACACCAAAATTTTTTTTATAGACAATAAGATAATTGTTTAAATCTACTGGTGTCATTTGGTGCCTGGTGTAGAACTGAAAAGTGGTGCCAACTGTTTAACACCAGATGGCGACACCTCAGTTATCCCACACTAGTCAAATTACAATTATTGATCCTCCTGATTAAAAAGGGGGTGTGCGCTAAGTAGGGCAGGTACGCTTAATAGGTTGAATGTGGTACATCAATGTTTTAAGATCATCCCTAAATCACCCACAGTTGCCCCAGGACCCTTACCTGGAGGACATCGAGTGCCCCCAACTCGACCCACCGGCCCTTCTCAGGGCTGTACACCTGCGTGCCCTTGATGATGACAGTGTGAGCTGGTAAGTTGACTCCCCATGCCAGGGTCGATGTTGACACCAGCACCTGGATGTGACGGTCAGCAAACAGGTCCTCCACCAGAGTACGGTCCACCCTGAAACATGACCACCAACCATTAGAGACATTCCCTTATAAAATCCAGATTTTCATCTCAAAGCACTTGGAGCATTGCCTTCCAACTTTATATACAAACTTTATAAGATAAGATAAGCCATACAAAGTCTGGAATATCTGGAATCTCACACTTTACTAATAATTTAAATATATTTATCAGGAGTGTGTCGTACCTGGTCATGCCAGCGTGATGGATGGCAAAGCCGTAGGGCAGCAGGTCCTTCAGTTCATGGTTCTGTAACATAAAACAAACAGGTGAATCACTACAGACAGGTTCAGGTCTTGAACAGATGAGACAGAGAGGATGAGTGACATATTGGCAAACGAATGTCATGACGTACTTGTTCTCTTTGCTGTGATACAAAGCACTTCTGGTAGAACAGACTGAATATCATAGATCTGAACGACAGATGGACAGGTGTACGTTTATTAATGCATAGATACCACGTATCGTATTAATGCATAGATACCACGTATGTATGTACATACACATGCATGCAAGCACATACATGCACATGTGTATGTTTGAATGCAGGACAGACAGACACACATACTCCCAAACAGACATACTCCCATACCGACAGACTCCAAGACAGACAGGCATATTCCAGACTGCCAGACAGTTCACCTTGACTTGCTCAGCCTCTGTCCTCAACACCTCGGTGGAGGCTGACCCCTCCTTCAGGAACTGTCCGAGCGAGTCCTTCTCAAGACACATGTCCCGCACAGCACGCGCTGTCTTGCCCGTCTCCTTGCGCGAGTGCACGAACACCAGCAGCTGGTTCTTTCCAGCATGCTCCATCACCTGGGTGAAGCATCACGTGTGATTCAAACAACGTCAAAGTGTCACACATGATTCAAACAGCAAAAATATTTTGAAATTACAAAATTAGCTCGAACAATATTACAACCATGTCACTATTTTCCACTAATTTCAGGTTTTATCACAAACATCACATGTTCAAGGGGGGGGGGAAACAAACTACCATTTTCAATACTGATATCCTAACTACAGCCTCCCAGTACGTTTATAACGCAACAATACACAGCTGATTGGAAACCAGACAATGCCATCAATATGCGTCTATCTAAAATACCTCTGATTCCATTTAAAATAAAAAACTTAAAGCTGCTTCCTCAAATGGTTCAGTCCTTCGCAAATCCAGTTCATTTATATCCAGATGTGTAGTGTGTGACTAGTTTAAGTAAAGTTGCACAAATGAGCTAGCATGTTGCAATGGATACTAGGTAGGTTTGGTTTTTCACAAAATTAATTTGAAATGCGACTTGCAAAAATTTTAATGCACCTTTAATATATTCGTAAGATAACATTAACTGATGTCCATAAAACTATGTCCACATACCTTTTCATAGACAACTTCATTCATCGTCTGGAATCGTTTCAGGGCCTTCTTCTCCGTGATACCAATGTACTGCTGCTCGAGTGGCACGGGACGGAAACTGTTGTCAAAGAAGAACAATCCCTTGGCAGGATCCACACGCAGGAAGCTGGCAACATCCTCGTAGTTGGGCAGTGTAGCGCTGAGGCCAATGAGGCGAACATCTTCCTGCGTCGTCTCGATGTTCCGGATTGTTCTGTCAGCAAATCAAATGTCATTCATTCGTGCTGATTATATAATCTGTAAGTCTAGTTCACTACATGTCGCTTAGTATTGCGCACACCCTGTATATATTGGTATATAACAAACTACATATATCACAACTGGTTTTGTCATTTTGTCAAGTGCCAAAATCGGAACTATTTGGTCAATATTAAGAGGCACAGTGGATTGGAAAAGACGATAATGGGGGGAATAGTGGCTGGGAAAGGAAGTAGAGGTAAGCCACGACAAAGATGGGAGAAGTGCATCATGGATGTTCTGAAGACATAACGGTGGTAGGAGAATAGCTGGAGAGAGACATCGGTTTCACAGAGATTTGGGCAGCGACATCCTGAACAGGACATGCAAACTGAAGTCAGCCCCTGTGGGAATGTGACCGAACGTAGGCAAGACAAGTTAGTTCAGACTAACTAGATCAGTGAATTTTTCTCCAGAAGGGTGAAAACCCACCTAGCAACAAGTGCCTCCAGCACTGGTCCACGGTCGTCATGCAGCAGGTGGATCTCATCCTACAACACGGCAATGAACCGGGGTGATGTTATAACAGTCATACTCACAGAATACTTGTCAGTTAGCACATAATAAGTGTGGTTCTTTTCATATTTTCAGTTTGTATTTATCCTCTCTATGTATCAAAAGCGATTCATGACTCTGACATGTTTACTTACAAAGATCAGTAATGGGTCACGATTGGACATGTTTTTTCACGTTGTTGGTGGTTGAAATGTTGACAGATTACACCGTGAAATGTGATGTTCCATGCAAAGCACTGTGAAGATAAGAGCAACTCATAGTTGTGTAGTGTTGGCTCACTCGGCTGAACACGCTACAACTAGGAAGAAATCTACGAAGAAGGTTGCACTACGACAATCAAATTATTCCTTTTTACCAGCACTTACAAAGATCATGAGTCTGACGAGCTGGGTGTAGGTGCGCTCTCCGCCCTTGCGCGTGATGATGTCCCACTTCTCCGGAGTGCACACGATCACCTGAGTTCCCTGGATCTGTTCCTTGTTCAGCTGATGATCCCCAGTCAGCTCGTCCACCGTGATCCCGTAGGAACTGAGACGCTGCCCAGGGAGAAGATCCATGACATGAAAACTTATTTATTTTATTTAAATATATTTTCTTAATTTAAGCACAATTTCAGACTATTTCCTTCATTTAGATAAATTTCTGTTTAGTTTAATATAATATGGACAATTGTCCAACTTTTACTGAAACATAAAACTGTCATTATTACAAAATTGTAACATACAAATGTTGCAATTAGATAAATTGCAACGTATTCATGGTTTATATTATTGAATTATGTCAAGAGGGAGAAATGTCATCAAAGACAGGTCTACAAAGCTTCCATTAAATATGAGACAAATCAAGATAATTACGAATACAACAAAGCCAGCCCATTATAGCTCAAGACATTTCAGTTTTGGAAAATTATAAATAAGTAAGCTTGAATGCCCAAGAGAGATGATTCCTACCTTGCGGAAGCTTCCCACCATCTCCTGTACAAGAGATCTCATCGGGGCCACGTAGATGATCTTAAACTCATCCACATTGATTGTACCGTCGCTGTTGATGTGTTTTCCAACCTCCCGCAACATTGTCAGGAGAGCAACATTTGTTTTTCCTGCACCCTGTGAATGATAAAACAAAATGAAATATGTACCATTATACCATACATGGTAACAGCAAATTATGTGAAACCTGTTTTGTGAACATTGAGGGAAAGCTTTATTTTTGTGAACATGACTGCAGGTATGGTTGACACACAAATTATGTTTTAATGCAATATGTAAAAAAAAATACTTCTCTATGCCAATGTATTACAAAATCAGACGAAAGAGTAAATTCGACATACCGTGGGTGCTGACAACAGGAGATTCTCATCGCTTTCAAGTGCGGCTTTCCACAGTCGAGTCTGAATGCGGTTGAGATTCTTGAAGCCGTCAAATGCTGGCTGTGCGTACTTGGGCAGACGATCTATTGGCAGCAGAGACTGAAGCAAGGACATGGAGTCGTTACATTCTTGTGCTAAGACTTGTAACCGAATTACGTATCTTGTGGTTATAAAGACATTCCAGCGGTAACCGTATGGTAAATGAAAACTGACATATCTTCTTTAGGTATCAACACTACACATTTTGACAAATTACCCTTGCCCTGTCAACATCTCTCTTAACACAATCCCAATGCTAGACAACAATCACATTTAATGATTATGCAGAAGAATGCTGAACGGTACGCCACACATTGCAAAGGAGAGTCAGTCTGACAGTGTTTAAAAACAAGGTTGACACATATCTCAGGAGGGCGGGTTACTTATCATTGAAAAAATGTTGGACTTTCGATAAGACAATGGCTTCCTTGTCGACTTGCCATCTGGGCCTTTGCCTTGGATGGCAATCTTGCTAAATACTTGTTAAATACTGTCTCACCTCGTCTGGAGCGAAGGGCTTTGCTTTCAGTGCTGGAACATGAACCTCTTCATATCCTACAACACATGCCACATGCAATGTCACATACCTGCAATGTCTATACAGTGCTTGTGTTCTACTAGATACACCAACATATGTCCACTGACAATGCCAAATGCCCACAAATAACTCCCCACACACGGTAATGATCAATAAACAGTAAAGTCACTAATTTTTTCATTTCACACTGCATCTGTTCAATTTGTTCATCAGCAGAGAGTTATGGTGTACTTGTAGCGGAGGAGGACACAGACATCAGTGGGACAAATTTGGATAACATCACCACAATGTTTTATTTGTCCTAGAGAGGTCTCCGTCCCTCTCAGGTAAAAACAGACTGACCATCTCTCCACGTAAGAAGCCGGAGAGGCTAGATATACAATACATTACAATATAAAACACTTCCATTGTGCTAAAATCCTTGCGAAACTCAAGCTCGGTAGTGCACCAAAACAAAAGGGCTTAAGCGATAAGTAATTCCAGTTGTAAACATTTGGATGCAGCAACTGAAAAAGTTCTGACATCTGTATGAACACTGGGAGCAAAAAGTAGATTAGAATTAGATGCTCGAAGCTGTCTAGCCTGTCTTGGAGGGAGAACCCTACAATAATAAAATTTATTTAGTGCCTAAATCCTCAAGAACCTAACATTTAGAGTGAAAATGCATTTAAAACAAACATGTCTTGATATTTTTGCAGAAGGTAGCTATAGCTTCAGGTGATTTCAAGCTGAATGTGTTTCAGATGTTGGGTTCAGCGACAGAGAAAACTCTTAGTCTTAGGAACAAAATGCAATTGTGAAATAGATGATCAGAGCTGCCTGGGAATATTTCACAGAATCAGGGGACTAGCCCAACAGGGTGGCTGTTGTGTGGTACTATAACTTACCTTTGCGTTGCTTGCGATACGACCCCTCTGGGAGTTGGCATCGCTTGTTGGCCATCAAGTGGGAGCCCTGGGCGAAGGACAAGTCCTCAAGATCGATCAGGTTCATTGACTCCAGGGCCTGTAACAATAACATGCATTTTATTTATCAACACGCCTTTTCAACAGCTATTATTTTACTACAGCAAAATATGTGGGATCACCTATTTTTGCAAATGATAACATGATAGCATGGCAGTAGTTGTTGGGCTTTTTCAACCCCTCCCACAAAACCTGGACACACTTGAGAATATCTCACTATACAGGGTCAATGTGTGCAAAACACAAGCAGTACTCACAGCCCTACATGTAAAAGAGACCTGTGTTGAACAGCTTTTGGAGCAAGAAATTACACTTTACACTTACTTTCCCAATCATATCTAATCTATCATCAGCCTAAGAAGAGCTGAATAACCATCCTTCATAATGAATGACCTTCACTAATTAACAGTAATAAAATACTCCTGTGTAGTAACAGGAAACACACCACTTACCCCTTCACTCTCCCCTCCCCTACACTCACCATTCCACTATCCCGTCCCCCACACTTACCCCCTACCCCACACTTACCCCTCCTTTCTCCCCTCCCCCTCACTCTCCTCTCATTCAAACTTACCCCTCCCCCACTTACCCTTCCACTCACTTACCCCTCCAGTCTCGCCAGCCATGTCCATTGCGTCAAGGTCAGCATCGATGCGTGACTGTCGTGTGGCGTGACGCTGAGCCCGCTCCTCGTGGACAATGTCCTCCCTCTCCATCTCCTCAAGGGCAGACAGGATGCGGGTGAGCCGAGGGTCTCCCCGCATCTTCTCCTCAATACCAGCCTTCTCTTCCTCATTCTGGGCCTGGGCCAGTAGGGTACAGTAGAGAACTACAACGGGGAGAAATTACCTTATAAGGTAAGTTCTTATCTGGTCTTTGGGACTGCTCAAAGCACTTCACATTTCACCCCGTCAGACCTGTTCATTCCAACATCAACTCAACTTCTATGGAAAGCATTCAGCCACGCTGCAACTCAGCCACTACTCATTCTTATACGTGCACCTGTGTCCTGCCAAGCTGAATGAACTAAGCCAACACAGAGTGAACTGAGCCAACAGAGAGAACTGAGCCAACACAGAGTGAACTGAGCCAACACAGAGTGAACAAAGTGGCCTGGCTATGAAATGGCAGCAAGACAATTTGAACACTAGGCCTCTTGAATAAGCACCTTGCCCCCCCCCCACCCCCCAGTTGGTATGTTGTTTGTCATGTTAGCAGCAGAGCAATGCATGATGGGAGGGATCTGCAAAGTACTGTCACATGTGGATCAGATGAGGTACAAATTACATCTACAACAGTTTTAACCTCTTAAACCTGGGACCCCGAAATTTCGGGGTTTTCGACTAGTGTTTACATTGATCACAAGATGTCGCTACTTTTTCAAGTTATTCTAACGTTTAAGTACCCGGATGAAAGCAGAGAGATAGGCGGACATTTTGGTTGCAAATTTACGAAGATTGGTTCAGAAATAAGAAAGTTATAAGAGTTTAGAATTGGCTATGGATCGGAGGCGTTTCACGATTCGCGGGATCGATGATTATGAACAGGCTTTGCGGCAAATCGGGGAATATTCGGACATTTTTGGACGAAAATACGGACGATTCTAGTGAAGTCGACAGCGATGTTGATGCTCCCGATACCGATAGTGACATCAGTAATTGTTTCTACGTGTGGCATCATAACGTGGAGTACTGGCGTGTATGAACACTACACTGATGAGTGGACAAGCTAGTTGTGACATTCATATAATATAGTTACACTTGCTAACTAAATGTCTTAGTTATTGATAATACACATCAATATAATGAATGTACATGTGGCTGTTTGTATACACTGTCTGTTGTTTT
Organism: Lamellibrachia columna; assembly: GCA_963662155.1. Classification (NCBI taxonomy): domain Eukaryota; kingdom Metazoa; phylum Annelida; class Polychaeta; order Sabellida; family Siboglinidae; genus Lamellibrachia; species Lamellibrachia columna. The sequence goes on from OY759264.1 coordinate 24,062,587, forward strand.
TAGTCTCATATTGTTTGTATACAGGGTGCATATACATAAGTAATCTTCATATTTTTAGTCCATTCTGCAGTTTGTGTATCCGAACTAATTACTAATTATTTCTATTTGGTCATCTAGTTATCATGTTAGCATAAACACATCTATACATATGTGAATTTTAGTATACTCTCTGTTGTGATATTTGATTTGATTATTATCATATTCTTATTCTATGAAAAAAAATAATTTTCATATGTTGAGGCGTCCCTGTTGCAGTTTGCATATGCAAACTAATTACTAATTATTTTCAGTTGATAACCTAATTACCATGTTAGCATATATACATATGCAACTGTTTTATTATAAAAATTGATGTAATTCATGCTTTTACATTCTTATTCCACATACTAATGGTCATTGTAGTGATGTGCTAATATTGATTTCGCACTTGATAAATACGGGACCCACTTGCTAAGTGGTATATATTGAAATTCAATGAATGAATCACCATAAATTTTGTGGTACTTGTAGAATATATATGTCTCAACATGCTGGTGTAAAAAAAATTTGGATTACTGCTCATAAATATGCATGAGCTGCAAAATAAATTCAGTTTTCATATTTTACATTCGCCATCTTCATTTTTTAATTTATGCAAATTGTATACTAATTAGCCTTGATTTATCACACAATAATTATTTTAGCACTCTCGTATAGAAAAATATGTCCTGATTCAGAAAATATATAGTTTTCTATGCTTACAGTGAACCATATTTGCAATACATCCCATTATGTGGACCCATGTCTAGTTTTCTTTTTGAGGCGCTCAGAAATTCAGGGTTTAAGAGGTTAAAGTGAACATTTTGCACAGTAGTCTGATGAGCAAGCACATACTTGATGTTGAACAAACTACGAGAAAACCACAAACATTTTGCTATGTATAGGTAAAGATTAGAATATATTGATTTTCATATATTTTACAAGAGCTGAATATTCATATACTTATAACACGGAACAAACAGGGAGACATTTTGTACGCACTCATCTGTCTATGCTGTCGGAGAATCTTGATGAAGTCGAACTGTGTGAAACCCAGCAACATGACCAGCTTGTTCTCTGCCTCAAGACCATCAGTGGCGTCCTAGACAACAGCAATATCAAACGTGATTATGTTCTAACATACCAGGGTAAATATTCAAAATGTTACTAATTTTTTTTCAAATAAACAAGCCTGCCAGTATATGTCGCAACTCAGAAACCAGGAATTAATCCTGGTTCTCCAAAGCATTTAGCCAACATGTTAAGAACAGAGTGAACCTGAAAGTTTGTTCCTATAGTATCCGGTGGTGGTTTCATTTGAAATTCATTTTGAGCACCAACATGTATTTGACATTGGCAAACCATTAGAATATTTTTTTCTACAAGTTTTTATAAGTCTTCTGTCACACGAAGCATGCAATTGCCTCTGTACAACAACAGGTTGCAGTTTTATCTCAGCATGCATTTATAATATATACCACTAACATTTTGGAAGGCATTTCACACATAAAAGAAAAAATATTTAAGTACAAAAATGTTTAAATATGCCTATAGAATGTTATATTAAAACCTATCATGGTATCTAAATATAATGCAAAGTTTGCAAGACTGAAAAAAATTTCAAGAACTCTCAATCAAATTCCTTTATCTGGACCAAACATTCTAAATTGACAGAATCCTGGTGTGATTATTTGTACAAAATAAAACTTGTGTGCAACACAATTCAAGTATCGTAGTCTGCAACAGTGCCATTTTCCCTATCCTAAAAATATGTGATGGGGGACTGTCTCAAAACACTGACACTTTATTTGTATGTGCTGAACCTGAGAGTAAAATAATTATCTGTCATTGCATCCCTGTCATCTAGCTACCTTCAATATCTGAAGCACTTCGTTCGCCTTCGTCTGTGCAGTCATTGGGTCGTCGTAGTACTTGCGTAGTTCCCGCTGTAACCAGAAGGCATCTATGTCGTGCGGACGGAGAGCCTTCTCTGCCTTTCCCATTGCCTCTTCCCCTCCGGCCAGCTGTTGGGAAAATGGGAGCAACATCACACATGGGAATATAAATTTTTGAAAGACAAGTTTGAATGAACTAAATCTCCAGCGCATTCCAAGATTACAAAAGAAAGTTTTAAGTGCTGTATTGATGTTAGTGTTTTTAGACTCTTAATCATTTCCACATGTTGCATGCTTAGAAAATAGTAAACATTGACCACAGACTGGACTAGCTCTGATGTTGTAAATTGTTTAGCTATTTTGGCTAAAGCCCCATTTTTTTTAGTCCGATACAAATTGCTTTAGCCAAATTTTTTTTACTGTGCATCAAGAAAACAACAAATGCTCAGAGTCATGTATTCTGCATGCTTCTCAAAACAGAAATGCTGGTGGCCAAATTTTTGTTTAGTCAAATCTGATGCCATGTGGCATATGGCCAAAACGGCCACTGGCAGCGGTAGCCTAACTAACTGTTTATAAATGAAGTATGGCTTGACAGATTTTCTCTGTTATCAGTAACACAAACCCAGTTGATTATGTGCATGGCATTATATCATTTACATTTCATTGTAATATCACTAGTTTCTCAACAAAATAGCCATGACCTGAAATAGTACAACTTATAATGTGATTGGGGGAACGCTCTATTAGTAGAATTCCTTTCTTTTCTACATAAAGTGATAACTTTTCTAGGTATGCTTAATTTAACTTGAACAACACTAACATAATAACAGTGTTTACAATTATCATAATATATCTGCTTAGGTTATCATTCAGCCTCTAACTAAAATAAGACGTATTTAGGACATTTTTCAATGTCATTCCACTAGCACAATAATAACTCTATTAATTTGCAATTTTTTTTTTTAATATCATAAGTTGACTATATATGAAGTTCTTCAAACGACTTAGGCTCGTACAATCACACACAGTATTTCTATCACATATCATGGTGTAGCTGAAGACGTATACATACATTAACCTGGAGACTATATTTGCCTACACTTCTCCTCATACTTACATTAGCCTGGAGAGTTGAGTCTATCTTTGCCTCCACGCCCTCTTCATCCTCGTCATCATCATCTGCCTCCTCTTTCACCTCACCAAACACATCCTCTTCATCCTGTGAGACACAAAATCAAAGTTCAGGATATACGACTCGGACAACACTCACAGTTACATAAGGGGGAAAACATCCCAGTACAGTAATAATTAATATCAGACTTTCCCCACCATTTATTTCATTATTATCTTTCCTACCATGAAGAGGGCTAAAAAAATATTTATTTTTAATATTAAACATTACAAGATGATATACCAGTATGATATACCAAAAACACACCCAGCTTTAAAATCACTAATTATCCAACTACACTTAGACTCATTGTAAATTACAACTGTGATGAATAAAAAATTCTACTAAAATTAATATTAATTAAATACATAATAGATTTATGGTAAGGCTTGTCATTTTTGTTCCAGCTTGCAAAAGGATTATTTGCCAAAGTGATGTAACATGAATATGATTGTGGAACCATAAATGACAGTCACGATCCAAGAACAAGATAGAGGTTTTAAAATAAATGAGAGAATAGAAATTAAACGAAGCCAGTCGCCACACTTACCTCTTCTTCAGACTCCTCAAACTGCACATTGATGCCGTACGTCTCGTCAATGTTGTCATCTGAAGCATGGAAGGCAAGAGAAGAGTGATGCTCAACAGACTTTACTTACATTGCTACAACCAGTTAGCTAATAGACACACATAGAGGTTTTTTATATATGCAACTGAAGTGCTTCAGGGCAAAACAAGACAAATCCATTTTTGAGAAAAACTCACTTTTGTGTTTAATCTTCAGAGAATAAATGTAAACTTGTACATGATATTGGAATATTTAAGGATCTAACATCAAAGCAAATGGTAGCAACTGCTGAAATCTTGCATACTTCAATAAAATTTTGCTTTCCATTCAGAATTGGTGTTTATCGCACTTTGCGCAGAAACTCTTCAATTGTACAGTATCGTATAATAATACCAATATTACAAATGGCATATATGAAATGCAAATACCAATGCTGTTATAATCAAAACTAAAGCAAGTAGTAATAGTAGAAGATGTTGTCTTCCAAGACAGAAGTCAGCCACAGAGAGATAAAAAAGTATAATGCCAAAAAAACATATACACGGGGAGTGTTAGACGCAGACGGAAGAAGTTCATCTTCTTCCAGCTACATCAGGTCTTACGACATGCATACATGCTCTTACACACCTGTCTGCATCTTCTCATCGGCCCGCCAGTCTGTGATCTTCTTGCCGAGGTTAATGAGCAGGGCAAATCTCTCCTCGGCCAACGACCCTAGCAGCTCCTCCACCTCAATTTTCTTGTCTTTGTCCTTCTTTCTGTCATTCTTCAGCACCACGAGTACCTCGTCCGCAGCTCCACACAGAATGTCTCGTGGCTACCAAAGCATAGGATTCAATTTATTTATGCCCTGTCCTACATTCATTGCTAAGAGCGCATCACACTTTCCCGCAGCAGACCTGTTCACACAAACACCATTTCAACTTCCACTGAAGTATCCAGCCACATTGCAATCGCTGCGTTCATTCTTAGCGTTCTGTCACTGCAATCCCATCACTGTCTATTGTCAGATACTCACTTAAACAGCAGAGTGAACAGCAAAATGGCATGAACGAAATTACCCAAGTTTCAAAATGGCAGCAGGTGAACTTGAACCATGGGCATCTTAACGGACAGCCTGGCGCTCTGACCACCATCATCACCAAGAGACAACAGTCACAGCCAACAAACCAACCAGCGTTGGATCATTTCATATCTCATGCCATATTGATAGGAATAATTTAGCAAATGTTCAATTTCATTATGACATGCACCTGGTTGCTTCTATTGCCACTTCTCTTCCTTCATATAATCAAATGGCACACATCTCAACTGTGTGCAAATTTGCGAGATCTGACAAGGTGAACCTGAACTCAGCCTAAGTAAAGCAGAACAACATGTAAATCCACCACGTCCCCATGGCAACCCCAAAATGTGTACAATATCAGAATCCACTTGGTACACAAGACAAAAAACTTAATGACACCTGGGCACCCAAGATAAAACTTAGCAACATCTGAACCCAACAAGATGCAATTTTGCTTCTTCCTTTTGTCTCCACTATTATATACAGTCGCGCCCCGTTATTACGCGGATTCAGATATAATGCTGTCGGTCATAGACCCTGATTTTCTGCCGCCAGGGGAAAATACCAAATGGGCCTGCTCAAACCTACTTAGAATTGCTTTGACAATTCTCAAGAAACATTAGACGAACAATGTCAATGAACGAGAATCAACATGTTGTTTGCTTTGAGCTGCCGCCGATGTCAATCGCTGTCGCTGGCTTCGATTTGACGGTTTGTAAATTGCAACCGAGATTCACAAATATGCCTCGCGTAAGAATCAGATAAACAGTTTTAAATGCATTTAGCATGCAATACCAACATAACACTTGGGTAATAAGACATGGTTCCATTACATCGTAAATTTAATCATTTTCGCAACGCGAAACCAACATGCCAAATAACTAAGCCTAACCCAAGGCTCTACCGGTACGCGAAAATATGAATTCGTCATCCGCATATGAAACGATGAATCAATGTTAAGTGGTGCATAATAATTTTATGCTTTGGTCGAGATCGGTTGAAAGACGAAGTGAAACAATTATTAATTCTACTTATTGCCATTTTCTGTGTTTTATCAACTTACATACTACGTTTGTCAAATCATATATGTTTTCAGCTACTCAGATCCAGGTTATTACTTTCGATTCGTAGGCATATTGGTAGTAGATCTATTCCATAATGGTATACGTACATGTGTTTTATTCAGTTCAAGAATCAACAGGGTGTGACATTTAAAAATAATACACATTGATGCTAGTATACTCATTTAATAAGTTCCGTCAACTGCATGTTGGCATATAAGACAGTGCTGCAAGCACACAGGGCTTCGACAGTGTTCTTGGACTTGGTGCCGCGGGCGGCGATCGCTGTTCTTTAGTAGTTCCCTGGTGGCAGATATGAGAACACCTAATGCGCCCGCGCGGTCTGAACTCGTGGACCCTGACTACCGCGTTATAACAAGGCTCGATTGTATACTGTATTCAACATAAAAAATGTACAGTATGCTTTTTTTTAATGGGCCGTGGACAAATGTCAAGGAATCCGTTCTTATAAGTGTACACCAAAATTTTACTTTTTAAACAATAAGGTAACTGTTTAACATTAGTGGTGTCATTTGGTGACTAGTCTAGAACAACTGAAAAGTGGAGCCAACTGTCTAACACCAGATGGCAACACTGCAGTTGTTCCATACTAATCAAATTACAGTAATTATGGATCCTGCTGATAAAAAGGGTGTATGCTAATTAGGGCATGTACGCTTAATAGGTTGAATATGGTACTTGTAAGAAATGACTGTATACATTTATGAGGTATCATGCCATCATATGAGACAAGAAGCATTACCTGGTCACCCAGGGCGGCCTGGATGAAGCTGAGCAGGACCTCGTACGTCTGCCTCGTCTCCTGTGTCTTGGGGCGGTACATGATCCCCACCATCTCATCGATGCCCTCCGACAGCAGGGTGCTACCCTTCATCTTCACAAAGTCTCGCTTTGCCTCATCACGTTTCCTGCGTCTGAATACAATAAAATTATACAGTTACCTGAAAATGCAATCATTTTTAATGTACATTATTCTAAAGCATGAAGCTGGCTGTTAGTGCTAAATAGTGTTGTGCAGTATTTGCCATTACACGATGTGGTATTATCTGATACAACATTCATGTTAACTTGATAATACAAATATACTCACAACTACATATTTAGCATTAGTCCCAGCTTTATCAATAAAGCATCACAGGGATTCAAGCCACCAAACTGCTTCTCTCTATGGTTTACATAATGATCTATACCTTACCAGCTGCAACAAATAAGTAGGCCAAGAAACCTTTCCTGTGGGTTTTTTTTAAACAAAAGAACCAATAACCAGAACTGGTGTTCGATACTACATAAAATTAATGTTCTTGGGGACGATGAGGTGGTAACAGTTGTTTTGTTTAACATCAGGTATCAATGTATTTTTCACAAAAATGTAGGTTATTTTCCCATCACAATCTAAAAGGGTGTTGACAGTTACCACAGGCCAATGTACTTCAAAGCTTCGAATAGCATTAACAAGAGAGGGGGGTCTTATTATAGCATAGTTAGTAATCAAACTGTGCTTACTTGACTTGTTTCTCTTCCATCATCGGAGGCTTGCTTCGCTGTGCTTTGTCGCCCATGCGCGTGCCATCAAGCACTTTGGCACTGAGTGGCAGCACTTCTCCTGTTGCCTCATCGCGTGGACGGCGGTCGATGAGAGAGCGATCGGCTTGGAGCACAAGATTCGAGTTCTACCAATAAAGGAAAAATTATTGTAGCTTGTGAACAATACCAGAAACATCACATACAGGGGTGGCAATGCAAAAGACGCCAACAGCACTTGTGAGAGTAATGGAGGGGTTGGAGAGTTTATGAGCCATTGGTATTAATCATAATGAAGTGAAGTGTTTGTTTTGCTCACACAGAGAGCTACAAATTAAATTAACCATCGAGGGATTTGGGCAGGTGAAAAGATGTCAACTTGTATACAGTACATTAAACAGGGAAATGTAAGTAACTTGGATATGTGTTGTTAAAGTATTACCAGGTGCAAAGAAGTTAGGCAGCATGGAAAAAAGTGAAAGGAATCATGTGGGACAGAAATTTAACAGATGTGAAGGGAATGTGTGGAAGCATACCTTATGCAAGATGGTGGATTTGGGGATGTAGAGAATTTGTGAAAAGACAGTGATAATTTGACATTGTTGTGTTGATATGACATGTGACAAAATTGTTATTCTTATTCTGTTTTCATTAATGTAGCTGTTTGTATGTTTCAGGTGGCAAGTAATAGTAGTGATGTCATCCCTGATGAGAACTCCAACAACTCATTGTCATCAAAATGAGCTTGTCAGCTGTGTCGCGAAAACGGAGTGAAACGGCCATCTGGACGTGCGATTGAGACATGCTTTGGATGCCTGACATGCAATGTGCATTTGTGCAAAATGGGATTCTTTGTGCAGTACCATACATAGGAAGAACATTTCCTTGTGTGGAGCCAGCAGTTGGTGATGTTACTGCAATAAAATATAACTATCATGTCAAACTTCACTCTTAATATTTGTTCACCAAATTTATTTCCCAAGTTCCACACCACAGAATGACAACATATAACAGGCTTACATACACCACATTTACACCATTGCATAAATAATTAAATTTGCTTCAAAATAAACATAACTTGCAATTATAAGATATCAATACTTTTGAAGCTACAGCTTTAAAACTACAAACACCCATCATTTTCTAAATATGCCTCAGTTGCCCGGGGAAAAGAAACTTAATTCAATGTGCGGGCTGCGGGGTCTAATGGGTTAAGCATGTTTTTTGTCAAGTAACTTTATCTTTAATAGTGATATACACACATAAGTAGGTATATTACATTCCGCTTGGTGCGCCACCATCGACGCCGGGTGGACTTTTACGCATCACTTTTTGTTACTCGAACTTCGGCTTGACCTGGTTTTGGGGGTCGCGGTAGATCGTTTCGTACAACTACGTAAGCAAACGACTGACCTTAACCGACACAGATATCAACCAATGAATAGTTGTAGACGCTATACAGAATTTGGCGGGCCTGTCTGAAGAGATTTTCACCGAGGTAAGCGTTTGTGAACTTTGATGTTTCGTAATATAGCTAAAATAATGGTAAATAATAAGTCTACAGAAAAATTGTCCGGGTGTACAGATACTTTAGTATATTAGCTTTATAATGATATGTATATTATGACTATTGTCCGATGTGCAAAAAAAGTAGCTCGAGTTTGAAAAACAGGCCTGCCACGCTCAAATTTAGGTAGCGCCGCCGGCGTTGTCGTTGGCGTTCATAGCCCAGCTCCACGCGTCGCCCAGCGCCCTCATTCATTGTGTCTGGTGTGCGCGCCATGCAAAATACTGTTGATAACTTTATGTGTGGACTAGTAATAAAAGTGCACAATTGTTATAGTTTGTTAGTAAAATTAAGTGATAGTTTTATGGTTTTACAAAGCTATATTGGATGGGTCTTAGACTTCGTCAGGGTTGGGAGCGCCGTGCGCACAGCGCACTTTGCCACTGCCATGTGGTTGACACAGCTATTCAAAAATCCACGGAATCGAACTATTTAAAACTGCCATCTGATGAATTTAATGCAAACACAGTAATTATAAATGTGCAGTTGTTGCATGTCGTTCATTATTTTTACACTAGCGCTCGTTAAAATAAAATAGTTTCATAGTTTTAAAATTATATTTGTGACTTCCGGTATTCACGCGACTTCGGCTGCACCAGACGTTGTGATATTTAACAATTTAAATCCACGCCATCTGCACTTTTATAATTACGTGCTGATAATTTTACACATGCGCACACACACATATTCATGTAGCCTATGTTATTTTGGATGTCCTTCTCTTATACTGTTTCATTGGGAAATAAATTAAGTAAAATCAGACTGTTTTAAGGTAAAAAAATGTATGGAATGGCCTAATTTCGTAGTCTGCATTAAATAACACAATTGTAAAATTTAGTTTTACTGTCGCACACAACCGTGTTACTTATTTAACATCCACAATATAACAGATTCTTATGTGATTTGGAATACTGTGAAGGAAACTGTTATTATAATTAATAGTAGTAAAACAACATTATCTTTTTGCATCAAACATTGTACATATCTTAATAATATTTATATATTTCTTATTTGTATTTCATGTTTAAGGATTCCACTGCATATTTGAAGACACACTACACCTTTCACGGATTTCATTGGATAATATAGAGCAATGGACCAAGCAAAGCTTGCAGATCCTACTACACACCGCAGAAGACAGACAAAGCTTGTGAAGACTGTGTAGAAATGGTGAATATATGTACACTGAGTCTACAGTGGACATTGACACTTTACACATGCATGGATTTACGAAATAGTGAACTCTGAGTAGGGGTATGTGTACACTTAGCCGACAGTATAATGTGAACATTATAAACACTACTTCATGTTGAAATGCATGACATTAATTTGAGACGTTGAAATATGAATATTTCTGCACTAAGCCTGCACTACCATGTGAACATTGACACATACACTGGCGTGGATTTATCAAATAGTGAACTGTGAATATTGCTGTACTGAGCCTTCTTCCTTATAGTTAATTCCATTGTAACGGGGTGAAGCCAACTATTTCTTGTACTGCTGCACTGCTTTGTGTATTGTCCTTATCAGCTACTGTAAACAGTATGTAAACATTATTTAATGTTGAAGTGCAGGACATCATTTCACGAAACAGTGAAATTTATGTGCCGAACATGCAGCGTACTGTGAACCAGTTTTGACACAGTTAACTATAAATATTGTTGCATTATGCATGCAAAAAATTCCAAAGCTCTCAAAAATTAATAAATTGCGTTTATTTTATGGAAGGAGAGTGGATTTTTTCCCCAAAAAATTTCACCATGCAAGAATATATTGTTCTTTATAATTATACAGTAAATAATACAAATTCTATGAATTTGCCAGCTTCTTGTGTCACTTATTTATAAATAGTTAGGCCATTAATACCTGTTATTATGCAAGTGTCACATTACAATAAATTATGTCATCAAAATATCATACTGTAGTAAAGTCAATTATGCACACCATTTGTTCTTAACATGCCTCAGTAAATTTTTTCAAAACAACACTGTCATGCACAATTACTTATGACTGAAACAGGTCGTTTATCAACATAAATCGGTCAAATAATCAGGTCACTAAGGTCAATATTATGGTCAACAATTACGGCCTCTATTGACTTGATAGCATTCCAATACAGACTTAATTAAAAACTAAATAGGCCATCAAGACATGTAAATGGGTCAAAGGTCAAGTTGTAATAAACTAGGTCATTATTGGGTATTAAGGTCAAAGTGTACATAAATTCTCCCTTACACCCTTCCCTGATACCACATGTCATACATAATTACTTAATTTGGCAATTTTTCAACATATATAGGTCAAGGTCAAAGAAGTAGGTCATGTCAAGGTCACACGTTATTAGGTCAACATTTTTAGGGTCCTCTAACTTTTTATTCCACCTCAATATCTTCTTTAGTACACATTATGCCATGTTCCCTGCATTCAGTGGCAGTGCACCCAACAAACAGACCGGTCACAAGAAATGGACTCAATTCCATAAGACAAAATATACCCTTTTTTGAAGCCAAAAAGTTGAATAACTTCGCAAATAATAAAGATATTGAAAAAATTCAAAAAGTATGATAAATCGCATAACATACTTTATCAGACAGAAGTGTTTAAATGATTATAAAACAATTTCTAATTTTTTTGTAATATACCTAACATAAGAATGGTTATAGACATTAAATACATGTTTATTGTGTGTGTTTATAACATTTTAATAATGTTCCAAATAGCCTCCAAAAAGTTAGTTATCAGTGGCCTTGATTCTCGACTTTCATTCCCTGGATAAATGGATTGGAAGCAAAACTGCAAGATGCCAAGCCTGGCATGGCACGCTTCTAAAAACTCAATCAACTGCATGGCGGAATTGGATAATGACCTTATATACATATTTCCATAACGTTGAATTTACCAAAAAGAAGAGTTAATGAACAACACATAGTCATAGAGCAGTAAATATGTTGTTTAGTAAGCAACCAATTATTTCAAATTACAACATGCACCGCCTATTATCGCCCAAACCACATTTTCTGCGGCATGAACCACACAAACAATTAAGCATAGTTCAAACATGCAGCTTTAAAACAGTGCAATTACTGTCTGATATTATATACGTACGGCTTTGTATTCATACTGTAACGAGATGGCCGCTTCATCAGCCATGATTTCTTAGCACAATGTTCATCGATTCAATAAAACAAGGTGCGTCGAAGATGCGATCGCGGGATCGCCCTCTGTCGGAATTATTTAGAATTAAACAATCATACTCCTATAGACGGCGGCGCTAACTCAATTTGATTCAATATATTTATTGCAGATTCAACTGTGCAGCATGTACAGATGTCCATATAAATATAAAACTCATGCAAATAAAGTAAACAAAATATAAGAGTATTGCACAATGGGGCTTACCATATGTAGACTCAATCAAAAATATTATGTATATGCAACATATTATGTATCCAAAGTCGTCGTATTCTCGAAATTCGCTAATTTAAATCACTGTTTACTATTGCAATCACGGGCTTATTATAAGAGGCATCAAGTCTCAGCATGAATTTATACACAGTATCTCTAATTACGGCTTTACTATTGGGTACCCGGTTCTCTACAAACATGGTAAAGGCACTGCAACATTTAGGCTTACTTAGTAATAATCGAAAAACATTATTGTATGCAAAATGGAGTTTCTGTATACTTGTTACTGTGCAATTCCACCACAGTTGAGCAGTATACATTGGTGAGCAGAAAGTTTTAACTAAAGTCAGCTTCACTTCTGTAGAACACATGTACAATTTTCTCAATAGCATATTACCCCTAGCATATATAGTTGTCGGCATTGCCGCAATATATCCTAATCCCTTCGACGCATTCCATATTACCGTTTTACTGATCTCTATAATATAAGTTACCGCAATGAAAATAAAGATGAGTGCTTATATCGTACACACTCTGCTCGTAGAAGAGCACAGGTCTACAGCACGCAAGAACGATTAATAAAACACAAAAGACCTAAAATCGTGACAAATTTTTTCCTTCATATTTTTTATTATATTTTAGGCCATAACAAGTGTTCTTCTGCACATATTTTGTTTATTCGTAAGTTCAACAGTTCATGTTCGCTCACCGGGCCGCCTGCATCCTGGAGCTCATATAGGACGAAGAAGAGTTGAACGAACATTCGAGTTGTAAATTCTTCTGCACAGTTTTGACGATATTAAAACTGATAGTCGACGACTGCCTCTGTCTTGTCACAACTGACCACCTAACAGTCCAAATTGACTTTAGTTCGTGCATCGTGTCTTACCAGGAAAACCAATAACCAGTAAAATAGTAAAATTGTGAGAGAAAACAATTTGCAGGCTGTAGCTGATGCTTGTCTATAGAGTCTTACTTACTTTACTTAGTCCTCTTCGTGCCCGGTGGCACATAAGGCTTCAACAAGAGGGCGCCACTGCTGTCGGTCTGCAGCCCATTTGGTGATGGTGTTCCATGTCAGGCCGCATTCTTTCATCTCCTTCTCCACTGTTCGTCTCCATGTTTCTTTTGGGCGACCACGTCTCCTTTTTCCATCTGCTGTCCAGCTGTCTATAGAGTCAATGAAACTTAAATGGTTTGTGTTTCTCGCGAATTGTTTAGTATGTACAATATATTTTGATTCAATGTGTTTTGAGTAAGAGCCGAGTCTGAAATAATGAAACAGTTTGTTTCACCACCGGGCAACCACTTTGAGTATGATGATTGGAAAAGATTATTATTATTACTAAGAGTGTCTTTCGCAGTTGCGACAGCCAGCTTGCACAAACAGCTGGCTCTTACGCCCGCTTACACCGCTTCCATTCATTTGTTCTGCGAAGGAGGTCTTCACTCGATGTGCTGCAGGTCGGAGTAACGAGTGCAGGGGATGCCGGTTCTGAGTCGGCCGTGATATCCCTTGAATCCGAAAAATGCGGACATTGCTTGGTTTGCGGGAGTTTCCTCGTCCATGCGGAGGATGTGGCCGAAGAGGCGCCGTCGCATATGTATCAAATCCATGCATATTTTACTTTTAATTTATTATAGTTACATGATCAAGATTTACACCTTTCACATCAATACCCATATAAATCAAGCCTAACATGGGGTTTAAAAATTACTACGCAAACGTCATTGTGTTCTTTTGATGCATAAATTAAAACAGTGACGTGTTTGGGGGGGGGCAAAGGGCCATGCCCTTGACTTAATTTTTTATGTTACCTGTTGCGCTACTGTATGTTAAACTAATGGCTGACTAGGCTTGGCCCCCTGTATTTGGACTCCCCTTTGCGATGTACAAGACACGCCACTGGTAAAAACGAATTTTCAATGGTTAATTTTTCAACGCGTAACTAAAACGAATTATCGCTGGTTCATAACATACACATGTATAATTATCACAACAATATTATATCTCCATGGTTTATAATTTAACTCGGAATTAAAACCGTATTTATGACCTGATCGGCCTGCCATACCATTTGGGATCGAGGTATCATATTAATCCACCAGAAGGAGCTCCAATACACTGTTTTATTTTTAGCACCGCAATTCACCGAAAACGAGGCGTCAGGGTAATTCCCTGATACAGAGAATCAACAACATGGAAGAGGGAAGTACTCGCGATTATTCTAGAGAGATATCGGATGCAGGCGAGGGAGATATGCTATTACATCCATCATCCTATCCAGAGACGCCAAGTTCAGGATACCGGGTGTACAAAAGACGATGGCTTGTTTTGGTAGTGGTCGCACTTCTCAATATCTCGAACGGAATGGCACGTAACTTTATTGTTGATCACTCAAAGACAAAGTTCAAACCTGGCTAGCCTTTGTCACAAGTTTGTGTTGACGTTGACTTTGTTGATAAATTGTCTATAAAAGTATTTGTAAAGGCCACGTTTCTATGTTGAATTGTATGGCGTAAAAACATATACCCCAGGCTGCCGCACTGATTCAACTCACTCCCACATACGACTTTTCGCTGATGACTCAATTGTTTCAAATTACAGAGATTTGACGATCCACATACTATGACATACTACAGACAGACATTCAAAAACTGACAGACTGGTCGAACAAATGGCAAATGAATTTCAACACATCAAAGTGCCACCTCCTCATAATCATGTCTATGCACAAACCTAGCAAATTCACCTACGGCTACGCTATCTCAAACCAGCCAGTTTCTTGAGTACATTCACACCCATACCTTAGCCTAGGCTTGGCGTAATCATATATTCCAAACTTTTAACAGAACCATTTTGTACTATTTGCACCACACACACCCCAGTGTTGAATATAACAATTTAAGAATAGTTTGGAGCCATGAAAAATAATTTAAAAACAAAATGGTGCAAACAATGTGTGATTAAAATCGGACCCCCCCTGAACAATAATAGTAATACTTTTGAAATATCTTTGAAGATGTTTCTCAGAATGTTTTTTTTTAGCAAAGGTACACATTGAGCTACATGTCTGGCATGGATCACCTTTACCCATATCTTAATTTTAAAAGAACATCACCAAAATTCTACCTGTTATGAGTTTTAACATATATCTAAACATTGGACAGAGCAAAATGGCCACTAGTAAATATATAGTCTAGCTTGCAGCACTGCCAAAATGCATGCTCATCCAAGTTTTCTTGACATAAATCTATCATCATTTCAGCAAATTCATAAGTGAATACCTTTGAAAATGTGGACTCTATCAAAGTCAACTTTATGAGCACTCATTTGTCAGACAACTACTCAAGAAGTCCATTAATGCTTGTAGTCAGTAAGTACTCTTGTGTGTGAAGTATGGCTGTTACCAAATTCAAGCTTGCAACCAGTGAAACTTAATTTCTAATTTGCAGTACAATTAGCATTTGATATCGTTGTATTTCTTTATTCTGTACCTTCAATTTATTTCAATAATGACTGATCATAATAATATTAATGATAATAATACTTTATTTACCCAACATATATAAAAAATACAAGTATACTTAAAATCGAGGTATTGCACCACTTTAAATATTACACTTTTTATTTTACACTGTAAACAGAACCCTTGAACATACTATAGATATTACATGTTCTTATTACTTATAGATATATTACATATTGTTCTACAAATCAATTATTAGTAGTACCTTGTGTGGTGGTCTGATCTAAGAAATACTCTGTTTAAAAGGATTTTACAAGATTACCATCCAAAGCAAAAACCCCAGATCAAATCAAATCAGTTTTTTATTTCCAAATGAAAATAGAAATTTACAACATATACACATACACATCAAATGTCTGGAATTCAAATGGAAAGGGAGAAAGTAGATGTGTATTACTTATTAATAACTTTCTCCCCATATCAAAGTGACGTACATATTCATAGTAAACATAAATTTTTAGTATATTGTTAGTAAGTACCGAATAACTGAAACCCATTTACACATGTATACTTCCAATTATTTTAAACCGCACAGCAATTTATTTAAGTAATTTATACTCTTCAAGGAAATACATTTTATATAATTTTTTAAGATTCTTGATAGTAACTGAACTTCTTATCGACTCATCTAAAGAATTCCAGAGTTTAACATCATACACAGATATACACTTAGCTTTTAAAGTTGTTCGTGCATACACATGTTTTAATTTATTACTTTGGCGTGTTACATGCAACATGGTATATTTTACATTGAAGAATTGTTGACGGTTACCAGACAACAATTCATTGTTGGCTTTGAACATTATGATAGAAATTCTAAATTTTATTAAATCAAAGAGCTTAAGAATTCCTAGATCACAAAATAGATGCCCAATACTTCACAGCAGTATGATATATATAGGAGAAATAGTGAACAATATAGTATAAAAAGTGAATTTTTGTCTAGAAAGTATTTCGCCTTATCTATAACTGCAATAGTTTTTGATAATTTAGATTTGATCATACCAATATGTTCCTTCCAATCGAGCTTATCATCTATTAAGATTCCTAAAAATTTAGTGACATATACTCTATCTAAATTTGTATTGGTGACTTTTATGTCAATATTTGTTTTTTACAATAGTTGCCAAACAACATATAGTTTGTATTAGTGCGTTTAAGGATAATCTATTTACTGAAAACCAGATATGTAACTTTCGTAGTTCAGTGTTGATCATTTTGCTGAGCTGGGTTGGATCTTTCCCCGAACAAAATATAATAGTATCATCAGCGAAAAGAATGAATTTTAGTAATGTAGAAATATTACAAAGATCATTTATATATAGTATAAATAGTTTTAGGCCCAGAATAGAACCATGCAGTACCCCACATATCACAGTTAATAAATCCGAATTGTTATCCTCAATGCTAACATACTGTAGTCTATTATGCAAGTAACTTTTTAGCCACTCATTGGCCATTCCTCTAATTCCATAAGCTTCTAATTTTCTGAGTAATAAATGATGATCAATTGTATCAAATGCCCTTTTCAAATCAATAAAAACACCAATAGTGCATTTTTTGGTCCAAGGCAGTAGTAATGTTTTCAGTTAGTTCTAACAAAGCCATTGATGTAGACATACTTGTCCTAAACCCATATTGACTACTACTTAAAATGTCATAGTTTTCAATAAATTTATCTAGCCTAACATTAAATATTTTTTCTAAGATTTTAGAAAATTACGGAAGTAGAGATACAGGTCTATAGTTAGTAAAAACTTTTTTTCACCAGCTTTATATACAGGGATTACTTTGGCAACTTTCATTTTACTGGGAAATACACCACTACTGAAGAATTTGTTACATATATGAGTAAATGGTACTACAATGTTAGAAATTACCTTTTTCACAATTACCATATCAACATTGTCATAACCTGTAGACTTTTTATTTTTACAACTTTTGACAATATTAGTTACTTCATTTTCTTCAACCCCAGCTAAGAACTTGGTGCTGGAATTAGTGCCTTGTAAATAATCAAGCACACTTATGTTTCCATTGGGTACCCTAATGTTTCTTGCAAGATTTGGCCCTACATTTATGAAAAAACCGTTGAAACCATTACCAATATCTATTTTGTTTCTAGTTAACCTACCATTAGTAGTAAAATATAACATGTGGACTAGGAAAATAGTTAAATGATTATATGTGTATAATACGCCCTTATGATATATTTGTCAACATTATCTGTAACATCATATCATTCTAAGTATATATTGTGGATTGTTCTACTTGTTTCAGAAAAAAGTGTCAGTAATGTCACCAATATGCAGTAAGAGTATTAGCTATGCTGAGAGCATTTTATAATAAACTTGATTATTGTTAACTTCAGGTACAGGTGATTAGTTGGTAAAAGTGAAGTATGACCACCACGTACATTGGCCATGGTATCCTTCTTATTCAGAGATGCTGCACTAACCCTGGCAGACATGTAGTTCAGTTAGCAACAAGATTTAACAAGATTTGCCATCCAAGCCAAAGGCTCAGATGGCAAGTGGACAAGGAAGTGATTGGCTTATCCAGAGTCCAACAATGTTCATCTATGTGTAACCCGCCCTCCTGTGATATGTGTCAACACACTTTTTAAACATATTCATGCTGCTAGCAGTTATACAATCCGTAGACAATTTGTTCCATTCATTTATTGTCCTCTGTGAGAACGAGTATTTCCTGATATCCAATCTACACTGATCCTTTACTAATTTTACCTCATGTCCTCTAGTTCTGCTATCTTTCTTGAGTGTGAAAAACATATTTCTATCAATATATTTTCATACCCATTCAATATCTTAAAAACTTCAATATGATCTCCTCTTAACCTCCTTGTCTCTAGAGTTGTTAAACCAAATTCTTTCAGGCGTTCTTCATAACTAAGGTCTCTCAGTTCTGGAATAATTTTAGTTGCTCTCCTCTATGCGTTCAAGCATATCTATATCCTTCTTACGATATGGTCTCCATGCTTGTATACAGTATTCTAAATGAGGTCTAACTATTGCTTTATACAGAGGTATAATTAGCTTTTTTCCTTGTATGTTATGTTTCTCCTAATCAACCCAAAAAATTTATTACCATTTTAAGCTGCAATACCACACTGCTCTGAAACTTTCATATCAGCACTTATTGTAACCCCTAAGTCCTTTTTTACAGTAATACACAGAACAGTATCTCCCATTTTTAGTTTACATCCAAGTTCCCATATCCTGTATGTAGGCATTTACATTTCCCAAAATTGAACAACATCTGCCATTTCTCAGACCATTTCACTAATCTGTCTAGATCGTTTTGTAAATCTGGTTTATCACCATCAGTGTTAACCTTTGTAAACACTTTTGTGTCATCCGCAAATTTCAGTACGTTACTTGTTATATTGTCGTCTAAGTCATTGATATATTCAGAGAATGCAGCTGTTCTGGACAGTATTCATGTGCAATTAATATTTGAAAATGTTTATACCTTTATATAACCTAGTGTCATCATTATATAGCCCAGTATTAATATATATAATTTATTGATCTGACCAGACATCTAATGATCTAATGGCACTGAGTGGTGCTGTATTGACCCTTGGTACTTGTCAATTAATTTAGAAGCTAAACTTGATCACTACATGCTACCAAGTCCTGCTAAATGTGGCAGTAAATGAATGCATGACAGTGGTGAAGTATTTAAATTTTTCATAATTTGCAGTGGCATAGATAATAATCATCAGCTTAATGCAAATATGCAATTTTTTTTTAGTTTTAAGAATACAACATACACTATCTTGTTGTCTAAATGTCACAAAAGTACAGTGATCTATGCTTAGCAGAATCACATATAATGGAATCAGTCATTTAGTAGAATCAAATATATTGGTTGAGACAGAATCATTCCATATTCCCGCTATATTAAAATGTACTGAATGGGCTGAAAAGATTATATTAAGTGGGGTCCATTGTATGTAATAATTGTTAATATTTACAGAACTTTTAAGGATAGTTTGATATCCTAAAGTCACTGTGTTTTCACTATTGGAAGTATATTATTTTATTACTTAGTGACAGTCTATTAATGCATATTTTACCACTTAAGAAAAATTAAAATTATGCATTTTGTTTTAGACTGATGATGTGATGTATTGTTTGATGTTATTACAGTTATTGTTTGATGTTATTTCAGTTATTGTTTGATGTTATTACAGTTATGGATCACATTCAGTCCTATAGCTGATGTGACGGCTGCCTACTATGACGTTGGTGACATGGCCGTCAACTGGCTATCCCTCATCTTCTTAGTTGTCTGTATACCCCTCGGACTATTTGCTGCCTGGCTGCTCGACACGCTGGGACTCAGAACTGGGGTAGGCAATACAGATTTCATAGCTCGGATGATATAATATTATGGTCATTCTACCATCACTGTCACTTTAAATTCAGATGTTTAAAGTTCAAATAAACAGTAATTTTTTTCAGTATCTAAGTTGTACCAAGCTGTGATATTCATGTGAATAACAATTTTCTTTAACCATAACTATTTAGATTACATACTTTCAACATTTCGGCTGCCAATTTTCGGTTGCCATCAGTAGCCTTCATCAGGAATTCTGGGATGGCTAGTTCTTCCTCTGCTTGCCAGTTGAATTGCCAAGCAGGCCGTCCCATACGTGGCTCAGTCTGTAGTCAGGAGTTGCCTTTTTGATCCATATTGCTAGCTGTGGTAAATTCTTTGGTTGACATTTTAACCAGCGCGACCGATAATCGCATGCACAGTTCAGTGAAAATCTGTGTGTTCAACAAGGTGTTCCTAGTAAACCACTGGCGTGATATTTTTAATTGTAGTTGCAAGTTGTTATGTTTTAGTAACTCTTATAGGCACATAGACTTTTGTTTGTTTCTGTTTAAGAAACCTGCCAGAGTCTCTTTAAATGCTTGATGGAGCTTTTGTGACCCTCTAGGTCACTTCTTCAGCATTAAACTCTTTGGGAGGTCCTAGATAATATGCCACTGGCAGTAGTTCCAGGAAGATAATGGGAAGGTTGTATCCCTGTCTCTGTTCCTCACTGGATGCCTCTCCCGTATTTCTATAACTTCGCTGATTTTTCTACACCAAAAACTCTCTGGCCAGCACTGTCACATATGTGATAAATACATATTGTATGGACTCCGTTGACATGGAGCTCTGTAGTGAAACTATATAAATACAACAAAGGCATCCAGCATGTGACATTTTAACATATCATAATCGACCTATTAAGCGTACACCCCCTTTATTTAATCAGCAGAATCCATAATTATTGTAATTTGACTAGTGTGGAACAACTGAAAAATTTTGCCATCTAGTGTTAAATGGTTGACACCACTTTTCAGTTGTTCTACACTACACACCAAATGACACCATTCAGTGTACGTTTATAAGAACAGATTCCCTGACATTTTTCCGTGGCTCAATTGTTTTTCAAGTGCACTTATTAAGTGGAATGTGGTAGCACCTTTCCTTGATACAAACTTATTTCGTTGAAAGAAATCAATTGTGATCTGTCTTGTAGATTGTGCTAGCTGCCTGGGTAAACATCGCTGGTGCGGTACTTCGGGTCGTCAGCTGTTTGCACATATCACATGACCACCGCTTCGCCCTTGTCCTCATGGGGCAGGCAATGGCAGCTTGTGCTCAGCCATTCATGCTGTTTGCCCCGACCAAGGTCGCAGCGGTCTGGTTCAAGGACACACAGAGGGCAACAGCGAAC
Source organism: Lamellibrachia columna (assembly GCA_963662155.1). Classification (NCBI taxonomy): domain Eukaryota; kingdom Metazoa; phylum Annelida; class Polychaeta; order Sabellida; family Siboglinidae; genus Lamellibrachia; species Lamellibrachia columna. Next base: position 24,084,177 of record OY759264.1, read on the forward strand.
ATGATTGCATCCATTGGTAAGACGATGAAATGGCAAATGTTTTAACTTTTACTTGCCAACTAACATATATGTGGTCCTAGTATCAGTTAGACCAAGAAATGTCTCAGAAGCAACACCCCTGACAAATTTAGTCCTTTGGTCTGAATATTAACAGTCTATGCAGTTCATATTCATATTAACAGTTCACAGTTTTGCTGTGCTGACATATTTTCACTGCCAAATTTTCACAAGAATTTAGGAAAACCCACATCTTTTTTGTCTGTTTTGTCTGTCATGCTATATACACGGTATAGACAGTTTGTTATGTTGATTTTAGCCAATCCTGTCGGCATCCTACTGGCGAATCTCATCTCTCCAGCTGTTGTTGGAGATTCCTCACATCCTGCAGATCTGCTTCTTCTGGTGGGTGTTTACAGATCTTATGGTTACCTCCAACTTTTCACAGTTATGTGATTGTCTGCATTGTGTCCTGAAAGAATAAGACAACAACGACAGGCAGACCGAATATAATAAGGAATCAAGCTAATAAACAAATGTCATCAAGCAGATGCAAACGTACATTTACATTTACATTTGTTCTTCAATGGCTCATTCCATTACAGACAAACAGGTAAACATGCAGATATACATGTGTGCATATGTTCATGTGTGCATTCATGTGAATGCATACTTGTATGCGTGTCCTCCACATTCTGAATAAATGTAACAAGACTGTGTGCCTGCATGCATGCATGCATGCATGCAAGCGAGTGGGGAGCGGTGGTCTAATGGTTAGAGCACCCTCCTGTCGATCGAGAGGACGGTGGTTCGATTCCACCTCCGCCGTTTCGAAGCTTGGGCAATTTCGTTCACCCCACTAAAGCCGTTGGTCCAAACTCCTGCGTTAGCTCAAGATTGGGCTGTTTGGAGTATAACTACTTGAGACTTGATGCGTGCGTGCATGTGTGCATGCATGTAGACGTGCATACGTGTTTGTGTGTGCATGCGTGGGTGGGTGGGTGTGACAAAATAGTATGCATATTTACAATCTTAGTTGCCTGTTCTTCATACTGTAAATGGTAGTCTCAAATGGTTTTATATCATTGTTATAATTTTTTATATCTGTATTATATCTGTATATGTATATTTATATCTATTTATATATATATAGTGTATCATACTTGTTTAGTCAGGCAGCTTTTATCAGTCCTGTTACTGTGTCCTCGGACCTGTTGGAATTTAAATTAAATTTTTTTTTTATTTAATTAAATCCTCATTGTTCCAGATGGTGATCTACACCATACCTGCTGCAGTTGTTGTTGTTATGGCAACGTTTGGGGTGTGTAGTTCTGTTCCCCCCACCCCTCCGACCGCAAGCGCCGCCGAGACATCACAACCCTTCTTTAGAGGCCTCAAGATGGTAAATTGTCAAACCATTATTCTTTGGTATTATGTCTTAACAAATTAGTAAATAGGCAGTTTTATTTAAGTAAGAAATAAGTTATTTCACTGGTATTATTGAACATTCGGCGAAACATGAAACAGAAAATAATGTTTCTTTAATGATGTTGTTTTAGACTCTCAATAAGCCAATGGCTTCCTTGTCCACTGGTTTGCTTTTAGTGTTGGATGACAATCTTGTTATGCCTGCCTTTCAGAGATTTGTCACTGATATACCCTGGTGTTCAGCTGTTTTGTTTTATTTTGTGCGGTTACATCAGTCATTGTCTCCCACCATGGGCTGTGTTACAAAATAAAAATTGTACTGAGCCACATAGTATAATGAAGATGTTGAACTCTCCCTGTTCAGATTAACATAGTATATTGAAGATGTTTAACTCTCCCTGTTCAGTTTGACATAGTATAATGAAGATGTTTAACTCTCCCTGTTCAGTTTGACATAGTATAATGAAGATGTTTAACTCTCCCTGTTCAGTTTGACATAGTATAATGAAGATGTTTAACTCTCCCTGTTCAGTTTGACATAGTATAATGAAGATGTTTAACTCTCCCTGTTCAGTTTGACATAGTATAATGAAGATGTTTAACTCTCCCTGTTCAGATTGCCTGCAGTCGATCATACTGGATCCTTGCTGTGTGTTTTGGAGCGGGTCTGGCTCTGTTCACCACCTTGAGTACTCTGCTCCAACAGATTCTGTGTCCTCACGGATACACAGATGTAGGTGGTGCGGTTATCTTAGCCGTCTTTCATGTCTTATGTTTAAATTCACGTTCAATGTGAGACAAAGTTCCGCAGTGATAAAACACTGGATTAAATCAAGGGGACCAGGGTTTTAATTATAAATTACTTTCAAGTATAACATTATTATATATTTGTTACATTTCATCAGGATGGTTTTATTATTGTATAATTAATCAAGCATACTGAAGACATGGAAATTATCATTCTAATTGTCTCTCTGACATAGTATAATGAAGATTATCAGTACCTAAAATATTGATTATTAATGCTGAGCGTTAATAATCAATATTTTAGGTACTGATAATTGTTTTTACATTACTGAGGTGATCTTAATATCAGTATTATATTTTAATTACATTATTATTATCATTAAAACTATTAGTATATCGATACTACATATTGCTATAAATATGTGTCACCTGAAATTTGTATCACCATAAGCATATAAAATGAAGCCACATTGGAAAAAATATCATAGTACACATGGAGTACAAGTCTTGTGTTACCATGGCAACAACCTTATGATATTTTTGCTGCAGAGTTTTGCTGGTCTGTGCGGGGCGCTGTTGTTTGGCGTTGGTGTCCTTGGTGCAGGATTGGCCTCACTCTTTGTTGACCGGACACGGAAGTTTGAGGAAGTCTCCAAAATTTCATTTGCGTTGGCTGCTCTTTGCTGTGTTGGCTTCATGGTGGTACGTATGGCTTTAGCTTTTTGTTGTACACCTGGGAATGTTTGCAAGCATTTAAATATTGCGGTTTTTATTTTTTCCCCACAAAATTTCACAAATTTATCATTGCAAAAACTCCCCCATTTGTGATATAACATCGTGCCAGTTCTTGTTCGGTTTTAGTAGAACTAATCTGTGAAATTAAATCCACACAAGTATGTCATTAAAAATTGCAAATGTTTAAAGCAGCAAACTTTTCCAGGTGCCCTGCAATTCTACCAGATGTTCGTATGGCTAAAGATCTTCAGTAACAGAACTTGAAACCAAATGCGTCTTTGTTACATTTCACCAACTGCTCGTATTTTCTGGTGGATTGTGGTTAGTATTACACATTATTAATTTAGTTGTAATCTAATTTTATGACGAATCATTGCATTCCACTTTGCCTTTTGCAAGGACTACATAACTACTATAATTACTTTAGAGGGTATCCTATCATAGATCATGATTTGTTACATCTAGATCTGCTGAAGCTGAACATAAATACAAAACTTATAAAAACAAATTAACAGCTATATTAAGTCTTACTGAAAAACAACACTACAGCACATTGTTAGAGAAATAATGTTAAGGGTACTTGGAAAATATTAAACTGTGTAATCAACAAGCAATTCAACACACCAACATATCCTGATTTTTTATGAAGAATAACAAACCAATTTCAGACAAGAAAGAGATAGCAAATGTATTTAATAATTTTTTTTTACAAATGTTGGCCCAAATCTAGCAAAACAGTTTTCATTACCTGATAACGATGTATATATTTATGACAACTTGGGAAAAGGACTGGAAAGAAATTATTAGAACTGTTCAACATTAAAAAAATAAAATGTCAGCAGATTGTAGTGACATTAACATGAATATGATAAAAAAAATTATTTCTCAAATTGTAAAACCATTTGTAAAATCATGTGCAATGTATCCTTTCAAACGGGAGTATTTCCTAGCAAAATGAAAATTGCCAAAGATCAACAAAGAAGCACTTTATAGAGTTGAAGTTAGTACATTTTTAGGTGTTCTGATTGTTGACAAGTTAACGTGGAAAAATCACATTTCCTTAGTGAAATCTAAACTATCTATCTATCTATATATCAGCCGCATTGTCCCGTGGTTGGGCGAAGGCCTCAGCATGTTGTTTCCAAGTTTGCCTATCTTGTGCTGTTCTCTGCCAGGTGGTTTCATTCCAATACTCATCCAAATTGTCTCTCCATCGTTTTGCTGGTCTTCCTCGTAATCTTTTCCTTCTGTATGGTTTCCAGGTGGTAATGCGCTTTGTCGTCTTTAAGTCGGCTGATGTGTCCTGCCCAAGACCACTTCATTCTTCTGGTTGTTTTTATCACGTCTGTGACTCCTGTCTTTGCTCTCACCCAGGTGTTTGTCTTTCTGTCATGGTATGTTATAGTAAGCATACTCCTCTCCATTTTTTTCTGCGCAGCTGCTAGTTTTTTCTGAGCTTGTTTTGTGAGTGACCATGTTTCAGCACCGTATGTCATAGCTGGCAGTACACACGAGTTGTAAACCTCTCTTTTTAGACAGATAGCAAAGTTACTTTTGAAGATGTTGTGATGTTTTGCATATGCTGTCCAGCCAGCTGTGATTCGTCGTAGGATTTCCTTGTCTTGGTTCTTGTCCCTAAGGCTGAAGCATTGGCCTAGGTATATGTAACTCTCCACTTTCTCTATCTGAGTGTTATTAACGTATATTGGGGTGTTGTCTTCCACCATTATTTTTGTTTTTGAGATGTTCATCCTCAAGCCGCTTAGGTTACTTTCTTCGCATAGTTCTTGTAGCATTATTTCTAGTTCTTGTGGTGTTTCGGTGCACAGGAAGATATCGTCTGCAAAACGGAGATGGTTAAGATATTCTCTGTCTGTTTTCAGGCCTTTGTTCTCCCAGTTCAGTCTTCTGAAGATACTTTCGAGTGTTGATGTGAATAGTTTGGGTGAGATGGTATCCCCCTGTCGCACTCCTCTTTTGAGGTTTATTTTCTCGCTCTCTTTGTGAAGATATACTGTCACAGAGCTGTCTGTGTATATATCTTTCATGAGTTGTATGTATGCATCTTCTATCCCTTGGTCTTGGAGTGAAGACAGTATTGCCTGGGTTTGTACCGAGTCGAAGGCCTTCTCATAGTCAATGAATGCTATACAGAGGGGTTTGTTGAATTCACGGCACTTCTCCTTCAGTTGATTTATGACATGGATGTGATCTGTTGTTGAGTACCCGCCTCTGAATCCTGCCTGTTCTCTGGGTTGATTATCGTCTAGTATTCTCTCCAGTCTGGCTGTTAGAATCTTTGTGAATAGCTTGTAGATGTTCGATAGCAAGCATATTGGCCTATAGTTCTTTATGTCTTTTTGGTTGCCTTTTTTGAAGATTATCACCATCTTTGCATTTTTCCAGGTAGTGGGGATTCGTCTTTCTGATATGCATTTTGTATACAGCTTGGCTAAGGCTTTGGCGATGGTATCCTCTCCTGCCTTCAACGTTTCGATGTTGACTTGGTCATTTCCTGTTGCCTTCCCATTTTTCATCTTCTTTAGCGTGGCTTCTACTTCCCATGTTGTTACTGATGGTACTGCTCTTGGGTCTGTGCGTATTGTTACGGTTTGGTCGCTGTCATAAAGTTCAGTGTAAAACTCTTCTATTCATTCTAAGATCTTATGCTCTGATTGTCTAGGAGTGTTATCAGTCTATTTTGGCTTAGGATGTGTGTTCTTCTGACCTTGTTCAAGCTCTGTGATGTCTCTATTGTTTTTCGTATGGTGTCTAGGTTGTATTTTCTGATGTCTTCTTTCGCTTTCTTTTTGAGGGTCTTGCATATCTCTGTGTACTCTATGCAGTCCCTAGCGGTGTTCTTTACCATTTCTCTACATTTTTCATTAGTGCTCTTGTTTGAGTTGATAATCTAGACTTGTCCCGTTTGGTGTTTTGTTTGGCTATGCTTGTCGCCATCTGTTGGATCGTTTCTGTAATGTTTTCATTTAGAGTGTCAATATCATCCAGTTCTTGTAGAGCAGTGAACCTGTTTTTCAGTTCGAGTTGGAATTCGTTCTTTTTAATCACAATTTCTCTAGTGTCGACTTTTGGTGGTTTCTTTTTTCTTAGCAGCTTCTTCCTTTCTGCTTTCGTGTCTAATCTGATGTTGCTCATCAACATTCTATGGTCGCTTCCAATGTTTATGCGGTTTATGACTCTTACATTTGTGATCATGTTCGGCTTGTCAGTCATGATGTAGTCAATTTCATTCTTCGTTTTACCATCCGGGCTTCTCCATGTCCATCTCCTCTCAATTTTCTTCTGGAATAGTGTATTCATGATCTTGTAATCCTTTGATGTTGTCCACTCTATTAAGGTATCACCTCGTTCATTCCTCTGTCCTAGGCCGAAACTTCCTGTCGCTGTTTCGGATGGGTTTGTTCTTACACCCACTTTGGCATTGAAGTCTCCCATCACTGTTGTATAGTGGCTTGGATTTTCCAAGATTTTATCGATGTCATTGTAGAAGATGTTTATTTCATCTTCTGAGTGTGATATCGTTGGAGCATATACTTGAACTATTTTCAGTTGGTATCGTGTTGTTATGCATAGAACAAGTTCTGCTACTCTTGGGCTAATGTTATTAACCTTTGTTATATTGTCTTTCCATTTCTTGTTTATGAGGAAGCCCACTCCCGCTTGTCCGTTGTTCGCCTTAGAATGGTATAGCAGGTGGCCACTCTGCAGGCTGGTAAAGCCTTCTTCTTTTCTTCTTATTTCTCCAATCCCTATCACATCCCATTTGATGTTCATTTCTTTGAGTTCTTCCTCCAGTTCTTGGACGTGTTCATCTTTTGATAGGGTTCTTACATTGTACGTTGCAATTTTCAGTATTTCTTTCTGCTGGTGTTTCTTCTTCTTTTCCTCTTTCTTCTGGTGATTCTTCTTGACCCAATGATTCTTAGCACCCCCTGCATGTAGTCTAGGACCCTAATCACCTCCAAGGTCAGAGACATCGATGTTGCTGGGGACTGAGGACCTTGGTTTTTTTGTACTTTTCATGCTGGTATTAATTGGCCTACCTCTCCACGCTGGCCAGTGCGGGTTGGATAGGTGCCGGTTTAGTTGCCGACGGCTCGACCATGATACAGGTAGAACCGGTCTACATGGTATCAGTGTTGTCCAATTATGTACAGAGCCAGCATCGTGATTGACAGATGTGGCTTGAGTGTATTATACCACTCACTCTTTTTGCCTTATATTATGTACTGTGCTGAAGTATGGGGCAACAATTATGTTACAAATACTGAGTGTTTAGTCTTGTTACAGAAAAACGTAGTAAGGTTACTTTGTGGTGCTTATAGGTTGGATCACACATACAGGCTATTTTATAATCTTTGCATTCTTAAAGTACCAGATATTGTCGAGTTAAGAATTGGTATTGTTATGTTTAAGGCATATCATAATCTATGACCAAGGTATGTACAGCAATTTTTCTGTCAGCATGAATCTGTTTATGGAACCCGACAAAATTACACATTTACTCAAAAGTTTGTATTACTAATATGAAAAGTGTGAGTTTATCAATTAAAGGAGTACAACTCTGGAATTCTTTTGATATATCAGTAATTTTTTGTCAGAATGTTCATTATAAAAATTATAAAGCTAACATTTTTAATAGCTATGTATCTGATATGTAACTATTTATGGTGAAAATATTACTGGGATTAGGGTTATATTACTTTTAGTCTCAATTTATTGAGGTGGTTTTTATTAAATTGACTGTACAAATTCAAATTGGTTTGGAATGTAATTCGAGTTACTACTTCATGTTTGGCCTGCCATGAATGGACATGAAAATTAAGTCTGATGTACCATGTTTTGAAAACTAAACATCTGTCACATGCGCACAATTGTATACTGTATTTTATTCAGTATTATGTATTTCTATTTGTAATTGGGCAAGTAACATAAGTATTACACATCTCCTTGTCCTTTTTCTACAATTTTATAGTTATGAAATGTTGTTCTATTATCTTTATCTATTATTGTTGTTGAAAGTAAAAAATGTATTAATTAGTTCATTCATTCATTCATTCATTTATGACAGGAGCAAACTGATGAATTTACAATTTTGCTTTCATAACAAATTAAGCTATCCATGGAAAGATCATGCTCACTTCAAGGGATCACTGATGATAATGGTGGTGGTGATGATGGTGGTGGTGATTATGATGATGATGGTGGTGATGGTGGTGGTGATGATGGTGGTGGTGATTGTGATGATAGTGGTGGTGGTTGTGGTGATGGTGGTGGTGGTGATGATGGTGGTGGTGGTGATAATGGTGGTGATAGTGGTGGCATGGTGATGGTGGTGGTGATGGTTGTGATGATGGCATTTGCTGTTACTTTTCCAGTTGGCGAGATACCAGGCGCATCCTGTGCTGATGGCTGTCCTCATCGCCCTACTTGGGTTCTTTGGTTTCGCACTTTACCCTGTTTGTCTGGAGCTGTCTGTTGAATGTACATACCCCGTGGCAGAGGGAACCAGTGCTGGCTTTCTCATTATCTCAGGGTGAGTTTGTTTATGAGATATTTCCTGTAAAATAAGGCCTTTCTAAATGACGCAGTTTGTGTATTTAATATAGTTTATGGAGATTAATTTAATTTGTTCTTGGAACATAATTTATGTCTTTTTAGATTTAGCATTTTGCAGTAGATTATTATGAAATGCATTAGTTTTGTTACTCGTGCACTCACGCACGCACGCGTGCATGCACGCACGCGCATACACACTCACGAAATACGTTTACATAAGAGTCCAATATGTGTATGTATAAGTGCGGTATTAGTAATTAAGAACATATATACATATTGTAATCTGACTGTAAAACATAATGGTTATAATGGTTTATGTTTTATCTCAGGCAGATACAAGGTATTCTCTACATCCTGGTGATGCAGGTTCTCGCTAGACCTATGTCAGCAAACACAGCTATGACATATGATTACAGCTCATCCACGGTTAAGCCCGAAGACTACACATGTATGTATAGTAGGGTTACATGTTCAAACTTCCCTTGATTACCTGGTATTCTCTCACTTGTCATCCATGGCATCATGATTTGCCATCATAGGGAACACAAGTGATTCTCGTTTCAAGGAGACAGTTGACAAGATAATGCGCTTCCAGCCTCCAAGTTGTGCACGTTAAATATACCTATGTCATTATAAAGTAAACCATTAGTATTAATATTATCACATTTTAATGCTAGTTGTTTTAATATATAATAAAAGTAAACGTGTTATTGTGTGTTCTCTCTGTTTTAATTTCAAATGTGTTTATGTGTGAAATGCAATAGCTGGTAGCGTGTCTTTGGGGGCCGGAAACGAGCATTTATCGATTAATTTGCATAAAGCCAACATGGCGGCTGACGAGACTAGCGTGTCCTATTGGTTTATCTGTTGTGTTTCTGAGATTATGACCTCCTTTATTACTCCTGTTATCATTTCTGTACTGCGTCCATTAGTCTGCTCAGTCAATGCTGCCAACTACCTCACATGAGGACGCTATTGTTTGACCTGTACTGTTGCACATATAGGACAGACCATCTTCTACCACTTGTTATATTTAACTCCCCTAACATTCTACTGTCACCTCTGATTCTGGTGACATAAACTTGTTCATATTTCACATCATACAGCGTCTACAATGGTTGCAAATATGTTTGGCTCATTTCCACATAAGCATTGACACATGAATAACATTCATTACAATCTATAAATTAAATTTTATTGTCAAGCAAATATTCATAAAATGGATTAAAACTGGAATTATGATTTAACAACTGAACGCACAATAATCATAGTAAAATGGGTTCCAGATATTTCTTGTGGTAACCATTTGTGGAAGACGCTGCCTATTATAAAATTAATTCAGCAATTTATGACCATCAGTGATTTCTGCTTTGCAGTGTCTGACATCGTGTTCTGCTCCGTCGCCGTGGTAGCGTCCCTAGTATTCATGTTCTTCTTCAAGTGCGATTACCTCCGTGTGAAGGCAGAACAGGAGGCAGCAGCCGAAGAAATCCTCAGTGCCACATTACGTCATCGACGATACGTCTTCTCATGAGACTACCGGACAAGAGATTAATGGCTTGTTATCCCAGTTTAGCACTCCGCTGGATTCGGTGCTGTGGCTGAAATCATAGATGAGGTTAACGTCGTTGTATCTGTATGTATAAGGCTGGAGTTGTGTACGTACGCGAAAATATAACTAACTGCAAACAATATGGCATTCGCCAAACTCCACAAAGAATGAATAATGAAGTACGACATTTGTATATATACGGAACATCATCAGTACACACGTTCAAATGAAGCCACTTAAAGACCCTGTAGTTAGTTTTTTTCATAGCTAAGTTACGGACCCTGTAAGTCTTTCGTAACTGCTGGCCTGATTAAGGCTAATATATTATTATTTATTATTGTCTTCAGGTGTGAATATACAACTGTATATTTTGTATCAAGTTTTGTAGTTAATCTGCACGTCATATTGACTATAGCAGTGCAAACGTCTTCGGGGGACAGATTGTTGTTGCTTTTGGAGAAATGCAAACAACGAGGAAACTATGAAAGTTGTGCCCAGAAAAGGAATGTCACCAGAACAGTTTGCGTGATTTCGTGAAGATTACGCGTTCAACAGTTTTTTTGTAATATATACTGTATACAGTACCATACTGCTTTAGTCAGCTAGTAAAGTAAAGTAAAGGTAAAGGTATGTTTTTATATAGCGCGGTATCCGGTCCATAGGACTGCTCAAAGCGCTTTACACTTCACCCCCTGGCAGACCTGTTCATTCCAAGGCCATCTCAACTTCTTTGGGAAGTATTCAGCCACGCTGCAATTGCTGCGCGAAGGCTATTCGTTCACATATCCACCACTGTCTGTATTGCCAGGTACTCATTTTTACAGCTGAGTGAACTGAGGCAACGTGGGGTGATCAAACTTGCCAAAGGTTCGAAGCGACCACAGTGGGATTTGAAACCGGGTTCTCTCGATTGAGAGTCCGGCCTTCTAACTGGTTTGCTATCGCGCCCCACAACGTGTTTCCTCACAAACAATATGTGATATACATGTGGTCTGCCCACGGATGTTTTTTCACTTAAGTCATAATACATCACAGTGGCGTATTTCGCATCTCACAATGGGGTGGGGAAGGGGGCAAGCCTATTCACTCATGCTACCACGTAACGGCGCAACGGAAAAATGTGGGGAAAAATTAATCCAAAGGGGGTGGTACCACTGACACGTTCAGTGATTGCGCCATGTTCAGACGTCACTAGGCAGGTCGAGGCGGTCGAAACATCCATGGTGGCATGTAGTGTACCTTCAGTAAACTCTATTGTTTATGTTATTATATATCCTTTCTGTGACGGCCATGATACTACTGGTTTGACGAATAGGAAATATATGCACTAATGTAAAAGTAACAGGCCCAAAAATAGTCCTAACCGACCTTTTCTCAGTGTGAGTACTAGACATCCCTGAACGTCGACTGTCTGTTGGAATACGTTTATCACAACAGCTTTAATGGATGTCTAGTTTGAGAGATGAATTGTCACTTCAGTTTTATTATGCGATGCTAATATGTTGTGCAAAGAGATTATATATTGGGCGTGTATGTGTTTACGTGTTATCAAATTGTATAACACATTGTACCCAATTGCAGACATTGTTTAGTCATTGTGTACAGTGGCGTATTTCGCATCTCGTACGTACGATGTCTTGGAATATAATTCTAGTGTAGATAAAACGTTACTATGTATAGATTAGCAACCCATTGTATCGCATGCAATGACTCGACCAAGAGATCATACGCATTGATTACTATGTTAATCATTTGACATAGCTTATTAATGGATTACGGTACCCGGTGGTAAAATACCAGTAGACATAATGCAACCCTCTTAACGATGTAGCATGAAACTTCGTGTTCAAGTATTATATTTTGTTATGCTTGTCATTATGTACGTACAGCATAATCAAATAAATGTCCAAATGGTTACTTTTGTTTGTGAAATCACCTTTACACCATAATTATGTAACAGGCTACGACCTGCTGCGGTGACTCTTGTACGCTTGAAAGAAACACATTGGCACGCAGAAGAGTCGTCGTTAGGACGTCAGACTCTCAGTCGAGGGAACACGGGTTCGAATCATCTTGCTGCCGCTTAGAAACTTTGCCAATTTAGTTGCGACAGTTCACTATGCTGGATAAATGAGTACCTGACTACAGAGGTGGATATGTGGATGACTAATCTTCGCGCAGTAATTGCAGCGTGGCGCATGCTTCTCGGGTAATTTGATATGGCGTTGGAATGAATATGTCTGCCAGGGGTGTGTGTGTTTTGAGATACACGTGTATGCGTAGTACCTTTGTAATCGGAACAACACGACGTTGCATTAATTACTGAATAGCAACAAAGCAATTAGTTAGACCTACTCGACGATATATTCTTAGAATGTGTAGTTTTAATGAACACGAATAGAAGATGGGCAATATGAAAAACAGGCCAAATTTCTCCAGTAGCGGGTGTGTGTACTATATATATATATATATACCTTGGTTAATATGTCAGTGTGGTCCAGGCAGGTGAGAGAAGCACCTGCGATTGACAAGCTCAGCGAATTTCTAAAGGCGACAGTGCAGCAATTTTCTACCGGAAATGTGACTACCGGTCGCCTGATATGGAACAAATTCCTCGCCACCTTTAGCAGACCATGCGATCTGATCGTCTATGTAATTCAGACTTTTATTCAGTCGAAGAGAGTGCTGAATGTGCTTAGGTAAGACATATTTTAGTTAAATCATCGTTAAGTCGGCCACTGGTGTCGAACTCTGCTGGTTCCAGCCATCTGTCTCCGCACATATCTGTCCCTCATTGCCGTATGCAGCTCTCCATGCACTTAGAAACGTGTGCGAGGAGAGCGGGCGAAAGTGCGCAGCAGATAATTACCTAACAATAACAATGGGGGTCCGCGAAACAGTACACGTTGGGGCTCGCGAAACTGCTGCAGTGGAAAATAACACGGACAATACGTTTTAAATATATCTAGTTTTTTTGCGACATAGAAAGTTGCACCGACATAGCAAGTGACCCTCCTCCCACCCCCGGGTGCCCTGTGTGGATGATTCCACATCCGACCCCCATGTCCGTGCATAAGACACAACATATATACAAACAAACAAGCAAACATGCATACACTGCTTTTTATATTAGATAGATCAGTGGCAATGTAGATGCCCCGAGTATCGAGGAATAAACCCTACATGGGGAATATGATTAAAAGCCTGCAGTATTAAAAGTTACGTTAAAAGTAAAAAGATAATCATAACGTAAAAAGTTGAGAACTGATAAAAAGACAATGTCGGTGACCTATTTGATGATTATTAATTTTGTGGTGCCCCATTCATCCCTTCAGTGAAGACCTGGATGAAGGTAGGGATGTAGCTGATGATGCATTTGCAGGTACACTGTTCCAGAGTCGCATTTATGATGGGAAGAAGGGGTGTAGGTATGTGTCACTTCTGGAGTGGGGTTTTGGAGATTAGCTTGATGTCTTCTAGTTCCGTCGTTATGGCACGCGCGTTCACTTGTGAAATTACAACTGCACACCTGTATTGTATTATAGCATTATTGCCAATGCATGCGTGTGTAATAAGTAATGAAATTAATCGCCTGTTTTCTACGCAGTTGGATAATCATGTCATGTGCGTAATTGTGTAATTACGTAAACATCACGTCATCGTGGTGACGCGATGCCTCACGTAAATGACAAATATAATGTTCTGACAGGCAAACGTGTTAGTAGGAATTCTTAAATTAGTAAAGTAAATGTGGAATAGATTCAGTGAAGTCCAGGCTCAGATGTGTGAGTAACTGTACCTAGTGAATGTGCAGGAAAACTAGAGCATGAATTTAAATGATGTGCAATAAAATCGGTTACTAAATAATAGTTATGTGTCATTATATTTGTCGGTGGTCTGTGGTGGACAGACAGCCTCAGTTTATTTTGACCTGGTTTAAACATTAAAATAATTTAAATAATATATGGTATGGTCAATAATACCCAAATTAAGACATATCCTATTTTACTAGCATGGGAGCCACTTATGTAAAGACAATAATGTTAAGAAAATAAATGCATAATTAAGAGGAAAAAAATCGTGGTTTGGGGCCGACGCACCTATTAGGGTTAATAAAACATAGCAATTTGTAACTACAATCACGAATATCACGCCACTGGTTTACCAGGGAGACCTTGTTTAACATACAACATGGGGTCAGGCAGCAGGATTCCTGATAAAATCGTGTTTAGTCTATGCTGAAAAACCATGTAGCTTAATCAAACAACGTGTTTTGATTGGTGCACGCCGGAGAAGCGATATTTGGAGTTCGACTCTTTGCGATCGTGTCTCGATCATGCTGTCAAATTAAATCACCCTTTTTCTTCATCGTCTTCTTCTTAGATCCTTTACATCATTCTTGTTGACATTGGCCAAAGAGGCAAAACGATGCGTACAGCCTAGTTCAAATGGCGCAGTTCTGTGATTTGCGTTGAAAGCTTTGCAATTAGCATGGGCGGATCCAGTGGTGTTCATCAGGTGTCAGGGCAGCCCTTTATTTCGACCGGATTTTGTTTCAATTAAGAATTAGTTGCCGTGATACGTCTCGGTAGCGTCCTCCTGCTCCTATTCCCCAGATGATCACGAGGGTACAGCATGTTCATACGCTGCGACAAGCACTGCCAGTCGTTCTGATTTTCTGTCCCATCCTGTCCTATCATCGTAGATAGGCGTAAATGAAAGATCCAAAACATGATCACAGAGCTGGTGTCTGAAGCCGTAGAGTGGCACCACGTTCATGGCCTATAACAGGACTTAAAGAGTTAATCGTTGTGATGGACAGCGTGTGTTCGCACAACTCTACCCTGGTGGTGAGGATCGACGTGTTCGAACCTGGTTTAATCTCCAAGACAGTGTTTTTTTGGCAAAAGCATGGTTTTGGGAATTATTTTACTTCAAGTATTCATGCTGTTTGGTTTATATTTGCTATGAACATTCTACTGTAGTTGACAATTATATATAGTGGTCCCTCTTATAAGGCCCATATCACAAAAAGCCACCCCCTCACTAGAGAATACCTTGCGTGCGTGCGTGCGTGCGTGCGTGCGTGCGTGCGTGCGTGCGTGCGTGCGTGCGTGCGTGCGTGCGTGCGTGCGTGCGTGCACAGACACTGTACAAGGCGGTAGCAATTCGTCATCATACTGTTGTTATTATTGTAGTACACAGTAGCTCTATAATTAACCTTTCGGTGCGCACTGCTCTACGTAATTACACTGAGAATGATATCATGACACAAGGAAACATACATCGAACCATCACAGGTTGCGTAGGCATAAGTTTGCTAGGACCCAATTACCGCATCAACAAAGATAACATTACACCCGATCTAACGTCTAATTGCTCCGCTGATGCACATAATATGCTTAGTTAGTTATTAGTTACGGTCGCATCATCCGGCCGATCTGAGGCGGAAACACCACAAGGATTCGTCTGTCCGGAATCGCCTGAGGAGTGCAATCATTCGACCAGCTGCCGGGGCAGACGTTCTCATTTCCGAGGCGAATTGGCGGTCTTCCTTTGGGGTTCTGCGAGAGGTCATGGGACACAACATGATACCAGCTCCATGTATTTCTGCTATGCAGGAAAATAGAAACAGGCTGCCATAATTCCGTCACATCCGGTGTGGGATTGGTCACAGTGACATCTCTTTGGTGGTTCCACAGGACACGACGTTCGATGTAAAAAAATGTACCACTTCTCGGAGACTACGCATTCGGCAACACACTGTAGCGTCACATTTCACAAACATTGAAGACAAATTTAATAGTTTTGGTATTTAATAAAATGTAACGTGGTTTACCGTTCTGATTAGAGGAATGTCTTGACGTTAGATTGCCCGCCACGGTATTTGATATATCATAGGCTGAACACACAAAACTTCTTTCAGTCACGTTTACGGGTCATTTTAGAAGAGGGAAAGACTGTCCGCTTATCGAATTTAAAATCGTCAAGTCTGCATGATGCATAATAAAAACTATTTGTATTAAACAAACGCTGTATGCAAGTACAGTTTTGGACAGATTAAGCTGAAACACCACTATACAGGGAAAGTTTTATATAAGTTGCCACATGGAATTCGAAAACGAGCCCATGCACAACTGTTACTTTGCTATTCTTACTATTGGTTCATATATATATATATATATATATATATATATATATATATATATATATATATATATATATATATATATATATATATATATATATATATATATATATATATATATATATATATATGTATATATATATATAATTATATATATGTATATATATATGATATATATATGAATATATATATATATATACATATGTATATATATATATATGAATATATATAATATATATATATATATATGAACCAATAGCATATATATATATATATATATATATATATATATTAATTATAGTTCAGTTTTTGATAGATTAAGTTGAAACACCACTATACATGGAAAGTATTACTTTAGTTGTCACGTGCAATTCGAAAACGAGCCCATGCACAACTGTTACTTTGTTATTCTTACTATTGGTTCGTATATATATATATATATATATATATATATATATATATATATATATATATATATGAATATATATATATATATATATATATATATATATATATATATATATATATATATATATATATATATATATATATGAATATATATATATATATATATATAATATATATATATATATATATATATATATATATATATATATATATATATATATATATATATATATATATATATATATATAGACGTACACGTAACCACGTAACACAGGGGCCAACTATTCTTAATACGTCATGTACTACGTAATTTAGTTCCTGAAAATAGTCTGCAATTCTGCAAGTCACTGATTGATTTACACATATAGCATACATACGTAACACAAGCTGCTTCAGACAATGTCATCATTGCGTAGTAGCTTGCAATGACGTACATGTAATTGGCAGCAGCTAATTCGAATTCGATGTGGCTTACTCAAAGCATTATAATTTACATCTGAATGCGAAACTCGTTTTACCTTGGGAATGTTGCAAGTGGACTCGTCTAACCCATACAAATGGGCTCGTCTAACCCCTATAAAAGACGTTGTCCCTAAAGCAAATACAACAGCCGTGTTTCCCAAGGAACAACTACACCACTTCTGAGAGAACGTACGAACGCGAGGTAGGCAATTCGTTCTAATGGCTAACCGATCTTTTTCTTGGCAGTTGTTCATATCCGAAAAAAATTTAGGGGTCGATATTTCGCCGGGCTCAACGAGACCTCTGATGGCTGTAAAGGCCGATGTTGGAAGAGGCATAGGCTGCTACATCGGTTTCAGCGCAAGTATTGCTCAGTATTGAGAGTTGGGCGTGTCAGGGAGGCTGTTTCTTTTTTGTTCTCTTTGTTGTAATATCTTATCTGTGATGGATAACACTTTACGATTGTGTTACAAGTTTCGGTGCTGCCCTCATACCTTGTAGCTTTCCATCGCTGAGAAGTAACACTGTGTGGAATCTGCAATTATGTCTTACAATGTTTTCTGGATAATTCATCATGTCATTCTGTTGCAAGGAAACAAAACTTAACTAACCACTATATTATGAGCCTAGCAACCATTCTGAGCATAGCATACGTGAACACACATAAATAAGTTGCATATTCTTTGCCATAAAATAATTATTTCTTTCATAGTCGTTACCAGTCTTAGCAATTGCTTCCCCGTATCGTATTTCGAGATCATATTGACGGTGTCAAACAGTAGGACACAGTAGCACATAATTTATTCGAGAAAATGTCTAATTCGAGAAAAACGGGGCCCGATACTTCTTGTCCCAGCAATTCCGGTCACTCCACGTTGCAACAGTTCATCCAGTGGTATGAATGACTATCAGAGACCGTAGTTATATTGTGTGAACGAACACATTTCTACATTTCACGCAGTAAACGCAACGTGGCTGAACCCTTCCCAGAGAAGCTGAGTTGGTGTTCCTCTACACCTCAACCGTTTTTTTAATGACCCTGGTTTCCCAGTTATTTGACCAGATACATGAACACGTGAGGCCAGAATGCTCAGGCCTGATGGCCAATGTGCTACCCGCCATAGCGCGCCACTGGAATAGACTGAAATTCGCTGATATTTTGGGTTGGGCTTCGCAGCATTGACGCGTCAGTCTGCGGGCTGGTTTGGCCGACTTGAGGACTAAAGGCTTTAAATATATACAACCGATACAACTGACACATTGCATACATACATACATCCATACATGCATACACGCATACACATATACACACATTACACACATTACATACGTATGCATGCATTGTGTCGGTTGTATGTATGTATGTATGTATGTATGTATGTATGTATGTATGTATGTATGTATGTATGTAATCGAACAAATATTTCCGTTGACGGTGCATGAATGTGTTGGCGTAGACTACATTTCAACAAGGTGTTGCATAGTTATTAAATGTGTTTCCCATCGTGCTGCTTGCACAAATAAAGAGTTGCCTTTTAACAAGGCTGCTTGAAAATACACTTCGCTACCTGTTCTGTTCATTTCCCCCCGCGTAGAAGCGCAATATTTAAAAAAAATGGCTACGTTGTAGCTAAACAACCAACACTCAGAGAATGTCTGTGTTTACTTCGTTCAGGATATGAAGCACTCGGCCATACTCCAACTCTGCCTGGTGGCGACGCTCTTCCTCTGTACGGCGCATGCGCAACACGTGCATTTCAGCACCGGATGGACGCCCGGCTTCAACATCGGCAAGCGGAGCCAGGCGGCGTCCTATTGGTCAGCACAGGAGGCGGTCACCAAGGCGATGGACGGGATATTGGTACGTAGCATCTGCGCGAAAACGAAACAATACGGTCGTTCTACTGATTTTACATCGTTCTCCTTTTCATGGAAAAGCAATGATCCATTCCGCCGAAAACGTGCATTTTCGAGCCAACTTGGAACTTTTTAAAAATTCAATATACACGTATTTCTTATATGTATAACAGTATGTCACTAAACTTACCTGGATCATTGCTTTTCCATGAACAGGAGAACGATGTAAAATCAATAGAACGAACGTATTTTCCAGAAGTGTATGCCTACTCACAATCAATTATTGGAAGAACATAGTCCTCACCGCCAGTGGCTTGTGACTACATCAGTAGGTGTGACTACATCAGTAGGTGTGACTACATCAGTAGGTGTGACTTAATCAGTAGGTGTGACTACATCAGTAGGTGTGACTTAATCAGTAGGTGTGACTTAATCAGTAGGGGAGACCGAGTACGAGTGTAATATTTATTTTTTATTTTCGTTCTAGTCGAAGCTTTGTGCATACAAAAATTTCTTAGTCACCGAAACCACATGTTGGCTGCCAATTTGTCTTCACTAAGATTTCAACAAATAAAACAATGTTATGCAACTGATGACGTACGGAAGAAGCATGTCGGCTGAAACAATTGAAGACATACGGAAGAAGCATGTCGGCTGAAACAATTGAAGACATACGGAAGAAGCATGTCGGCTGAAACAATTGAAGACATACGGAAGAAGCATGTCGGCTGAAACAATTGAAGATATACGGGAGAAGCATGTCGGCTGAAACAATTGAAGACATACGGAAGAAGCATGTCGGCTGAAACAATTGAAGATATACGGGAGAAACATGTCGGCTGAAACAATTGAAGACATACGGAAGAAGCATGTCGGCTGAAACAATTGAAGATATACGGAAGAAGCATGTCGGCTGAAACAATTGAAGATATACGGAAGAAGCATGTCGGCTGAAACAATTGAAGATATACGGAAGAAGCATGTCGGCTGAAACAATTGAAGACATACGGAAGAAGCATGTCGGCTGAAACAATTGAAGATATACGGAAGAAGCATGTCGGCTGAAACAATTGAAGACATACGGAAGAAGCATGTCGGCTGAAACAATTGAAGATATACGGGAGAAGCATGTCGGCTGAAACAATTGAAGACATACGGAAGAAGCATGTCGGCTGAAACAATTGAAGATATACGGAAGAAGCATGTCGGCTGAAACAATTGAAGATATACGGAAGAAGCATGTCGGCTGAAACAATTGAAGATATACGGAAGAAGCATGTCGGCTGAAACAATTGAAGACATACGGAAGAAGCATGTCGGCTGAAACAATTGAAGACATACGGAAGAAGCATGTCGGCTGAAACAATTGAAGACATACGGAAGAAGCATGTCGGCTGAAATAATCGACCCCATTTTTTTAACGCAGTCATGGATCAATTGTAACAATTCAACTATGTGTTGTACTGTGTCAAATGATTACATAATTAACCAGTCGTCGTTTATTGCCACCAATGAGTATACACACGTGTAATACACGTGTAATCCACACGTGTAGTTAAATACTCTTGTCATTTTTGAAAGGAAAGCAAGTATAATATCGAACTTATAATTGTTTTGGTCTACTCTTTGAATACAAACAAAACATACGAACAAAACAAAATTGTCTTGTAAGTTGATTAGTATGTAACTTTATATCATAATAACATGAGTCTTAAGCTGAAACACTATGCACTACCATTGTGTTTAAACTATTTATTTACAGATTATTATTATGATATGTAATTTTTTTTATCAGTTGTCACAATCGTTCCCGAACCTACATACCATGTTTTAAAGGTCAATGATTTCATATTTACCCTTGCGATGCGTTTGGAAGTTTTTTTGTAAAATGAGCCAACATCCATGCCCCCCCCCCCCCCCGGATGTGGATCTGGAATTTTTCGGACATACTGTATATTCGTCAGTTCAAAACGTATGTTTACTCGATATCTTTAGTGACTAACAGTCGTTTGGTTGTACTGATCTTGGCATACGGAAACGTAACTTTAATTGGTTGTGGAGACGTCTTCCCTGGTCGGACGTGTAATGAAACGAATTTCTTGGAAAGGCCTTCTGAAGTTTGGACGTGGACGCGTCTCAGCCGTCTGGTTTCAGAAACATATCGACAAAGAAAACAAATGCGACGAAGTACAACTGAGTTGGCGCACTTCCGTACAGTGTGTAGGATATATGCCAGGGGTAGTAGCAACACTGGCTCGTGATGATAGGGCACATTTCTTATACTTCTTGGTGAAATTATGCAGAAAGTATGATATGTAATACTTCTATAACGATGTTAGTGCGTTACAACGTTAAGATATTATATCATGCCAAGTTGACTTTGTAGTGGCAAGACGTACATTTACGCCCTTAGTTGGGTCGTGCGTGCTGGCATACGTCTTTTCCGGGGAGCATAGTGGAAATAGTGATAAAACGTGAGTTGCTTGTTGAACAAGCTGATTTTATGAGAGGGAGGGATACGACGGACCAGGTTGGAAATTTTGTGCGGATTTTGAGAACAAACCTGGCAGTACCAAGCGAAGGTAGGTCTAGACCTGTGTTTCATTGAGTACAGCAAGGCGATTCACTGCGTCGATCACATCCTGATGTGGAACAGACTCTGATAGTTGGAAATGCCGGGATATCTCATCCGGCTTATGTGATAACTATACAAGGGGTAGAAGAGACAGTGATTACAGAACATGCATCATGCTGCACTTTAGCCACATCGTGGGTGCAGGTTACGACTGGTTGGAAAAAGCCGATAGCTACCGAAATGGGAGAAGAAGCGGACGAGAGGAAGACCACACACGAGATGGACGGATGAGACCAGGGACAAAACACAGCTGACGATGGACGAGTTGACAGAAGCAACAACAGATAAGATTGGTTTGAGACAGCTCGTCGTGGACACCCGCCCGCCCCCACGCCCGTGTGCACGCCCGCCCGCCCGCCCGCCCGCCCGCCCGCCCGCCCGCCCGCCCGCCCGCCCGCCCGCCCGCCCGCCCGCCCGCCCGCCCGCCCGCCCGCCCGCCCGCCCGCCCGCCCGCCCGCCCGCCCGCCCGCCCGCCCGCCCGCCCGCCCGCCCGCCCGCCCGCCCGCCCGCCCGCCCGCCCGCCCGCCCGCCCGCCCGCCCGCCCGCCCGCCCGCCCGCCCGCCCGCCCGCCCGCCCGCCCGCCCGCCCGCCCGCCCGCCCGCCCGCCCGCCCGCCCGCCCGCCCGCCCGCCCGCCCGCCCGCCCGCCCGCCCGCCCGCCCGCCCGCCCGCCCGCCCGCCCGCCCGCCCGCCCGCCCGCCCGCCCGCCCGCCCGCCCGCCCGCCCGCCCGCCCGCCCGCCCGCCCGCCCGCCCGCCCGCCCGCCCGCCCGCCCGCCCGCCCGCCCGCCCGCCCGCCCGCCCGCATGCATGCATGCATGCATGCACTCAAACAAGGAAGACATATTTGCTGCATGGCAGATACAACCAGTATATTGTATATGCTAACAGTAAACCAAATAGCATGAATACTTCTTGTTTAAATATGTAAAATAGTTAACAAATTCTTGTGTTTCCAAATTCATACAACCACCAATTGTCATGAGAATGTTATGTATTCTAGCTTGAGCTTGTGCGATCGTATCGAACAACGTCACACCACCATTCCATGGAATAGTTGTTTGAACCCTTCCAGGCGCCAGTCCATGGAATAGTTGTTTGAACCCTTCCAGGCGCCAGTCCATGGAATAGTTGTTTGAACCCTTCCAGGCGCCATTCCATGGAATAGTTGTTTGAACCCTTCCAGGCGCCAGTCCATGGAATAGTTGTTTGAACCCTTCCAGGCGCCAGTCCATGGAATCGTTGTTTGAACCCTTCCAGGCGCCAGTCCATGGAATAGTTGTTTGAACCCTTCCAGGCGCCAGTCCATGGAATAGTTGTTTGAACCCTTCCAGGCGCCAGTCCATCGCCGCAAAGAATAACTCATCGCGTTCTGCGAAGGTCCATAAATTTTGGTGCGACTGGCCTCGAACATTCCGAGCTTCCCTTGCCCCTTTGGGGTGAAATTAAAGAAATTCGCCACATCTGTAACTGATGACGTCATACTAGATACATAGCTATATCGCTTTGCTTGCCTTAGCGATGCACACGTTTGTTTATTTACACGGCTTTTTTGGTTACTGCCCTGCAGCAACCAACGACACCATTCGGGGGTATTCATACTGACTGGGAGAAAAAGGGGTGAGGTGTCTCGACAACTAATTCTGACTTGACTGACCTCTGACCTGATTGACACCCCCTAGATCCGCCCATGGGTTAGAACAGTGGACTCTCAATCGAGAGAACCCTCTTGATGCCGTTTGGAAACTTGGGAAATGTATTCCACTTCACGTTACTCCACTTAACTGAGCCGTATAAATGAGTACTTGGCTATGCCCAGTGCTGGACATGTGAACGAATAGTATTCGCGCAGTAATTGCAGCCAAGCTGAATGTTTCCCCGAGAAGTCGAGTTGGTGATGGAATGAACAGGTCTGCCGAGGGTGACGCGCTTTGAACGGTTCTACTGATTGGATACTGCGAACATAACTTTTACTCATATATAAATAAGATAATATAAATTTAAATCAAGCAATGCATAGTAAAGTAAATTCTAACTAACATTATATAATCGGAATTTGTTGTTAAATAACATCAAAATGTGACGACTCTCTTTGGAATAATACCACGTGAAAATGTAAAAATGCTCTCATTGCAGACCCGAACGGATGCCTTGATCAACCCGATCTTAAAACGTCTAGATCGTCTTATTTCCCTCGTCTGATGACGTTTGATGTTCACTCAATTGTTTGCTGTGCACTATGGACTCTCGCTATAAGAAAAACGAGGGACTTTGGTTAAACTTTTCCATATTTACGATGTTCTTAATATGGGTTCATCAGACATTGGAAGTCATACCGGGAATTTTAAAGTTGTTTCTTTTAAGCGGATGTTTCTTACATAGGGAATCCTTGTAGCGAGAGGACACGGTACTACAGTTAAAAAGGCCAATTCACACGAGCTACCCATCGTCCGTTTGGGTGTCCCAAGATAAAGCGAAAGTAAAGTATGTGTGCTAGACAATACGAGGCGCGACTTTCGACTCGGGACAAGAGCTTTGGTGAAATGTCACGATGAGTACTACACCTGCCGGTCGATCACTGCGTCAAATAGTCTGTCTGGCGACAATCGCTGGAATAGCGACAAGCCCCAATTCTAACAACACAATCGTAGCCACAAATTGGCATCGTACACAAAAGAACCACCGGGAACCAA
Source organism: Lamellibrachia columna (assembly GCA_963662155.1). Taxonomy (NCBI): domain Eukaryota; kingdom Metazoa; phylum Annelida; class Polychaeta; order Sabellida; family Siboglinidae; genus Lamellibrachia; species Lamellibrachia columna. The sequence goes on from OY759264.1 coordinate 24,108,415, forward strand.
AGCATACTTTTCATTGTGACGAATATGATTGATTACCCGGGGTCTGGGTAACCAGTTAAATTGACTTTCAATGTAACTCAACAAATAAGAGTAAAAACAATCAATTCATACGAAGCATTCGAATTACCTTTAAACGTCGATTATATTGACACAATTTACATAAAGGGTAAAGCGGATTTAATATTTAGTTTATGGCATTTCATGGGCTGTTGGCGCGAGTTGAAAGTTGCGTCTCGCATTGTCTTGTCGGAATTTTACGCGACTCAATAGTTGCGACTCGCATTGTACAGTATAGCACAATGCGACACGGTGCGTGTTGCACGATCAATCACTCTTGTGAACCGGCCTTGGTCAGAGGGTCGGTTGAAAGACTCGCATGTTTGCTTGTGCCCGTTATGTATAGCGAGTTTTGCATGTTTGATTGCAGCGGGAACTACAACTAATTCGTGATTCCTGTTCGACTGCGTCTGTCAGAAACAGACGGGCTCAGAGACAATACAAGATGTAACACAGGTATGTCACGCATGCAATCATACACGCCACATTTCATAAAAGTACAAAGTGCATACCCCGTTCTCGGGGGGGGGGGGGGGTCCGGAATATTCGAGCGAACCCCACTTTTTGAGAGAATATTGTTTAGGTGTAAAAAAAATTCAGAAATGATCCCAGAAATCCCCGATTGATCGTGTACGCTCGAACCCTCCTTTTCAAAGCCACGAGGACGGGAATGGATGTGATCGTTCATGATTGTATTGTCATGTTATATATTATAAATATGATATAATAAATATCGTTTACGATAAAAACAATAACACTTTGTACCATTAACGACGTGCACAAAATAATCAATTTGTCGTGGCATATGTGTTTCGGACATATGTTAATTCCGGGAAAGCTGTGTCCTCGATGGATTCTATCTACATAAATCATTTCATTTTTAATTTAATCTCAAATATTACTTCTGCAGCGTTAACATATAACATTTGGGTTTCGGGGAACATTGCAGTAACATATATATGAAGACAGCCAGTTAGTCTAAATAATAGGAAAATTCACGAATATAATAAATAATATAATTATGTGATACATAGCATTGCAGAACTAAACAATTTAGTATCCCGGTAATGGCCCATTTACACAATGTTCTTGTAGATGGGATATAGGGGAAGGTTCGGTAATATGAGCCACTTTTTTCACATTGATATTCTGGGGCCGTGACTAGATATTTGCTGTAAGTTGATGTAAAACGTTCTCGTGGTGGACTATTGCTGTGGGCGTTATTGTACACGTGGGTTGTTTACATTATTGTACACGTGAGTTGTTTACATTATTGTACACGTGGGTTGTTTACATTATTGCACACGTGGGTTGTTTACTTTATTGTACATGTGAGTTGTTTACATTATTGTACACGTGGGTTGTTTACATTATTGTACACGTGGGTTGTTTACTTTATTGTACACGTGGGTTGTTTACATTATTGCACACGTGGGTTGTTTACTTTATTGTACATGTGAGTTGTTTACATTATTATACACGTGGGTTGTTTACATTATTGTACACGTGGGTTGTTTACTTTATTGTACACGTGGGTTGTTTACATTATTGTACACGTGGGTTGTTTACATTATTGTACACGTGGGTTGTTTACATTATTGTACACGTGGGTTGTTTACTTTATTGTACACGTGGGTTGTTTACATTATTGCACACGTGGGTTGTTTACTTTATTGTACACGTGGGTTGTTTACATTATTGTATACGTGAGTTATTTACATTATTGCACACGTGGGTTGTTTACATTATTGCACACGTGGGTTGTTTACATTATTGTACACGTGGGTTGTTTACTTTATTGTATACGTGGGTTGTTTACTTTATTGTACACGTGGGTTGTTTACTTTTTAAATGAAGACGATGAGAAAATGTTCTCAAAGTGGCTCATATTACATTACGCGTTGGAAATATGAACATGGCCCGTGAATACTATGGGCATGAGTTATTATATTACCCAAGATGGTCCGAGACACACCAGAGTCATTCATAGCGTAACCCAATACAAGAGTCGTTACTGAACATGGGTACACGCACTCATGCACGCACACATGCACGCACAGACGCACTCACACACCCACACATAAAACACACCAGAATCAGTAATCAACAAGGGCATACACTCACACACCCACACATAAAACACACCAGAATCAGTAATCAACATGGGCATACACTCACACACACGAGACATTGCTCACACACATTCATTACCTAACATGGACACAAACACATACACACACGTATATGCACACATACATATTCCCTGGATTACCTTCTGGGTAATATGAGCCACATGCAGTGGCCCATATTACCCAGAAGGTAATCTAGTTCTCTTTTTGTCTCCAGGTGGGAAATTTACAGTACATGCTTATATAATTGCCTATAAAACAGGCTGACAGAATAATGAATTCATCGAAAAACGCAATTCATGTGGATGTAGACTACACGTCTATGATCTATATGCATTCATCCAACATGCAAAAATCGTAAGATTAAATGTTATTCAGATACATATTTCTAAATTGTATTGTCTTACCTGCTTGGTTTGTCACACTCCTTAGCTCAGCAAGTAATCGCCAGATGACTACATATGGTGTACCATTTCTAAGTTATATAAGTGGCCCATATTACCAAGTTGCTCACATTACCGAACCTTCCCCTACGTGTTTACTCGCTGCGTATGAAAAATTACTCATTTTACTGCAGCCCGTGTGATATAAATAAATTAACCACAGATAAAAGCAACATACGAAACAATGTGTAGTGGGGATTTTAACAGTTTGTTGTATACAGAGGATCTCACTGGAAGAGTCCAGTGGTCTGTATCAGTCAATGTAATTTCCTGAATCTACGCATCGTTCTTTGTTGCAGGAAAAAAGTCATGCCTGGAGAAACGACCGTCTAGAATCCGCTGCCCTACGTTGTCGATTCAACGACACTATTACGATGCATCATATTTTTCATCGATGCTGTTGTTAATTATTTGGGAAACTACCATGCCATTCGGGTACCTTCAAAGAGACAATTAACAAATGCCATTTGTTTGTGTTGAAATCATAGCACATTACAGAAAGTCATATAATGTTGGGTTATGTATTAGTACATGCTTATTACAAGTCTAAATAAACTCGCAAAAAAACTCTTTTCCTTTCACCTTTTATGCGATATAACCGATGTGCCATTAAATGGAATGGACGATGACCTTCACGGGTTAACTGAACGACATCACACGACATGGCAACCATGAATGTATCAGTGTTTATCACATTTCATTTGGTTAAATGTTGTAAGTCATACACGTGTTGCTGTTATCCTATTTCACCTCTTGATGTTTTCAAGAATACATGACTTGAATTAAATGTAATGGAGAGCAGACTGCGATGGACAGGACACCTGCAGATAATGGGTGAAGAGAGACTGCAAAGAGAGCATGGGAAACACAAGTGGGTATTAGAAGAAGAGGAAAATCGACATTCTTGTCCTTGTCCTGTATACCCCATTGTTCCGACTCTCAACTGTAAAGTACCAAATTAAGTGAAGTACTTCAGTCAACAATCGCTCGTGACGTCATCGTTACTTCAGTGTTATATTATGCACCAAAGGCGCCACAGCTAATTTAAGGCACGAAATATATAGAGATCGCTTTACTGCCATTAAAGACCGCCCAATAAATCTTCAAATTATTTGAAGGTGAGATGTTACATTTTTTTAAAGATGACTGATTGAAAATATAGGTAGTGGGGAGCAGATTACACACACAGAATGAAGGAGATGAGAATGACATGACAGAGAGCACAGTAAAGCGAAGATGGTGTTAGAAGGAGAAGAGGAAGACCAACATTAAGATGGAGGGAGAGTGTTAAGAAAAGGCTGAGGTGAACAGCCAAGAGTGGGGGAGAATGGTAGAAGAAAGGGCAGAGGTGAACAGCCGAGAGTGGGGGAGAATGGTAGAAGAAAGGGCAGGGGTGAACAGCCGAGAGTGGGGGAGAATGGTAGAAGAAAAGCATTTCATGTAAAAATGACTATTGTATCAATACATCAATGGAAAATAAAAAAAAAAAACAAATATGCTCTTTAAGCGTGAATCATGTCGTTATTAAAGGTGTATCCTCAATTCCATTTTTGCTAGTCTCATTAATAAATTAATTTTGCGAAAAACCAAACCTACCTAGTATCGATTGCAATATGCTAGCTCGTTTCTACAACTTTTGTATGTAGTTTCTGTGAAATCATCAGACAAGCTATTAAACTACCTAATGCGTGTTTAAGCATTACACGAAGTGAAAATAGAAATGCAGAAAAATCACGCCCATGATCGGCATTGACTCGCACAGTGTTTACCATCTTGGATACCCACTATTGTGATCCTTACCAGATCTAACGACTGAAATCAATTCTTTCGATGACTTGAACAAAAATAGGCATATTTTTTATTAAACAGACTGCGCACATTACTTAAACTAGTCACACACTACACATCTGGACATAACTGAACCGGATTCGCGCTGGGCTGAACCGTTTGATGAAACAGCTTTAAGCACCACCATAACACATCAATAAATCATTTCATTGTACAAAATTGCTTTTTATTCAAAAAAGATCAGCCGTATGATGAACAAACGTGTCTGCTGTTTCTCTGCCAGCAGTTTCATACCAATATATGTGCACTGTATATATATATAAAATGTACACCGTGGAGATTCACGAATCCGTCAATGTAAAATTTGGTAGATTACATCTTGACACGTGACGGTATCACACTGAGAAACAAATATTACATCTTCTATTTCTGGTAAGACAAATCGTTTTTGCATGATTGCATTGCCTTCAACTGTCCATAGTCTGGGTTCCACGGCCATCCAAGAAACATGGAGAATAAGAGGAGCAAAACACTAAATGTTTTACAGTCACCGTACACATGTTCTGCACATGTTATTCCCATCTCGATATCTTGGCCCGTTTACAGTCACCGTACACATGTTCTGCACACGTTATTCCCATCTCGATATCTTGGCCCGTTTACAGTCACCGTACACATGTTCTGCACAAGTTATTCCCATCTCGATATCTTGGCCCGTGTCTTCAACGACCCGTCGTCACCGAGCGCCACATACAGCTTCTTGTTCTTGTTCTGCACGTTCACGTAGGAGATGTAACCGACACAGAAGCTGAAGGCAGTAACTCCGAGGAGCATCACCCACGTGTTCTGCAGACAAAACAACACACAATCTTACTATAACACAGCTTAAAGTATGTATCTTAAGCTACTCCTACTAGATGCTCGGCATTTTGGGCGCCAAACTTTCACGGGAGCATCTACGATCATAGGAAGGAGATGTGACATTTTTGTTGTTTAGAAAATCACCCCACCTTTACCCTTTCTATTAACCCATTACCCTTTCTATTAACCCATTACCCTTTCTATTAACAATCAAATTATCCTTTGTTGTTATGTATAATTGTTCCCAATGCTAAGCAAACAATTACGTTCGCTTATTTACAACGTCATGCGTCTTTTCTACAGATGTTACGAAATTACGTAAATTGTTGCTAGACGCTACTATAGCTGCCAGTATAACGTCAAAATTTCGAGAGTTGGATTCGTACAAAGTACCAGTGCATAGGTGGATAAAACTCTGTATTGAATAATACAGCTACTTAATAATACAGCTACTAAAGCTTCCAATTAAAAACTGTGACTAATAAAAAGACTAAACGTTACTAAGACTGGGTTAAAAACTTAACATGACAAACTAAAATGCAGGGAGAAGGCTGCTAGAAATACAGGGAGAAGCTACAAAATATAAAGTAGCAAATATATATACATACATACATACAAATGCACACACATACGTATGTATGCACGTGGGCACGCACACACCCACACACACACACCTAACTAAAATAAAATATTGGAACAAAACACATTGATGACCAATGAAATACTTTGAGACTACTTCCAAAACTGGTGATTACCTTTATACGATATGGAAAAACCAGCATAATAGTTATCATAAGGCAGGAGAAATACATTATGCAATGAGGATACCCATATTAATGCAGAAATACAACTCTGAACATACATAAATGTAAAAAGTTTGATGGGGATACACGTATTCATGCAGAAATACAACTTTGAACAGACATAAATATAAACAGTCATTTTTCATCATAACATCTAGACTGCCCATACCTGATTAATTTGAATGCATCAAGACATAAGAATATATATATATATTATATATATATATATACATTATAATATTATAGCTTATACTACATAACATGACTTTACAATTAAAACGATCATACACTGTATATTTAAAGTACATTTTTACACTGGCTTCGTGGAATAAAAATGCATATCACTTGCCGGTTTGACAAAGAGTTCAAAGTTGGTCACTCGGAACAAGGTCGTTGTCTCCATCCCCTTCATCCCTGGCTCCCTGAAACCAGTGCTGACCTCTGGTGGCTTCCCTGTACTGCCTGCCACCTTTGCGTCAGTTTTTGGTGGCATGTCTGTGTTTTTTGTGGACATTCTTGGCCCTTTTCAAGTTTCCACGTCAACCTATAAAACAAAGTTGTAATTTCACAAGGACTCATCATTTATATATATATATATTATATAAATATTATATATATATATTATATATATATTATTATTATATATTATATATAATGTATATATATATATATATACACACATATATCATATATATATATATATATACATTATATATATATAGTAAATTTTCAAAAAATTATTGCATTTCCATGTTATTTGTTAAAATGTGAATAATCACTTTAATAATAGACTAGTAAATTTATTAGCCATAATTAACAGAAAATATTGTTTGGTCAGACTCAATAGCTGAATTTACAGATTTTTTTCTAATGTGAAATTAAACAATATCCATACAACATGCATTTTGAAGCTAGAATTGCATGCAGAACGAATGATTACACCTTACAAACAATTTATTACACCTGAGGCTTTCTCTATGGTTCATAAAAATGATAATTGACAATGGAAACAAATATTGGTGGGATGTCAACTCAGTAAGAGTTAACATATGAAAACATTAATAAATGGTAAAAAGTCTACACTTAAAATGTTTATAGCATTTACAATTACCCAGATTAGAAAACAATATTCATTAGACATATAGTATGAGGTCCAAGGTAGATGGATAATCATTGTTTTAATTGACATGATATGACCTGATCAAAATACAGCCCCTCAAAAGTGTTCCCGTATCCATACGAACAGTATCCATACGACATGCATGCTGTTCGGGGGGAGAATATACAGCTGCCAGATGGTATTGTTGACTTGTTCTACACAGACAGCATGGTTAGTGATGCCTGTGAATGCCACTGAAGTCAACTCCTTCGAAGTAAGTTTTCATAGTTTTTTGACGACTTTTGTGCTTCTGCGACTATGTAATGTTTTAGTATTACTCGTTTAATCATGTTGGGTTGTAAATATTGCGTATTAAGGCGTTAATCGCATGTAGACCTGTTTTGAAATAACAATGCTTCACCTGAATGATAATAAGGCAGGTTTACCATCACTTACGGCAGTGTTAATGCCGATTTGAAGATGGTTGTTGTATGGATATTCGGTTATATACAAATTAGGCCACAGTCTGCCATAAACGGGTCGTATGTGTGATTTCACTTGCTGTTTTGGCGGCTAGTACAGCTACCATGCACAGGTATGAGCGTGAACATTTGCTGAATATTCTGGATTCAATGCATAAGGACTATCGACCTAACTTTGCCTCTGAGAACGTTTTTCCCGTCATCAATTCTACTCGACCTACTTCTGAAATCCACCACGCCACGCTTCATCGCGCTCGCAAACGGGGCAGACGAGGTGGGGCACTGTGCAGATTTCGTCGGCGCGGCTCTAGACCACCACTTCCTGCTATTGTTCTCGCTAACGTGCGCTCGCTCAAGAACAAAACAGACGAACTGTTCCACCTATTGTCTTTCAAACGTGAATTCAAGGACTCTTCCATTTTGTGCTTCACTGAGACATGGCTTGACCAACTGACACCTGACGCTGCCGTTACCCCACCAGGCCACACTTTGCTTAGAGCCGACAGATCAAGCGAACTGTCGGGCAAAGAAAGGGGTGGTGGAATATGCTTCCTTGTCAATAATCAGTGGTGCAATGACTCAACTATTGTGTCCTCTTCCTGTTCTCCTGAACTTGAATCACTCACAGTTAACTGCAAACCGTTCTACTCGCCGAGGAAATTCTCCAGTGTTGTTTTAATGGGTGTTTACATTCCGCTCGACGCGAATGCAACCAGTGCAATTAACCAGTTGACTACCCGCGTGTTGGCAGCAGAAACAACGTACCCTGATAGTGTCATCATCATCCTGGGTGACTTCAATCACACTAATCTGAAGAAAGTTCTACCCCGATACAAACAGCATGTTAATTGCTCCACTCGTAACAATAAAACTCTGGACCACTGCTACACCATCTTCAAGGACGCTTACCGGGCCACCACCAGGGCTCCGTTGGGCAAGTCAGATCACGCTACAGTCGTATTGATTCCTACATACCGTCAGAAGTTAAAAACAATAAAACCGACCACCAAGGCAGTGAGAAAGCAGACTGCTGACTCAACCATTGCTTTGAAAGCTTGCCTTGACAGCACGGATTGGCAAATGTTTAAAGATTCCTGCCACGACCTCGACGCGTACACTGACACAGTTACTGCCTACATCAGCTGGTGTGAAGAAACCTGCTACGAAAGTAAGTTAGTTACAGTATATGGCAACGACAAACCATGGTTTACCAGGGACATTAGCGGCAACAGGGAAGAATTTCGGAGAGCCAAGTACGCAGTGCGCAAGGCGATTAGTTCGGCCAAGTACAAATACAAACGCAAACTTGAAAACCAATTTGCTTCCAACAACACCAGATCTGTATGGCAAGGGTTACGTCAAATTACACAGTATAAACCAAGCGCTTCAGCCATTTACAACGCCGATACGTCCTTCCCCGACCAACTAAACGACTTCTACAGCAGATTTGACAAGTTAAACACATCGCCGGAACAGCGCCCCCACCCACAGACACTCCGCTGTCGCCGCCTTTCATCGTTAACGTTGCTGATGTGCGGACATTGTTCAAGCGACTGAGTACGCGCAAGGCTTCGGGTCCTGATAACATCTCATCATATACATTCAAGAATTGTGCCGATCAGCTTGCTCCAGTATTCGCTGACATCTACAATTCATCTTTACAACAGTGCATAGTTCCAACGTGTTTTAAAACTTCTGTGATTATACCTATTCCCAAGAAGGCTAAAGTCTCTACCATGAACGATTACCGTCCAGTGGCACTTACCTCAGTTGCGATGAAAGTTTTAGAACATATTATGCTCCGTTATCTGAAATCTTCCACGGCCGGTCTATTGGATCCTCACCAGTTTCCTTATCAAACTAACAGATCTGTGGACGATGCAGTTGCCTTAGGTTTACATTATGTTATGAATCACCTGGAACAACCGAGCACTTATGCGAGGATTCTTTTCGTGGACTTTAGCTCGGCCTTTAACACCATAATTCCTGTGAAGTTGTTTGATAAACTTGTATCTCTGAATGTGCATCCTGCCATCTGTCACTGGACTCTCAACTTTCTTCTTCACAGGCCTCAATCTGTCAAGGTCAAAAACTCTCTCTCCAAACCTGTTATTCTTAACACTGGTGCCCCACAAGGCTGCGTGCTTTCTCCTTTCCTTTTCACTCTCTTTACAAACGACTGTGTATCTGGTAACCAATCTGTTCGCGTGGTTAAGTTCTCGGATGACACCACTGTAATTGGCTGTGTCAACAATGCTAACGAGTCTGTGTATAGGGAAGAAGTTCAAAGACTGGTCGGCTGGTGTAAGAACAACAACCTGGTACTAAACATATCCAAAACGAAGGAAATGATCATTTATTTTCGCAAAAAGAAAACACCCATCCACCCCCTTGTCATTGACGGTACTGAAGTCTTACAAGCTGACTATGTAAAATTTTTGGGTTCGACTATTTCTAAAGATCTTTCCTGGTGTAATAACACGATTGACATCATTAAAAAAGCACAAAAACGCATGTACTTCCTTAGACACCTCAAACGATTCGGCTTATCTCAAGCAATATTAACACGTTTCTACCGCGCAGTTATTGAAAGTGTCTTGTCATTTTCTATCACTGTCTGGTTTGGTCGCGCCAGCCAAGATGAAATTAATCAAATTGAATCAGTCGTCAAGTACGCCTCTAAACTAATCGGGTTAAATATGCCGTCCATCAGATCTCTTTATCTATCTCGCAGTTTGCGCAAATCCAAGCGCATTGTACAAGACGAATATCATCCAGCCAACCATCTCTTTGAACTCCTTCCCTCCGGTAAGCGCTACCGTAGCATAAAGACTAAAACGACGCGATTTAACAAGTTTCTATCCTCAAGCGCTGAGATTTTTAAACGGAGAGCCATCATAAATGTCTTGCCTCTGGTAGGTAGTTGCAATGTCGCCTTTTTAATTTTTTATTTATTTTTTTAATCTTTAAATTTTTTTATTTTTAATCTTGCAACCTATTATATTACTCTCGCTTGTTTTCAACTGTTTTTAGTATTACGATTGTGATATGTAATGTTTCGTTCCGTGTGTGATTGGGTGCATGAGTGTATGTTTGTGCTAACGCCACAACACTACAAATTCCTTGTACTTGCTACTTAGTAATAAAACGTATCTTCTTATATAAGATCTAATGTTATTAAATTAATGAGAATTATCTATGGTCTTTAAATGATGGGAGATATTTGCTTATTATTAATTAGAGGGTGAGAATTTTGCTTAGACAAAGTCAGAGTTACGTGTTATTTTTAATTATTACTATTGTATACATTGTCTTGCCAATGCTAATAGTTATCATGTATTATTGCATACACACTACACTAACAAGTCATACATACTATTTGGAAACACTAATACGAGTTTCTCTGTGAAACAGTGTACCCTATTGATTAGTTTCGTATGGATACTCAATAACAATGTTTGTTGCATGGATACGTGCTAATTCTCTAAACTGGTCCTTGTGCCTGTATTTCTGATCAGATTTAGATCAGGTTGGAGTACTTGGTTATTGAGCATTTAGGTTTCATGTTCTTAAGCATTTCAGACACAACTTACTACATCTTTATTTACTTTATAAAGATATAAAATAAAGAACAATAGTTGTGTTCAGGTAACATCTGTCAAACACAGTGCTGGTAGCTCAATTAGATAAAAGAAAATATCCGAGGGAGGGGGGAATAAATATTTGTCAGTTTCTATGCTTTGTTGCCGTTCTAATATTGGTTGTACCTGCTGAGCCACTCCCCAACAATGTCCACGAGAAAGAGTCCATTGAAGTACCCCCAAACAACAATGAAGATGATGACGAGATCCCCCTCTTCATGCCATCACATGGAGACATAGCTGTCGTGTACCGAAAGAAATGGTACATGTCTAAGGTCATCGAGAAAGATGAAATCTTCATTACCAGCCTGACCCCGACACATGGGAAGTGGCACTGGGGGAAGACTGATGAGATGTACATTGGCATGGAAGACATCCTCTGTAAAGTGTCTGCACCAGTGTCTGTAAACAAGACACATATGGACGTAGTTACTAGGTGGCGCTGCGCAGGCGACAAGGGGGAACAGACAGCTGCGATATTTTGCTTTGTTTAGCTACTCTTTGTATAGTTTTCTTGACTTTTATGATCCTTGGAGTTGGATGATATGCGGATGAATGTGATGGCAAGTTACGCGAAGTGGACACTTCTTCTCTTGCTTTTGTGTGGACTCTTTACATCAGGCTTCATGACACCTCGCTCAGAAAATGGCGACCAGCGTCAGCGAGTGCTCACCTACACTAGAGACATGCTGCTGGCACTTCGTGACAGCGGCGTTGCTCCACCCATTGAACTCCTTGAGCTTACAGACAACCATCTCGACAACAACAGACAACAAACACGCCTGAGGAAAAGAGGCAGGAAAGGTGGTGTCAGGCAGCGCCTATGAAGAAGAAAAACTAGGCCCCCTTCCTTCTATGATTTTGAGCAATACACGATCCCTGAAACCCAAGATGGACGAATTTCATGAGGCCTGTGTCATGACTATTACCGAGACTTGGTTGAACAGACATTCCTGATTCTCTTCTGGAAATTGGTGGCTTTTCGCTCATCCGAGCAGACAGAGATAAGCATTCAGGGAAGGGAAAAGGGGGAGGCATCGGTGTGTACGTCAACGACCAGTGGTGTAGGCAGTACACATCCAAAACATCATATGCAACCCCGATGTTGAACTGCTCTGTTTAAGCCTCAGACCTTTTTACCTTCCCAGAGAGTTTGGGAATGTTCTAATTTGTTCTGTTTATGTGCCCCCAGTGCAAATGCGGCCCAAGCAGCTACATTCATTGCAGACTGTGTCCACAAGCAACTAGAACAGATTCCTGAAGCACCAGTCTTCATCCTGGGTGATTTTAATCACTGCAAGCTGAAATTCAGTCTTCCAGGCTTCTCGCAGTATGTTAAAAGTGACACTCGCAAAGGCAAAACGCTGGACAAATGTTATGGGAATATACCAGGTGCGTACACAGCTAAGATCAAACCACCTATTGCCAACTCAGGCCATGATACTGTTCATCTCATACCCACATACCGACCAGTCCTGAAGAGAAGCAAACCCATGTTGAAAACCGTTAATGTGTGGTCTGTTGACAATGTAGAGACGCTTAAGGGCTGTTTCATGTGCACAGACTGGGAGCTTTTCACTCAGGACAATCCCGACATCAACACTGCTACATATTCAGCGACAGACTATGTCAAGTTTTGCACAGAAATTGTCATTCCAAAGAAAACTGTGAAATGTTTTCCCAACAACAAACCTTACATAACCAAGGAGATCAAAGACTGCATACTTAGAAAAAAGCTGGCGTTTGCAAGGAAAGACAGACAAGAGGTCAAATGGGTGCAAAAGGAAGGAACTTAACACCAAACTGAGAGAGGAAAAACAACACTACAAAGACAAAATGGAGAAACATTTTAATTGCATGAACATTAAAACATTATGGGATACAATGAAGTCGGCTATAAATATGAACTGTACTAGGAAACCAATACACACTACAAATGAACAGGCTTTTGCTGACAAAATTAATGATTTTTACAGACGTTTTGATACTCAGGACTCTTCCAGTAGCTGTGATTCTGTGCTCAGTGATGTGTTTGTCAGTAATGCCGATAGGCTTGAAATTGATGTAGATGTTGTTATTAAGTCTTCCAACATGTATGTAGTAGGAAAGCAACTGGTCCTGATGGCATTCCAGCTTTTTTATTGAAAACATTTACTGAGGAGCTGGCACCGGCTTGGTGCCCCATATTCCAACTTTCGGTCGATAGCCACAGGGTACCAATACTCTGGAAAACCTCATATATTACTCCTGTACCAAAGAAAACTTGTCCAAAAGAAAACAATGATTACAGAACTGTTGCACTTACATCAATTGTCATGAAATGTTTGGAACGCATAGTGGCTTGTAAACTGAGGTTAGACGTTCAGGACTATCTAGACCCATTCCAATATGCCTACAGGCATGGCAGAGGAACTGACGACGCTGTTAACACTGTTGTCCATTTAATTTTGAAACACTTAGACAAGCCCAAGGCTTATGCTAGACTACTGACTTTAGCTTGGCGTTCAACCTTTGGTATGTTATTTTCTTTGTACAGATGATGACTTATGGTGTGCTAAGTCTTAGTTATATGTACGGTTTACATTAACGTGATTTTTTAATAATTATGTTACATGGGGCAGTGATGTATTTTTCTACGCAGCAGTCAACTGATGAAATAAAATATACACTATATTTATGATGTTTATTATATTGATATGAATAGCTAAATGTAGATTAGCCATACAGGAAGTTCCTAGTAAATGTGTTTTATCAATCTGGCCCAGTCCCTAATTATACAGTTATTTCACTCAAGTTGGAGTGTGAGTATCCATACACACATATTTTTATCCAGTTAAATAACATATACATCCAGTCATTAGAAACATGTAGTAATTGTATCAGTGGAAAGCCCAATTTATCCCCTAAAACATGAGCTGAATATTTAGTTAATAAGAGCTTTTTATTTTAATCTGCAGTAGTTTATGCATTATCAAGTCTAATAAAAGAAAATGCAACAATTTTCCAAGTAAGGACAACAACGTAAACAAATATTGTTACGTCAAAAACCTTGATTGAATCAATTACAAAACAGAGAAGTGTTACATCATGCAAGATTGCATGCATTTGTAAGGATATTTGTTATTATCACATCCAACTGTGACTTGCTATTGTGGCCAAAATTGTAGGAGTTAAGGCGTCCCAATACATTTATTTTTAAATTTGATACTTTACATCTACTTTATTGAGACAAAAGATGGAATTGGTACACCCAAGTAGACAATATATCGCTGCCTTGCTGGTGAAACTTCAAATATCATGCATTTATCGAAATCGAGGTTTTGATATCTTCTGGGGAATCAGCAGAGGAAAGTATTTTTTTTTAATCTTAACTAATTAACCTTAATTAACAAAATACTATTTTGCATACCGACAAATGTCATATTCAGCCAATATGTTTTTTTGGTGAACTGGCGAATATAGATTTGTCAGTTGGCCAGAAAAGTACTCATTTACCTTAAGTAAGGTCATCCTAGAATATGATACTTTGTATCTTTTCCTGATGTCAATAACCAATAAAATTAAAGATAATGGTTTGATCCAATGTTATTTAATATAATCCCTTGAATTTTGTTGTTGTGCCCGATTGAGTTTTGCTGATACGCATTCCGTTTCGAAGACAATGGTAAGTGTTGGTTAAACCCTACTCGATTTTTCAACTTCATTTGAAATATAGGCTAACATAGTATTGCAGTGAAAGGGTTAACGCCCGCCTGGTCCTTATAAAGTTCTGAAGGTTGTGCAGTTAGCCACTAGGCCTATAGGCCATGCATGCATGGGGCGAGCCCCCTGCCCTACCATTAGCTTGGTGGACCTAGCCCAGAATTCCACGCAGATTAAACTGGGCTCGGTGGCGGATGTAACACGTGGTCAACACACCATGTGTATGCCCAATTTCTGTTACAAAGCTATTATGCATGCGCAAGGCACTAGCTTAGACATGATTCAATGCTGGTAGAGCTTGATGTATGCCATGTGCTACTTTATTTTTAGAACTTAACTGTATATATTTGGCGACCATCCCTCAGAAAACCGAAGCAAGATGGCGGCCAATACTAGTCATCAGTCTCATGGACGCCAGGAACGAGGCTAGCCCTACCAGTAGTCCATATGAACCCAGACCCAATAGAACATAAAGATTGCAATCCTAGACAGCATCTTAATACCCTCCCTTACCTTCGCAACAATTCTGTCTAGTTGGAACAGGCTTATTGCATTTATAGTAGATTGCCTGGCCCTGTTTCAATTTTCAGCTGCAGACAATGATTAGACGTCCCTATATTCATTGAGCTTCGTGAAATGTTCGCTTTGCACCCCAAGTTTTATGTTAGACATTCATCTTTTTTAGACCATGGTCGTACATGTTCGCTGGGATAGCGATAACAGTGAAAATATTGTCTTCCGTTCGGACTTGCAGGTGGCTGGATGCGGTCGATTGGTAACCAAGTCTCGAGTAAAAATTTGGTGGACACATGACGGAAAATGTTGGAAGGGTACGGTCGTGATGACGGGACGTCGTGCCACTGACACCCACGATGAGGATCAAGCCAGCGATGATATTAAATTGGCATCTTTCGTCCAAGATCACTCCGAAGTTCGTGACCAAGCCATTGACTTAGGAGAGAGTATATTGGACCCTGCCGAGAGCACGTTGGAGGCAGCTGTGAATGCACTTAACTCACCTAGCATCCTTGACGAACTCATTACTGCAGCACAACATGAAACGACGAAAGACGATGATGAGTGTGTGATTTTGATGTCCCCAGTGCCGAGGCAAGGTTTGAAATGATGAAGAAGACCTTCGAGAATGATAGTCCAATCGATCCTCCAGTGCCAATAACTGAGTCAATAACAATGATGAGGACGTTCGCGACCCTGATTATGTTCGAACACAACATGGCATAGCAACCCAAGCTACTGTTCCTGACCATCCAGCTGAAGAATATGAAGTAGAGGGGGATGCTCGATAGCTGAACCAGCAAAGAAAAAATCAAGGCGTCAGATTGTTAAAGAATGCCGACGACGTGGAAATCTACAGGGTGACCAAAAAGAATTTAAAATCAGATCCTGCCAAGGTCTTTAATGAGTTGTTGGAGCCAAAGGTTCAATATGATTACTTATGAATTCTACAGTAAGTAGTAGACGGACGTGTTTGTTGGATTTGTCAATGGTGTTTTGTGCTGTGTTGAAGTTAACAATTTATGTATTGATTAATATTTAGGTATGTTCGGCAGCAATATTTATTTCCTTGTCCATTTTATTGCCCTGGGCTAGGTTATTCAAAACAACGTCAGCGCTATCTTGGCGTTAAGTCCTAATGCTACTGTTATCTACTGGAATTAACTGAAAAAGATAACGCCAATGTTAACTTAACACTAAGATAGAGCAACTGCTGTTTTGAAAAACCGGGCCCTGGAGAAATGAAAAAATAAATAATTCTTTTCGCGTACTAGAAATAGCATGGGAAATGTAGTAGGCCTACAGTCTTATTTCAATGAACACCCTTGAATACAACCTAATGGAGTTCTCCGGACATGATTTAATCCATGGATGCGACCCAAAAAAACAATGACAGCTGATTTTGTCCCACAGTCCATTGTTTCTTGAACACCCTATACAACCATGCAATCCATGAATAAAGACGAATATCTTGAGATGAATGTTCCAGCATTTCTGGCGAAGTGACGAATATGTGACGAATATCGTATGCATATTATAGTAACTTGTTTGCAAAGTGGCGAATATGTGGCGAATATCTCTTCTGTTTGTCCAGAGCAGTGGCGAATATGGTACCCTTATTACAAGCTCAGATAAGTCAGTCAACATTCATTTTATTGGAATATTAGACTTTTGAACCTCTTCGGGAGAAATATATCTGCTCTGTGAACTCATTTCGACAATGGTTTGCCTTCCAGTTGTGATGTACCACTTTGTTAAAAAGTGATGAAACTTCAACACCGTTTTTCTCCTATTCTTCTAAAATGCATATTTGCCACTTCGCCAACATAGCAGCAAATTGTTGGTATGGAGAGAAGGCACTGTCTAAACTTTTCTTCTAACGTCGGTCAGTCCTCACATATGTAGCAACGTTATGGATGCGAGGACCGACAAGCTGGAACTTATATGTCTGGTACTTTTGTGTAAAATTATAATTCTTCGATAAGCAGAGAGTGGATGGCCCATCTGACCCCACGTATACAAATGGTTCATTATCACACATCACTTTCCATTAAAATTAGCATTTTCATGCAGATATTTGTTTTATTATATCTATCTTTTTTACAGATAACACGTTTACAAGAAGAAACCCGATAGAGGTTCGTGGGGGGGAGACCAAATGCTGTCAGCCATCCAAGCGGTCAATGGCAGAACTGCTGTAAGAGAGGCTGGCCTCACTCATCATGTGCCATCAACTAAGTTGCAGCGGCATGTAACAGAAAGACTAAACCAGGAAACCAGGAACAACTGCGTTAAACTTTGGGCCAGTGTTTCAGAAGGAAACTGAAAGAGAATTGGATCACACGATACTCGTATTTGAAAGAAGAGATTTTCCCATGACTGTCACTGACATCAGAGTATTGGCATTTGCATTTGCTGCTGCAAATGACATTAAAACCCCTTTCTGTGCGCAAAGCAAATTGGCTGGTTTGGACTGGTGGCAATGCTTTTGCAAAAGGCATCACAATCTGACAATTCGGAAACCTCACTCTCAATTACAAGGGCCATTCATTTGAACAAACCCAATGTTGAGAAATCCTTCGGATTGCTCGACCAAGTTTACAATGAGTTTGGCATCTTTGGTAACCCAACTAAGCTCTACAATGCTGTCTCGTCCCTGGGGTGAAAAACATTGTTGGATTGAAAGGAAGTAAAACATCGAACTAGATCACAAGTGGTGAAAGAGGGCAGCTAATAACTGTTCTGATGAGTCCATCTGCGGCTGGGGATTACATCCCACCTCTGATCATCTACAAGGGAAAATGGTTGTCCGACATCTTGACAACTGATCGGCTGCCTGGGTCAATGGTACAATTGTCAGAATCTGGCTACGTCAAGGCTGATATTTTTCAGCAGTGGCTACACCATTCCTGCCAACACCCATTCAGTCGAAATCTTGCAATATGCCAAAGCTCATGATGTCTAGACGCGATTCAAGAACAGCCCGTCATCACCGTCGCCCCCACCGCCACCATATCTGATGACAATGCAACTGCTAACATTGGAACAATCTAAGATCATGCTAGAGAAGGCTATGACCCACCTCATCATAAGAGTGGCTAGAGACATGACATTAACAGTCTCTCAGGCCAGCCACGGCATATGCAGTGCAGTGGCCAAGAGTCTGACTTCAGACCAACAACAAACACATATCATTCAGGACATCGCATCCATAAATCCATGGCTACTATAATAACACACGCTCGCACACACACTTAATTTTAATTACAAAGATTACTTTTATGTTCACTTTTGTATGTATCACTTGTATTAATATATCCTTTCATGTTTTAAAAGAACATCCCTATTGTATCTTTCTAAACTCTCATTGAATGTGCATACATAACTACACACCACCCCCACCATAACCAGCATACGTGTCTTGGTTCTGAATGGACATGTCACTACAAATCGTAGATCGTAGCGTTGGCAGCTGCAACGACAACCATGGCCCAGGCGCAATTTGAACAGAAGATGGAGATGGACTTGGCGAATCTAGAAAAACCGGAGGTAAGAAATGGTTTATATTCTATTTCTGATCCTGTCATTGTCAAGGCAATTGGGTTTATCCATGGCATAACTTACTCTGGCTGTTGCATCTGTCAAAGGCATTTGACTGCTGACGCTGACGGAAAGCATGTGTCCTTCACACAAATTTCAGAAAAACAAGAGACCTTGTTATTTGACCCATGTTTTGATACACGAAATCAAGTCAAATACCGATTTGTGGTGCATGTGTTTCCACGACTTGACCACATGACTGATTGGTTTAAATGCTCGGGACTATGATTCCCTGCCAAACGAAGATGCTAAATATCACGCGTTAGACAATGTTCGAGGCGCCATCATGCGTGCAACAATCCAAAAATCGGTGTCCGCACGTTACACCAACTTCGTCATGGCAAACGGTGAAGTGTTGTTTACTCAGAAAGACATGGAAACGGCTGCGGAAATGACAGACGACATCAAGACAGCCGTTCCTGGTGAGGGCAGCTCCGACTGACTGACTCTTCAGTGAGAGATGAACAGCGGGACATGGCAGGCTAATATTTTTAATAGAACAGTATATGTAGTATTAGTAACTTTATTAGTAACTCATAAAACAAATTTACGAATTCCTAGTGCTGAAACAAAACATATCAGTGCTTTTTGAAAAATGTCTTCATGATGAACTGAAACGACTTCAAAAACAACAACAACAAAACCTCACTTTCCGTGTCAGTGATGTGAAATGTGGAAACTGTGGCAGTGTTCACACTTTCCTCTAAACAGATATGAACTGGAACCAAACGGCCGTGCCCGTACTTACTCTCTCCTGTGGACAGACATAGTACGAACCAATAATCAGAACAGACCTGACTGGCAGCGAAGGCGATATTCTATTTGATGACGAGACCCCTTCTTATTCGTCCGCATCAACCCTCTCGCCTTCTCTTCTACCATCATACACCTCGCGGCGATGTCGACGTTGTAGTAATGAACTTGGCACTTCCTGTCTACACTGAGATGACCAACAGTGATGTCGTCCCGGAAGACGTGGAACACTGCTGCAACCACACTCGTAGTTCCAGAGATCAGGAACTCGACGACTAGTTGAAAAACGTATTTGTTCAACATGCTGTTATAGCCGTCAACCAACAAGATACATTAGACATTGTATCTTCCGGCCACAAGTATATGTTTATAAAGCACCATTAGTGCTTGATCATATTATACCTGAATACAACAATCAAATTTCGATAATATAACATGATGTATTATTTAGTATTATTTAGGAGTTTATCGATACCACTTATAACGGCACGAGCTTTCGGACTTTTGATACATTGTATCGTTCGGCTGCAAGTATTTGGTTATAAAGCACCATTAGTAGGTATTACTTGATCATATTATGTTTTGGACTACCTACGAATACAAGTTATAAAGAACCGTTTATGTCAAACTATAATAATTTCGTGTTTCGCACTTGTAATACACTTTTGTGTATACAGATATAACCTTAGGTGTATACCATGGTAAAGAATAGTCATCATCATTTGAGCCTCTGGCACGGTGACCACGCACCCGTAAGTTCGTGGCCGCTGGCCTGGCATTAACAAACTTGTAAGCCCTCTTCTATCTATGTATACCGGGTGGTACACGCGTCGACGTGAACAAAGTGAATTCCGTCCCGAGTCGGCGCAGTTGTATGGACAGATGGCAACGGAATGGTTGACTTGGGAAGCCGCTAGAACCGGTCACATCATCCGACACCAGGTCAACAGTCGGGAGAAGTGAATAGGAAAACTCCCTGTTGACGGGTGGTGCCAAGAAACAAGGACAGCGGGTGTTTCTTCCACGGGTGTCCGTGTACCGATGTAGAGGTAAACACCGTGAAGAAAAACCCATGGCACAACCTTTGACCGAAATACGCAAAAACACGGCGTACCTACGACTCTTTGTGAAGGTCGTCGAGATGTGGGAATGTGCGTGGAAAGAGACGAGAAAAGAACCCGTAGTGACACTCTTTCTTGATGCAGAGTTCCCTCACCGCACAACAACGGTCGTCAAACAGTCGTGGCGGGAGAGATAAGAAGTGCGCAGTAACAGTAGCAGTAAATTATTAATGTTGTCTACAGGCTCAACATACGCGAGATGACCCCATACGAAAAGGACTTGGTGCTGTTGGGTATCATTTCATGCAGTATCAACACATCCAACATGACAATGTCTCAGGGACAGCGGCCAAGCCAGAGGAAGAAGACACGCATGAGAGCCTTCAACTACGCCCACCGCAGGATCTGCTACAATACGTTTCTGTACCTGTTCGACATGAGCGCTAACTACCTGAATGCCGTCAAGAAGCATTTCAAGGAGAATGGTCTTATTCCAAGAAAGAAAAGATCAGGTATGTTCTATTGATAAATACACCTAGATGCTAAGTAATACTGTGATCCCCAGATCTGGTGATCACCATACATGTAATAATGTTGCGCTTTAGGTAATAGTAATGCAGTTGTTATTAATAACAGTTTTTTCAGTGGCAATATTTATTTGTTATTTTGAATTATGAATTAAAGTTGTAGCGTCAGTTATTTCAAATCATGTGTTGACTTGAGGCGCGATGCTGTTGCTAGGAGGAAGAAGGAGAACAGCTCTGTCTCTGGACGATATCCGCAGGGTGACAAGATTCATCCTCCACTACGCTGAACTACACAGCCTTGTTCTCCCTGGTCGGGTCCCGGGCTTCAAACGCGATGATGTGAAGGTATTTTCAACTTGCAATAATCATCGTATTTTTCGCCTGATTCAACGCTGGTGTAATTTATCATTAATTTTGAGCATTGTTTTATTCTGTATTCTTTACATCTGCTGCCTATACAATAGACAACACAACATTCTTACAATCGCATCATCACACAATAGAGCTCTTTATAAAACAATACACATTCACAACTGTAAAAAAAGGAAGAGAATAAATAATAATATGTATATAATAATAATTGTTATAATAAATTAATAATGATGAACAATAAAATTATTATAAAAAAATATATACAATAATTACTATACACACATGTAATTATTAGACATAAAACAACACATTTCTAGATATTTTAAACAAGCATGTCTTGTGTTGCAGGTGCTGCCAACTAGCGTCTCTAAAGCAGAGTTGTGGCGGCAGTACAAGACAGCATCCCCACCGGGCCAGCGTGTTGTCCGCCTGTCTTCATTCCGCTCCCTGTGGACACAGCTCGTTCCATACGTCGTCGTTGGGAGACCCATGTCTGACCTGCGCTGGGTCTGCCAGCGAAACAACAGCCACAAACATATTCAGCTGGCGGTGAGATCATGCGACCGACGGCCACATTAGTTATCGTTCTACTCAACCCAGCAGAATGACGCGAAGGGTATTGTTGACTTTGTGCGTCTTAAGGCACGCTACTGTGACACTTTTTTTTTCGGAACATTGTATTATAAGTGTGAAATACGCCTTTCTGCTTGTGAGGAAATGAAGTCTGCGACACTGCTGAAGCAGGAGGAACACCTGCGCCAGGCGACCACCGAGAGGTCGGCCTACCAGCGCATGTGTGCAGAGTCGAAGGCAGCAGCTGAGGCTCTCCACATCACCGAGCTCGGCAGATCTGACAACCCTCTGGCAACCTTCCACTACAGTTTCGATTTTGCGCAACAGCTCCACTACCCTGCTAACCCACTTCAACCCGATTTTCTTCAAAACGGCACGGAAAGTACAGCTGTTCGGTATCCATGCCGAGGGAGTGAGCCGCCAAGTAAACTACTTGATCGACGAGGCAAGTTCGGTCGGCAAGGGGGCCAATGTGGTCATTTCGCTGGTCCACCATTTCCTCGCCACGTATGGTGTGGGCGAAGCGAACCTCCAGCTCCATGCCGACAACTGTTCAGGCCAGAAAAAGAACAATCATATGATGCGATATTTGATGTGGCGTGTCGCGACTGGCCTGAACAGTTCTGTCGGCATCAGTTTCATGGTGGCCGGCCATACCAAGTTTGCACCGGACTGGTGCTTCGGACTGCTCAAGCGACTGGCTCGGCGCACTTTCATTTCGTCACTGGAGGACATCCAGAATGTGTGCACGACATCAAGTGTGTGCAACATGTCCCAGCTTGTCGGCATGCAGGGCGGCCAGCCCTTGGTGCAGTGCTATGACTGGGCCGGTTTTCTCGACGGCCACTTCCGCAAGATACCTGGCCTGCTGTCACTGCACAGCTTCTCAGTGACAGCTGATGCTCCTGACACCCTGGTGGTTCGAGACTACTCGGACAGTCCTGCAAGGAATGTTGTGGTCGGGAAGGGCTCGCTCCCCAAGGGATTGCCTCCGATCATCCGGCCGCAAGGGCTGTCCATGGAGAGGCAGAACTACTTGTATGGCGAGATCCGTGAGTTCTGTCGTGAGGGCACGGAGGACCTTGTGTGTCCGCCTCCGACAACATCGACTATGACAGTGCAGCCAGAACCAGAGGCTGGACCGTCCAAGAGGAAGCGAACCGATGGTGGCCGGCTTCTCCGTGGGAAGAAGCGATAAAATAGTGTACATGCTGGGGGGAATAATATGTCTAAAATGTGAATGTTTTACCATTTAGTTTGATACCATGGATGACACTATTCAAATTACTCAGAATTTATAGTATTAAAATGTTGACTAATTAATTTTTATAGATTATAAGTATTAATAATTATGTCTAACATGGTGTTACGTGCATTTTGTATTTCAGAAGTATTATCATTAGTCTGATGTATCATTTTGATGTATTTCCTTCAATATCATTCCTGCTGTTGTGGCCCATCTGTAGCTGGTTAGGCTTTTTATAATTAATTGTTTACATTACACAATAATAATATATAATATTATTATAATGCAGGCCTGGCCAACCCGCGGCTCCCGAGCCGCATGCGGCTCTTTGCCTGGTTTCATGCGGCTCTTACGTTCATATCGAAGTTTGTGTTTGTGTTTTTTTTAATGTGCGTGTTCGCTTCGCTTGAGTTCAATACGGTATTTTCGTCAAACGCGCATGTGCGTGAGATGAAAATACCGCAAAGTTCCCCAGTAGGGGCAAGATCATTTGAGTAAACAATTTGTGTCAAGTTCACTCTCAAAATGGCAGGGAAAAAATGCACAGCAAAACGAAAATATGAAGATGAACACAGGACGTTTTTAACAGAGTGGGAGAATTTATATTTTTTTGTTGAACGTAGTAATGGCAAGCCATTCTGCCTTATATGTCAGGCGTCATTAGCGCATTTCAAGGCTTCAAATCTTCAGCGCCACTTCAGCTCACTCCATGCTAACATCGACCAGGAATTTCCAAAAGGGACTGAACTTCGCAAGCACAAGTTGGTCACTTTGAAAAGTCAGGCAGAAAAGCAGATACAGTTTTTCCAAAAATTTACGAAGCACTCAGAGACTGTAACGCTTGCATCTTATCAACTGGCTTGGAACATTGCACGGACTAAAAAGCCATACAATGAAGGGGAGTTCGTTAAAAAATGCCTCAGTGACGTTGTTGAAATCTTGTCTCCTGAAAACGACAAACTAAAACGAATGGTATCAGACGTCCAACTGTCCCGCCACACTGTTGAACACAGAATATCGGACATTAACACGGCTATTGAATCACAGTTGCACTCTGAACTTCAAGCATGTGAGTATTTTAGTGTCGCATTGGATGAGAGTTGTGACATACAAGACAAGCCTCAGTTGGCAATATTTGCACGGTCTGTGTCAAACGATTGTGTGATCAAAGAAGAACTCCTTGATATTGTGCCATTAAAAGACAGAACCCGTGGCATAGATGTGAAAGAAACAATGATGGCTGCATTTGGGAAAGCAAATCTGCCCATACCGAAACTAACTGCAATAGCCACGGATGGAGCGCCAGCCATGATCGGATCTGTGAACGGGCTTGTGGGGCTGTGCAAAGCTGACCAAACATTTCCCGAGTTTTGGAATTTCCACTGCATCATCCACAGGGAGCAACTCGTGTCTAAATCATTGAATTTAGACAACGTCATGAAGCCTGTGATGGAAATCGTCAACTACATCCGCACACATGCGCTTAACCACAGGCAATTCAAGAATCTCATCGCTGAGCTGGACCAAGGGCTTCCAGGTGACCTGCCGCTGCACTGCACTGTGAGGTGGCTGTCAAAAGGCAAGGTACTCTCTCGTTTCTTTGAGCTTTTGGATGCCGTGAAACTGTTCATGGAAGAGAAGGACAAGGACTATCCCGAGCTCTCGGACCTCAAGTGGATTATGGATCTGGCCTTTTTGGTCGACATGCTGTGTCACTTGGACAGACTGAACCTGACCCTGCAGGGTAAGTTAAAAATGCTGCCTGACCTGGTGCAAAGTGTGTTTGCGTTTGTCAACAAACTGAAGCTGTTCAAGACGCATATTCAAAAGGGAGATTTAACGCATTTTCCCACTCTGCTAAAAGCCAGTGGGCAAGTCACCAGCGCCGCCCTTAATAAGCAAACAGCCAGATATGCAACACTGGTTGAAAACCTGCACGAAAGCTTTGTGACCCGGTTCCGTGATCTACAACTGAAAAGGCCACAGATTACGTTCCTCGTCGACCCATTTAATGCGGAGACGGACTATTTGAAAGCCCCGCTAGTCACAGATGAGGCTGCGGCTGAGTTGGAGATGATCGATCTTTGTGAGGAGGACCAACTGAAACGTGCTTTAAGGGAAGGGACCATTGAGTTCTGGAAAAGTGTGCCAATGGAAAAATACCCCAATGTCAAACGGGCTGCGCTTAAGATACTGTCAATGTTTGGGTCAACATACGTCTGCGAGTCTGTGTTTTCTACCCTGAAACACGTGAAATCAAAGCATCGATCTGTTCTGACTGACACCCATGTGAAAGAATTGCTTCGAGTGGCAACAACGGAATACAAGCCAGATTTGAAGAGGATTGTTCAAGGCAAGGAATGCCAGAAGTCCCACTAAGCAACATGCATAGTAAAAGAAAAACGCAATTGTAAATTATTATATTTTTGTTTGTGGACTTGGTTGAACTGAGAGTTTGTGTGTGTGAGACAGTGCACACAATGTTCATTGTTAAAAATGACTGGCCTGTGGTCTTAGTACTGTAGGAGTCAATTTCTGTCATTATCATGTTGGTGTGTGACATTTACAATAAATCTGGCTGAGCAGAGGTCTGTGTGTGTGTGTGTGTGTGAGAGAGGAAGGGATGGGGTGATGTTCATGTGTGCCCATATGTATGATGTGGCTCTTTGCGGTAACACAGTAAAAAATGTGGCTCTTAGTCTCTGACTGGTTGGCCACCCCTGTTATAATGTATGTATTATCATAGTAATTAAACTTTGTGGCACTGTATGCAACTTTCCCTTTACAATTAATTGCATATCTTGGACTAGACGAGGATTAGGTCTTGCACCTGTGTGGCTGCACCGATCGACGCTCTCCATAACTACAGCCGATTCTGCTACGTCTACCCAGTCTACAGCGCTCAACTTTGTATATGTGTTTTATGAATACACCAGGAGGACGCTGGTGTGAGTGATTTTATCAAGTGTTTGTGTCTTTCTACTATTTTATCCGACTTACATTTGTGATTGCACCTGTGTGACATTGACAAGTTGGCGATCAGTCATGTGTTACCCGAACAAAGTGGACATTGCTTGCACGCCCTCCTTGACCCGAGACTACCTGTATCGGTTACGGCCCAGCGGTCACAGTCACTTTAGGCTTAACAATACTGCCTGGAGAGCTGCTTGTGAAGCAGGGGTGGCACTACAGCGGCCCACCCATCGAGGTTACCGTGGAGGTGCACGCAAACAACGGCCGATACGTGTAATTGTATCTGCACGACCAATAGCACCTGCTAAGTCCGTACCTCGAGTACGCCACCTAAAGAGTATCAGCACAAGGACAAAAACACCATCACTGAAAGTTGTTTTGCTAAACACCAGATCTCTCTGCAACAAAGTATCTGTTGTGAGTGAAATGTTACTAGATGCTGCTGCTGACATCACCTTCTTCACAGAGACATGGTTGCGAGATGAGCACCAAGACATAGTGAACGATCTAACCCAGCCGGGGTTCGAGTTTAAGAAACTCAACCGATCGCAGAAGCGTGGCGGTGGTCTGGGTGTTCTTCACAGAAGTTCACTGAACTTGGTTGTGCGCAGATCTGCAGCGACACCGACACATTTCGAGGTTTTACAACTGTCATGTGACAAGCCATCGTACTACTTTGTGTTGATATATAGGCCACCATCTTCCAATACATCCGACTTTCTGAACGAGTTCGAAGATCTCGTAACGTCACTTGCGATCATCCCCGGACGACTATTGATATTGGGCGATTTCAATATTCACTTCGACAATGCACTATCGCCTGGAGTAAGCCGAATAACGAACATTATGGCATCGACAGGACTCGTCCAGCACATGACTGGTTCCACGCACCGTTCCAGCCACACACTGGATGTCGTTATCTCGCTAAAAGAAGACACCATCCTTACATCCCCTGCTGTTATCCTACCGAACACATTCTCAGATCATCACACAATAATATTCTCTATTGAAGGAGACGCGCCGCGCCTTCCAACCAACAAGTGGCGAGGGCGCGACTACCGTCACGTGAACCTGGATTTGTTCAAATCTGACCTTCATGCCGCAATAACTTCACACGACGACAACATCAGCGATGGCGTTGATGACCTCCTACAACAATTTGAACATTCGGTGTCCGCCACACTCGATATCCATGCCCCGGTTGTGTCGCGAACTAGAAAATCCAAGAAAAGCCAGCCATGGTTTGACGATGAAACCTTGTGCTTGAGGCGAAAGCGACGTGTACTCGAAAGAAAATGGCGCCTATCCGGTCTCGAAATCGACAAACAGATCTACACGTCACAAATAAACAACGTCAAACAACACATCAGAAACGCAAAAGTTGCTTACTACGATGCAGCACTGAACAACGCTGATGCAAAAACAACATTCCAGGTGTTACATTCACTAACCGAAAGCAGTGACCGGAAATTGCCTGATCGCAAGAACGATGAAATCTTGTGTAATGGCTTCGCTGAGTTCTTTGAAGAAAAGATCCAGAAAGTCGTTGGTTTTACGCGCTCGAAAGTAACAATAGAAGGTATCGTGATGCCAACCCTGCCTGCTGCTCCACCTGCGTTGCAAAGTCTGAACAGTCTCTGTTCAACTGACGCTGAAGAGCTGCAAGCGATCATCAAGTCTAGACCAACGAAATGCTGTCCACTTGACGTGCTACCTACATGGCTACTTAAAACTACTTTAACCGCCACGCTATCCACGCTCGTCAATATCGTAAATGCGTCACTAATCACAGGAACATTTCCTAAACAATTTAAAACCGCCCTAGTGACACCATTACTGAAGAAAGCCTCGCTTGACCAGAACGAACTAGGGAACTATCGTCCCATCTCCAACCTCGCTTTCATCGGAAAGTTGATCGAGCACGTTGTCCTCAAACGCCTTAATCAGCACATGACGACGAATAACTTGCATGATAAAATGCAATCCGCTTACAAACAACACCATTCCACTGAAACAGCTCTGATGAGAGTACAACACGACATAGTGCGAAACCTCGATTCAGGACGGTGTGTTATGCTGGTTCTCCTGGACACGAGTGCAGCATTCGACACAATTAACATTGACATATTGTTGAACACTCTGGGTTCACGTTTCAACATCGGCGGCACGGCATTGGACTGGTTTAGGTCATACTTGACCGGCAGATCACAGTGTGTCACGGTTGGTTCGTCTTCTTCGATCACAACTCTGATTTACCATGGAGTTCCGCAAGGCTCAGTTCTAGGACCAGTGATGTTCAATATGTACACGACATCCATTGCGGATATATGTATGAAGAATCATGTGCTGTTCCATCGCTTTGCTGATGACACCCAACTATATGTCAGCTATAACCCCATGATGTCTGATGAGCTGGAAAACGCAAAAAGCTGATCATCCAGTGCATAGCAGAAATACGAGCATGGATGCTGTTACATCAATTGAAACTAAACAACGAGAAAACCGAGTTTATCGTGCTGCAGTCACCGCACAATCTACGAGTCTATGGCAGCCCCAGCTTGGAGCTACCTGGGCTAACATTGACATCTACGGACGCAGTGAGAAATCTGGGCTGCTACTTTGATAGGCATATGCAATTGGACCGCCTCGTGTCCAGCTACTGCTCTTCGGCATATTACCATCTGCGACTGATCAGCAGAATCCGACACCTGCTGACGCGACGCGTGCCATGCCGCAATACGTTGTCTTGTGCTGAGTCGCCTCGACTACTGCAATGGTCTACTCGGTGGACTGAACAATGGACTGACAAACCGACTCCAACGAGCACAAAACTCTGCCGCTCGCGTTATCAACTGTGTCAGACGGCGAGATCACGTCACCGATTCTGCGATCGCTGCATTGGCTGCCGATCAAGATGAGAGTAACATTCAAGATCTGTACTTGCATGTATAAGATCCTGCATGGCTTGGCCCCGGACTACCTCAATTGTGCGATAGCTCGCAACGCGCCTACTCGTGCATTGCGATCGGCGAGTGACACAACATTGCTCGCAGTGACGGTGCCGAGGAGAACGGTCGGAAGGTGCAGCTTTGCAGTGGCAGGTCCAACCATGTGGAACAGCTTGCCTAAGAGTGTGAGAACAACTGAGACATTGGCAGCTTTCCGAAAACAACTAAAAACTCACTTATTTCGTTCACACTACCTGCCTTGATGACACTGATTTGTATTCTATGACGCTGCTTGGTTTTAAATTGTTCGGTTTGAAATCGTATTTTTACACACTAATTTATTGTTTTATAATGATTTATCTTAGATTATTTATTTATTTTTATTTACTTATTTCTCTTAGATTAATAGTCTAAGGTAAATAAATAAGTAATACTTATTTATTTACCTTAGACTATTAATTTGATCTTATCTTATGTATTTAATTAGTCTATATTTTAGATTTGGTCAACACGTCATAGTAATGTGTTCTTATTTATCTTAGCTTATTTACTTTTTTATCTTAGCTTATTTATTGTTATCTTACCTTATGTATTTAGTGAATTTATATTTTAGATTTAGTCAACACATCATATTAATGTGAAGCGCTTTGATTGGTATTTAGTTAGCTAAAAAGCGCTATATTAAGAAACGGTATTATTATTATATTTTCTGTTATTGATAGATATTTACGTTTTTTAATTTGTTTTAATTAGGCGGCCATCTTTAATTGTATTTAATTACTGGTGTGTGCACATCTTGATTTAGTAATTTATCTTATTTGCAATGTATGTCTATTATAACTTCTGTATAATAAATCATTGTGTTATATTGCATATTAGCCTACATGATTTGAAATACATGCATTAATTATTAATTAATATTAATTAATTAATTTAACTTAAATTGAACATGATATGCGACACGATTTGTATAGAAATGAATGCTAAGCATGTATGCAAAATGTTAAGACAATTGGTGAGCATTTACTGCTACAAAACAGCAATATACCTAAATATTGAAGCTGCAAAAAGTCCTCAATCTTTAAACTTGTTTTTCTCAGAACTGCATTTTCCACATTATTCGATTTAAAATTGCCATAACTTCGTCAATAATGCAATTTTTTTTATGTAAGTTGCATCATTCTTTTCCTATGAATGTCCTCTACACGAATACACAAAAAAATCGGAACATGAATTTTTTCGAGAAGTCTCATTTTGCCGTGGCCAGTCACATATATGAAAGATATTATTTTATTGTATTGTATTGTATCATTACTTTTTTTTTTCTTTTATTGTATATCAATATTATATGAAATATTATATGACAGCTCTTATTTTAATCTATCATTACCAGTCTTTTTTATGATTGTATATCATATATGAAACATTATATGACAGCTCTTATTTTAATCTATCATTACCAGTCTTTTTTATGATTGTATATCATATATGAAACATTATATGATCTATATGAAAGATATTATTTTATTGTATTATATGAAAGATTGTATTGTATTCTATCTTCTTTTATTGTATATCAATAACGGCCAGACACATCACGCGCTGTAACGGTCAAGATAAGAAAGTGCACAGGCAGGGCAGAACTTTATAAGCCAGCTGTCAAGCCACTGCCAACACAACCGTTCTCCGATCTGCACAGCAGCTGACTTGAAACGCCACAGTGATGCGCAGACGGGGGACGAGACGAAACTACAGGACTTGATGAAAAAACGTGTGTGTGTGTAGGCCTATGTTTTGTGGAGAAACCTGCCTGGGATCGTGTATGGTATGTTGCCGATTTATGTCGATGTCTTGACTGATCTGTTTCGCTTTAATGTTGTATTTAAGAAGTTTAGTTAGCAACAGTGAAAATTTAGCATAATTTATAGAAATTATAAATTGTTTTAACGGAATGTCTAACAATATATTCTAAATTGTTTGGCTGCACAATATACAGTCGCGCCTCGTTATTACGCGGTCGGTCATGGACCCCGATTTTCTGCCGTCAGGGGAAAATGCCAAATGGGTCTGCTTAAACCTGCTTAGAATTGCTTTGACAATTCTCTAGAAACATCAGGCGAACAATGTCAATGGATGAGTATCAACGTGTTGTTTGTTTTGCGCTGTCGCCGACATCAATCGCTGTCGCTGGCTTTGCTTCGACGGTTTGTAAATTGCAATCGAGATTCACAAATACCCCTCGCGTAAGAATCAGATAAACAGTTTTAAATGCATTTAGTATGCAATACCAACATAACACTTGGGTGAAATGACATGCTTTCATTACATCGTAAATTTAATCGTTTTCGCGATGCGATGCCAAATTTGGCAACATGCCAAATTCCTAACCCAAGGCTCTACTGGGGCGCAAAAATACAAATTCGTTATCCGCATATGAAATGATGAATCAATGTTAAATGGTGCGTAATAAATTTATGCTTCGGTTGAGATCGGTTGAAAGACGAAGTGACACAATTATTAATTCTACCTATTGTCGTTTTCTGTGTTTTATCTGATTACATACTACGTTTGTCAAATCATATACGTTTTCAGCTGCTCAGATCCAGGTTATTATTTTCGATTCGTAGGCCTATTGGTCCAGTACATCACCGTAGTAGATCTATTCCATAACGGTATACGTACATGTAGTTTATTCAGTTCAAAAATCAACAGGGTGTGACATTTAAAAATAATACATGTTGATGCTAGTATAATAAATTCCATAAACTGCATATTGGCGTATAAGACATTGCTGCAAGCACACAGGGCTTCAATAGCGTTCATGGACTTGGTGCAGCGGGCGGCGATCGCTGTTGTTTAGTAGCTCCCTGGTGGCAGATATGAGAACACCTAACGCGCCTCGCTTACAGCGCGGTCCGAAGTCGTGGACCCCGACCACCGCATTATAACGAGGCTCGACTGTACCCAGTATACTTGGTATTGGGTTAAATATTGAAGAGATCATTATTATGGGCAGCTTTAATCAAAAAGCATGTGGTTGTACGTTTGTGTGTGGAGAAATAGTCAGGGTTGAAAAAATCATGATTTAAAAAAAAAAATGTAATCAGATTTTTTTAAATTTAAATCAGATTTTTTTATTTGATTTTTTTAAATTCTGGTATATAGACATCAATAAATTTTATATAGATGTTGATGTATTTATAAACTCTTTCAAATGTGTTCTATTCAAATCGATCTAGGTACTTGTCTTAACAGAGGGTACATGATTTTTGCTTATATAAAGACATTAGACAATGTCCACAAGGCCTCACCACCTGTAGTTGCATAATCTGTCTTGGAATGGAAAGCATGCTGTGTGTCTGTGGCTGTAGCAGTGCTAATTATTGTTTGCTGAGAGGGTGGATTAGCACATGTCTGTGTATTCTAAGGGTCTCTAACCAGACTGCAAACTGGTACAGTATTAAACAATTGTAGCCCAGACTGTCTCACTTGAGTCAACATACTGAATTGATAACAACTAGCACAAGCTCTAAGTGGACTTTAACTCAGTGTTTCAGACTTGAAAAGATACTTCCTCTGGAAGACAACTTTGTGTGGCTTCACTGCATTCAAAAAGGGAATAGCTCAGACATACACAATGTCATAAAATAGTCAGGCTATCTGGTGTCAATACAGCTACACAAGTGTGCACACTTTGTGCTTTTATATTAAAAAACATACAAAACTGTGTTGATCTCAATGCTTATAAACAATTATTTGTGCTAAATTCATATAAATCAGTGATTAAAAAAATCGAAAGTCAAAAAAAAAAAAAATCATAAAGCAATGTTTTTTTTTGGAGTGATTTAAATCATGATTTAAATCAAACAACCCTGAATAGAGTTAAAAGGTTCAACTAGAACTAATTAATTACATATTTGTGTGTGGTTACGTTATAACCGCTGTACGATTTACTGAAGTAAAGATTAGGAACTTGATTTTTTTATTGAAAGAACAGAGCGCCAACCTAATAAGTATAGTTGTTGAGTTGTATTGTTGTGAGAACAATACAAGTTTACATTCAGAACAGTGAATGAAGACACTCCTCCGGGGTATTTATACTCCCAATTTACCAAATTCAGAAGCCGTCATTAGCGGCGCTGTGATTGCTTAAATACCGAATACGTTTTACCATTGGTCAACTTGTTAAATCCACCCACCCTCTCAACCGCTGGACAATGACATCTGCGAGTCTTCCTTTCTTGATTTCAAGATGATAGTGTGGCGCCGACGTCTACAAGGACAGATGTACCGGAAGTGACTTTTAGAGCATTGATTGTTATCATCCGTAACGACGTGTTCTCGCCAAGTGATTCTATGTTATCGATAATTATGTTTATTACGGTAGCATGTTACGCTACATTATATATGTGAATTACTACGTGTTGTGTTCTTTTCTATTGATATTTCGTTGATCACAACAAACGACTTTTAGTGTTTTGCAAACAGTTTATTTATAATCACTCGAACACTAAATTGGTGACCCTGACGTGATCACAAAACATCATGGCCGAAGCGACGTTCACTAACGCTGTGAGCATAAAAATTCCTCCCTTCTGGACGGAAAATCCGCGATTGTGGTTTGCACAAATTGAAGGACAATTTACGGCAATGCGCATAACACAACAAGAGACCAAGTTCGGTCACATCATCGGTGCGCTAGCTCCATCAGTCGCAGCTGAAATAGAAGATGTGATTCTCGAACCGCCAGCTGAGAATCAATATGATGCTCTCAAAAACGCTCTCATTACACGCCTGGGTGTTACAGAAGAAGAAAGGATGGATCGGTTGTTAACTGGCGTCTCTCTAGGAGATCAAAAACCATCATCTTTACTTTGTCAAATGCAAAGACTGAGAGGCACTGGAGCCGCAGCGTTAAACGACATCGTTTTTCGTCGTCTATTCCTCACTCGTCTCCCAGATCACGTTCAAGTAGCTTTGGCCACGCGTGCCAACGTTCCACTGACTGAATTGGCAACACAAGCAGATGTCATGATGGCTGTGGGCAACCGAGTGAATTGTAACACCCTTGAAGCGGATACCTCTACGCAAAAGCCTTCACTGTCTTCTCTGTCTTCAGAAACACTCCTCGAAATCGACTCACTCAGAAGAGAAAATGCAAGACTGCGGAACCAAGTAGAGCAACAGAACGTACCTCGACATACCAGTGACAACCAACTGTGTTGGTTTCATGCTAAGTTCGGTACCAAAGCTCGTAAATGTTGATCGCCGTGTTCTTGGTCGGGAAAAGCCAAAGCTGCCCACTAGTGGCGAATAGTGGATGCAGCCATGTTTCTCGCCTACTTTACCTCACCGATCATGCATCCAAAACGCGTTTTTTGATCGACACGGGTGCAGAGGTCAGCGTTTTTCCAGCAACAAGTCGCGAAAAACTCGAGAGTAAACAAGGTCAACCGTTGGTAGCAGCCAATGGTTCGAGAATTGCAGTATATGGAGAACGAAACATCTCCCTTGACATTGGATTTCAACGTAACTACACCTGGAAATTCCAAATTGCAGACGTACGCATGGCGCTCATTGGTGCTGATTTTCTTCGCTCCAATGGAATCGTTGTAGACATGAAGAACAACCGTATAATAGAAGCTGCATCATTTGCACACGTGTCTCTTCAAACTACAGCACTACAACCTCTCCGACTGCATTTCCTCAAATCACCAACAGAATATGAAACCATTCTGACTGATTTCCCGTCTCTTACGCGAACAGACTTTGCCACAACACACTCAAAGCTTCATGTATCGCACTCTATCGAAACCAAAGGTCGTCCTGTCTTCGCCAAGGCTCGTCGCCTGGCACCTGAAAAGTTGACGATTGCTAAACGCGAGTTTGAAACGATGTTAGACATGGGAGTGATTAGAAGATCGTCCAGTGCGTGGTCTTCTCCTCTACACATGGTCCCCAAGAAAGGAGTTGGACAATGGCGTCCATGTGGTGACTATCGCGCTCTTAACGACATCACAGTCCCTGACCGCTACCCGATCCCACATCTACAAGACTTTACAGCGAAACTGGCAGGAGCGAGAATATTCTCCAAAGTTGATCTCGTTCGCGTATATCATCAGATTCCAGTGGCGGCTGAGGATATCCAAAAGACAGCGATAATCACACCATTCGGGTTGTTCGAATACGTACGAATGCCATATGGTCTGCGGAATGCTGCACAGACATTCCAAAGATTCATGGACGATGTATGTCGTGAATTAGACTTCGTCTTCGTGTATTTAGACGATATCCTGATAGCCAGCAGATCAGAGGTTGAACACAGAGAACATCTACGTCGCCTCTTTGAAACGTTAGCGAGCATAACGTGGTTCTGAATCCGGCTAAGTGTGAATTTGGCGCGACAAGTCTGGAATTTTTGGGACATAACATTGACTCGTCAGGTGCCTCCCCCCTGCCAGACAGAGTTCTGACGGTGAGAGAATTCCCTAGACCGACCAACACGCGTTCACTTCGAGAATTTCTCGGTCTCGTCAACTTCTACCACCGCTTTATACCACGTTGCGCGCAGATCTTGCACCCTCTTCATCGACTGTTGTCAGCAGACTCTACAGATGAAAAGAGGTCAACTGCTACAAAGAAGGACATCACATGGACAGAGGAATGTGAGACTGCTTTTGAGGCAAGCAAACGAGCGTTGGCCGATGCAACGATGCTCACTCATCCCCATCATGATGCACCAACCAGCCTTACTTCTGATGCATCTGACGTTGCTGTGGGAGCGGTGCTTTCTCAACTGGTTCGTGGACAATGGCGACCCATTTCCTTCTTCTCAAGAAAGCTCAAACCACCAGAGACTCGCTACAGTACATTCGACCGTGAACTGTTGGCCGTGTATCTATCTCTTCGCCACTTCAGATACTTTGTAGAAGGGCGAGAGTTTCATGTCAACACAGATCATAAACCGTTGACCTACGCCATCAGCAACCCCTCTGACAAACATTCGCCTCGACAGACGCGCCACCTATCGTACATTGCTGAATTCACTACCGATCTCAGATATCTCAAAGGAGAAGACAACGTGGTTGCTGATACACTCTCAAGAGCTGAACTGTGTGATCAGAATAATGCCATTACATCGTCTGCAGTCGACTACGAAAGAATGGCACAGTTACAACGAGAAGATGACGAAATGCCGGCCTATCGTACGGCTATCACTGGGTTGCAACTCGTAGATCTGCCACTTCTCGATTCAACTGATACGCTGTTGTGTGATATCTCGCAAGGATATGCTCAACCTGTTGTGCCACGTGTCTTACGTCGAGACATTTTCGATCAGTTGCACAATCTTTCTCATCCTGGTGGCAAAGCAACCAAACGCCTGGTTTCTGCCAGATTCGTGTGGCATGGTCTCAATCGAGAGGTTACGCAATGGGCGCGGAACTGCTGTTCATGTCAACAGTCGAAGATTCAGCGACACATCGCTTCTCCTGTTCACAAGATTGACATTCCCGATCGCCGTTTTGATGCAATTCATGTTGACATTGTAGGCCCACTTCCTCATTCGCAGGGATATAATTACCTGTTCACAGTGGTGGATCGCTTCACCCGTTGGCCCGAAGCTATACCAATGGTCAATGCAACTGCTGAATGTTGTGCTCGCGCTCTTCTCGACCAATGGATCTCACGATTCGGGGTTCCGTCGACAATCATTTCGGATAGAGGACGACAGTTTGAGTCCAATCTCTGGACGGAGCTAATGAAAATCATGGCATGCACTCGTGTTCGAACGACATCTTATCACCCGCAAGCCAACGGCATGGTCGAGAGATTCCATCGTCAACTCAAGTCATCACTGAAAAGTCGTCTCGAAGCAGCTGCTAACTGTTGGATCTTGGTGCTTCCGACAGTTCTACTCGGGATACGTGCTGCTGTGAAGGAAGATCTAGGATGTTCCTCGGCCGAACTAGTGTTTGGTATGCCACTGCGTTTACCTGGACAGTTCTTCGAACAACTACCCGCTGGACACGTAGACGATCCAGCCGCGTTCCTCCCACGTCTGCGCACTGCTATGCGAGATTTGCGACCTACCATTCCGGAACATCATGGTTCACACAGAACTACTGTTCCCACTGCGTTGACATCAGCGACACACGTATTCGTTCGACATGATGCACATCGCACCCCTCTGCAGCGACCGTACGATGGCCCGTTTCTCATCCTTCAACGGAACGAGAAGTTCTTCGTCTTGGATTACAACGGCCGACATGAAACTGTATCCATTGACCGACTGAAACCGGCGTTCCTAGACACTGATATTATAGGAGCTCTTCCACCACAGCTACCTACTACTAGAGGTGGCCGAGTTGTACGGGTACCAGTTCAATATCGACCTTGAACCCGTACTCAAGCTCTGGGGGGAGGTTCTGTGGCGCCGACGTCTACAAGGACAGATGTACCGGAAGTGACTTTTAGAGCATTGATTGTTATCATCCGTAACGACGTGTTCTCGCCAAGTGATTCTATGTTATCGATAATTATGTTTATTACGGTAGCATGTTACGCTACATTATATATGTGAATTACTACATGTGTTGTGTTCTTTTCTATTGATATTTCGTTGATCACAACAAACGACTTTTAGTGTTTTGCAAACAGTTTATTTATAATCACTCGAACACTAAAATAGCAGGAGAATGTTTGGCCAACCACAATATGGCCGACGATGGGAAAACCTTGTCATGGCTGAAGGTCAAGTGGTTCACTCAGTGAACCTGATGCCGAAGAAAATGCTATTGACACCGATGACAAGTAGCATTGACATAACAGTCAATATAGACCAGTGAATACATGTACTATAACATGATTGTGACACAGATTTCCACGACAAAATGAGTCAGAAGTCCTGTAGGTAAGACAAGGGTTTCAGCTTTAAAAATCCCCCATGTAATCCTATTTGTTCAGATTAATGCCCAATGTAGCATAAAGTAATGGGTTAATTTGTCATTTTAATTGAGATTCATCCTGAGAATAGGTAAACCTGAAATAAGTTGCACTTTTATACCGCATTTATGGGTGTATGTACAATCAAACGGAAATAATTATTTCAGTTTCAACCCTTCCAGCACCGACCTCTTTGAAAAAACGTTAAGTGGTAAAAGGTTGTATCTGACGTATTACATAACAGGGAAAATCAATTACCTCAACAGTTATATCAATAATTAGACCTTTGTTGAAAGATAACCCACAATTGGCTTATGATAATCAGGTGTATGTATTTCTTTTATTTGATCAAACATTAAAAGTCAACTTTCTCAATTTGTCTTTTTTCACTTACTTCCTTTCTCCACTGAGGTAGTGCAATAACCCAACCGGCAACTTCAAAGTGACATATGATAATTCAGTCATTTCTTGTTGCATTTTGATAAATCATATATCAATTTCAAGGTATTTCAATGCAGAATATGAACATCCCAAAACCAATTTTTTCATGATTTTGTCATTACGACTCATTTTGCTGTGATGGGTCGGATTCATCTAACATTTACAGATAATGCAGGGCCCTATCACTCATATAAATCAATAATCTAGGGAGCGATTTATCGCTCGAGTCAATTGCTAAAATCGCTCGCTGCTTGCAAGTGTTCGTCTTGACAAGGAGTTTCTTGAGTACTAGATTCACTAGGAAAGTCTACTCTCTTTATAACGAAGTGTTCGGACTACAATAGTCAGAGTTCACGTATCATCCGTCACCGGGGATGGCAATCACAGCCCACTGCACCAAGATTGCAAAAACACCATTGAAGCCACGATGTGCTGGCCGTGCGGTTTATAAAGAAGTTATCAAATGAGTGGACCAGCGTCAATGTGTATTATCTTTAAATGTTACATACTGTTGTATGTCGAACTGAATAAAATACATGTATACATGTACAGTTATGGAATAGATAAGGAATCAACAATATTTCATTACGATCTGATTGACCAACAAGGCTGTAATGGAAATCGAAAATAATAACCTGGATCCGAGCTACCGAACACGCATATGAGTTGACAAGGAGTGTAAAAGTTGATTAAACATTGAAAACGACAATTTTAATAATTGTTCCACTTTGTCTTTCAACCGCTCTGAACACAAATTCACGACGCACATCTCCGGTACCAATTCACATCGATTCACTGTTTCATGTGCGGATGACGAATTCATATTTTTGCGCACCGAGTTTGAGTTGTGTGTTTGGCATTATGATCGTGGTCACTGCCACGGGGCACAGACGCAGCACATTGCTACTGCACTGGCCTTGCCTAGGCTACGCCTATGGTGATCGATGACAATGACATGTTGCAATTCAAAACCATTTCACCAATTGCAATGAATGGGGTTTACTAAAGCAAGCATTTATTTCATTGTACAAGTCATAGCGCCAGCAAGTACCAATTAAAATTTCATGGCGACAACGACATAATCCGAATGGGAAATCGTGGCGCCACCACATGGTAAAAAAAACTAACAAATCGCTCACCTAAATTAATTTGGCATATTTAGGCGAGCGATTTATCGCCTGTTGTTTTCAAACGAGAAGCCCTGATAATGCTTCCGGAATTATGTCGGAAATGTAACTGGTCAACCAATTCAATACAGACAGCACTGCAGGCACTGGACGATGGACAAATTGAAGCAGCAAAAAAATTTGGAATCCCCCGATCAACACTGAAGCATCGCCACAACTTGCTACAAGGGATTGAATAAAAGAGCAAAATGATCTACGAAGGTACTCGGTGCCTTTGAGGTTAGTATAATATAAATAATAAATACAATTATTTACTTAAAGCAATTCTTTGGAAATTTTCATCTCTTTATAATGTACAAAATTATTCATTAACACTGTTAATATAACTAATTTATGCAATTCTATGCATTTACTTTATTAGAATTATGTTATTATTAATCACTAATGACCATGACAATATATCGATATCATAACTCCGCGTACGCGGAGTTTCTACTTCGCGCCAGCATTCATGATCCATATAAGGCATGCTCATGAATATTCGGAACCGTCCGTCAGACTTCGGTTAGCTCCGCTGTGTTTATGGGGCAAGAAAAACGTGTACCACGTCATCAACATGTGTGTGTTTGTATTGGCTACCGCCAAGTTAGTGAATCATGGCCGAGGCCAGTGAATTTGTTAAAAGAAAACGTGGGCCAGCTGCTGTTTATGCAACGGAATCGGCAAAGAAAAGAAGGAAAAGAGAAAGAGACAATCTGTGGAATAAACGGAGAGTAAACATAGCGGCAGCCCATGATAGATGGATGGAATTAAAAGAAGTGCACCAGCTTTCCACCCACGAAGCCGTCGCGTTGTTGTTGTTGGACAACTTTGACAAGTGAGTGTGGTTAACTTCAGTCGACATATTTTGGTTAATAAATCTTTTTAAAATATTAGTACAATTGTGACAAATGATGTCAGACGTGATACCTGTTGACTGGTACAGTGATAAATATTGTATAGTTAATTTATTACGAATCGGTCCGTGTATCCACACCCATGCCATGGCATCGGTCCACGCCCACGGTAACACGCTGACAGTGCAGAACATTTCGCAAAAAGGAATTTGAAATTAGATGAACGAAAAAATCTATTAGAGGCAGTTTTAAATATAACATTAATTTATTTCAGATATAAGAAATTCAAAGGTAATCAGCCCCAGCATGATGATGATGCCAACCTGCAACCATCATCTAAGCGGGCACTGTTTAGCACACCAGCTAAAACAGCAAAAAGGTATATAAATACATTTTTTTCACGGTCTATAGAGTAGAATTATTAGAAAGTTTTTCATACTAGCTCACGCAGAATAAACTTAAACTTGGGTTTTATTTGTTTTACTCAGGTGAAAATGTGGTTTGCTGTTGATTTCACTGGGTTCCATGTGATGTTATTAGTAATTAACCCATTTTGTAATCATTTATGTACATGTACAATATGATAACATTGTGGTGCATGTAAACTGTTTTGTACATTTTATTTATAATGTAAGAAGTTTCTGACAAATAGCATAGCAACATTGAGGGAGTTGTTCAGTAATGTCGATGACTAATTTTCTTATTTCAGCCCATCATTTGCACCATCACCCATCATGGCCAGTGGAGGATTGAGTTGCCTTGCTGAAAAAGCAGTTTCAGGAGGGTGCTGTGAGAGTGAAGCTAGTCAGAGTGATGTCAGTGAATATGAGTTTGGAGCACAGTTCTCGGATATTGATGATGAGTAAGTAGTCAGTTTTTCGTCTTTTTTGGTGGGTATATAGCCATGATGTTTGATTTTATTTTACTGTGTGTGTGTGTGTTTGTGTGTGTTGTAGATATTAGATCTACAGCCATGATGTTTGTTTTTATTTTAGTTTGTTTGTGTGTGTGTGTGTGTGTGTGTGTGTGTGTGTGTGTGTGTGTGTGTGTGTGTGTGTGTGTGTGTGTGTGTGTGTGTGTGTGTGTTGTTTTGCCTCGCAACATGCTTATTTCACCTTATACATGATTGATATAAACAGCAGACACCAAGCTTTGTCTATGGATAACATTATAGCTGACTCGTAAATTGTACTATCATATTTCAGTGGAATGGGTGTCGGTAAATGTTAGTCACTTACTGTCTATGAGTGTTTGCGTGATTTGTGGTTATTTTTCCTAAAATATAATCTTCAGTTATTCCAAATTATTTATCTGTCGGGTTACCAGAAGCACAACTATTTTTTTTTTTACATTAGCAAACGGGTGTGTTGTAAACATTCAATAATAAATATGTTTTTACATTTCAGAGTGTCTGTAGTGCTAAATGACACTATGCAAGGATTGGATATCAATATGTCATGTGAGGAGGAATTTGGGGTAGAATTGTGTACCTACGAGGAGGATTATGAGGAACTTGACGTTTCAATGTACAAAGCATCAAAGTCAAAGGTTTCACATGAAGATCTCGTGATTGAGGTAAATAAGGATGACAGCTCCAACAAATGCTCCATAGCCTTTGATGATTGCATCAGCCAATTGATAGGATTCATCAAGCCACTCCGGTGTACATCATGTTCCAACTCGTGTGGAACAGTACTGAGCAAGATCGGATCAGCATTACAAGTTGAATGGGTAATTTTATTTTAAACTTATTTTGTATTTGAGATATCTTACTCAACTGTCAAGATTACTGGGAGTATGCTTGCTCGATGTTCAGTGCCCCAATCCACCCATAATCCCCATACCAGAAATATATCATGTCATTCATCTGAATCAATGGTCCATTAACACTTTTTTGTGTTGCATAATTACTAATTTGTCGAGTAGAATAGAACTACAATATCAAGTGCTATTTAAAATGTTATTATTGTTTGTACATTCATATTTAATAAAGTAATTGCTTAACCTTGACTATTATCAAATCTTGCAGATTTGTGAACGTGGCCATGTCTCGCGGAGATGGTTATCACAGCCAAAGGTGAGAGGCATATTGCTTGGGGATTTCCTGCAGGCAACCTGCATTGTGTTATCTGGGAACAACTATCAGAAGATGTCTCTGTTCTCAGACTTCATGAACATAGGTTGCATTCAACCTAGTGCCTTCTACCAAGTGCAGAGCCTTTACATCATCCCAGCAGTGATAGAGGAGTTTGACATGATGAGGCAGGAGCTGGTTGACAAATACAAAGATGACCCTCTGGTGATCAGTGGTATGTCTAGTCAGTTATTTCAGTATGTTTTAAAACTAAACAATGTTGCACTGTAAGCATGTAGCTACTGTGAAGATGCATAATATACTGTAATACACAGGGCTTAAAAAGGTGTTTCTGTTAACGAGCCGAGGAAAATTAGGGTATGTAGGTATGGATTTTTTTTAAACCTCTACCTTTGCTACAGTTCCAGATAGAATGACAAACATCTATCTTTTACTCAAGTAATATCTTCCAATGCTAACTAAAGTCCATTGAAATATCAGTTCAAAAAAATAGGACCGATCTTCACCAAATAAGGGCAGTCAGGACCTAGTGCTTTTTTTAATCTGGTA
Source organism: Lamellibrachia columna (assembly GCA_963662155.1). NCBI lineage: Eukaryota > Metazoa > Annelida > Polychaeta > Sabellida > Siboglinidae > Lamellibrachia > Lamellibrachia columna. The sequence continues at coordinate 24,152,040 of OY759264.1, forward strand.
AAATCCCCTAGTTTTCAGAAACTGCCCTAAAGTGTTGTGATTCAAAATATTGGGTTACTAATATGCTTTTTAGGTGATGGACGCATGGACAGTCCTGGGTATTGTGCAAAATATTGCACATATACTTTCATGGAACACAACAGCAATGAGGTCATCCATGCAGAAGTGGTGGACAAGAGAGAGACAGGTGGTAACTCCAATGCTATGGAGACAAAAGGATTTAACCGGGGTCTGGCATACCTACTTCAACTTGGACTCAACATTGTAGAAGTGGTGACTGATCAGCACACGTCAATATCTGCCTGTATCAGTAAGCTTCATATTGTACACATTGAATTTCGTTGGTATACATAAGATTTTCAGAGACAATTTAGATATGTTTTGAAAGGCAGGGTAAATTGTGTTAAAACCCTTCAAGGGGATGGACTGCTTCTAGCTGAAATGCTTTGGAGGATCGCTGATACATTTAACAGACAATTTGATGTGTTGTGGGTGTTTGTGTGATTATCTAGTCTCTAGCACCATTTGGTTTGCATTGTGCCTAAAAGTGGCTGTAGAAATGCATTTTATTTCTTGTTATGAATTTAGGAAGACTAAACAGTGCACGAGAAGCAGAAGGCAAGGCACCCATAAAACATTCCCTGGACATCTGGCACGTTGCGAAAAATCTTGCCAAGAAAATTGCCAAGGTAGTTTTGCTTTTTATGTATTGTAGAAAAGAACTTCATCAAAAAAACATATAGCTGAGATCTTAATATATGGCATAGCCCTGTTGTTTAATGCTTTTTAAGTATAGGTATAATTCCTAGATTTGAAAATTGTTTGAAAAAAATGAAAATTTTATTTTTTTAACAACATTTATTTCACATTATATACACTTCTGTACACACTAAAAATTCCACATCTGAATGAAGTTTATCAGCATCAGAAATCATATATATTGTAAAATTGATCAGTTATTATTTCTTTTAATTCACATGAAAATTGGCAACACATCACTAAAATTTAAGCACATTTTTTCTAGTAATAGCCTTGAAATAATGTTTTCAAAATACCCTATAACTTTCTCTTTGACCATCTTGGATCATGTGACATGTTGTAATTGGGTCATTGTATCAGTTTTTTCAAGACAAGGAGGTTAGGAGATCAGATTGAAGTTTTTATGATATTGAATGGGTATGAAAATATTCATAGAAATATGTTTTTCTCTCTCAAGAAAGATGGCAGAACTAGAGGACATGAGGTAAAGTTAGTAAAGAATCAGTGTAGGTTGGATATCAGGAAGTACTCATTCTCACAGAGGACAGTAAATGAATGGAACAAATTATCTACGGATTGTATAACCGCTAGCAGCGTGAATATGTTTAAAAACAAGTTGGACACATATCTCAAGAGGGCGGGTCACACATAGACGAACACTATCCACTTGCCATCTGGGCCTTTGGCTTGGATGGCAAATCTTGTAAATATAATGTTATGAAAATATATAATGTCATGATTTTATCATTACATTTATTTGACAGGCTGCATGTGATAAACAATGCAAACTACTGCGAAAGTGGCTGAAGGATATTACCAACCACTTCTTCTACAGTGCCAGAGTGTGTGAAGGATCAGAGGCAAAATTCAAAGTTAGTGCTTGTTGAATGTCTGGTGCAAGGTGCTTTCTTTGGAAAGTGACACTGCAGTTTACCTGCATATAAGAATTGGGATTGTGCCATTTTACACTAGTCTCTTGGTGTGCATGTATATGGAAATTATTATAAATCATAGCACAAATCGTATTTTATAAGATTAGGCAATATTTAAACATATATTTATGGATCTATTTTTTTTGTAGGCAGTATGGATAAGTGTTCAGCATCATGTTACTGGTCGACATGAGTGGGTCATCGATAATGGCTTGACACATTGCCTGCACCATGATGACTTCACTGAGAGAACAGATGACCTGCTCACACCTGGAAGTCCTGCACATAAGGCACTGCAACGCATTGTGCTGGACAGCAAATTACTGGCAAACATCCCACGCTTTGTTAACTTCAGGTACATGATGCAAATAATAAACCCTATGTTCAAAATGTTTGATGTGATGTTCCTGTAGGAATATTGCACATTGTCACTAACACATCATATGTGTAATACAAACAATATTTTTTATAAAGTTATTCTATTCATAGATTATTTGATATTTTTTCTTTTGACATAACCATAAAAATAAATCTGCCAACATATCAAATTGAAAAGTTTTTACAAATGTTATAAACATGTTTTTGTGTCGTCGTTGCAATGGTTCAATTGAATGATAACTATGAGAAATATTAGAAAAGTGGTTGACAGATTATTTTTTATGATGTAAATTGGGGTATAAATAGTCATGCATAAGTTGTTTTTGTAGATGGTGACCAAATGCTGAATAATAAATATTACAAATTGATAACATACAAAATGTTTTCCATTCTTTCACAGGAGAACTGGGAGCTTGGAGAATTTCAATAGCGTCATTTTGATGTATGCCAGCAAACGATACGCATTCAGGTATTTTTATACTCACAAAAGCAACATACCCTGCATGTATTTTTGTGCTGTAACATTCAACTGAAATACTTTTTCATTCGAAATGAAATATCAACTAGCACTGTATTGTTTCTTAAAAGGAAAAACAAGGCACTAACTAAAAAGCTTTTTTTGTGTACACAAAGTTTAATATTGTATGTACATTATGAAAAATTATAATGAATTTTTTGCTGTTGTGGAAATTGGACTATGCTACAAGATGTAATATAATATTATTTCAAGCAATCGTTGTTATTCCCTTTAACAAATAACAACAGAGGCTCAGCTAAAATTTATTTAATATTTTAAAAATTGTTACGTCAATATCTGTTGTTTCTGATACATGTGTCTGGAATCCAACATGTATTCAGAAGTTGCTGAAAGAAGTGGAGAAAAATGATTTAATGTTGAAACGTGGCTAACAGAAAATATATTTTCTAGTTACTTTCTACTCTTAGTTCACTTGTAATGCTATTTTTCAGATATCCATCATACCGTGCCAGAAATTATCTAGCAATGATAGATCACAACAGACACCTGGACAGGCTATATGCTGCTAAGAAGAAAGATGGACAGCCAATGTAAGTAAATACAAATTTAGCATCATGCACTCATGTTTATTGCAGTGCTCATCGCTCCAAACAGGACGAGAGTTATTTCTGGCATAAAAATATGTCAAAAAGCTGAAATTCTTGCAACATAGACTAGAATAACTAACATCTAAAAAAATAAACTAAATGATTTGGTACAAAAACAGAAAATCATCTGACTACATCATTTGCTTCCTTCTATCAGGTACCAGAAGATGTGTCACAAACAAAACAAGAACTGGTCAGCATGTCGGAAAAAGGAGAAGAAAACATACAAATATGTGCCGGAAATTGTTAAAAGAATTGTTAATATGCGTTTGGATGATGGCGAATCACTGTACAGGAGAGCAGAACGTGCTGAACATGATCCGAGGAACATCGCATCAAACATTATGAACATAGGACCTGTTCCTGTACCATCAACTTCTGAGATAGTGCAAAAGCAGCGTTCCAGTTTTCATTGATGCACTGTGAATGGACTTAAGTTGTAACATGATAACAAAAACAAGAAATGTAGACTAAAAGGCGTCCAAAAAGAGACATAAAATTTAGATTGATTATAAAACACCTGTGAATTTACCTAAACTAATTAGCCAAATTTGCTTGGTTTGAATCCGGTGTATTGCCCAAATTCATCAGGGAATTCATTCCTAATCTTCCACACACAGCAGGATGGAATCACCCTACGATCACCTGCTGATAATTTTTTGTGTACCCACATGATGAACATGCGGTACGACCCATGACGGAGAGATTTGTTTTTGTTAGCCTCTTCCTGTTCTGCCAGAATGTCATTTCTGAAACCATTATGTAGTGCAATGTTGAAAGGGTTTAGAAGAAAATACCAATGATGGTCTAGAGCCAAACACTTGGATGGCGCCTTTTTACAACATTTTCTCTCGGCAGCTGTTGGCATCTCCATACAGTTTTGACAGATGCACCATTCTGGTGCATTCCCAGATGACGGGTGGTACCCCTGTTGGGGGATTAAATTAACGTCTCCATTGGTCATAATGGCTTGGATGTCATACCAGAATGATGGATGCCTCAATGCAGTTTTTGCTACAACTTCTCGCAGTTGGTTCTCGGGTATGTTCTGTACAACATTCTGAAATATATATGTAAAAATTCTTAGTATATTTAAAGTAAATTTTGCGATGTTACCTGCAATGGTAATTCAAGTAATGTTATGGTCTTGGTGAACCAGTTTTGGGGTCAAGAAAAAAAATGGGAAATACATACAAAAAAGGCTTAGTTATAAATGACATTTCCATTTCCTGTGGTATTCTGAACCACATCAAGCCCAGCGCATTGACTACCATATATCTAAAAATTGCTGGTCTAGTAAAACCTGTCTTGGGCGACCACCCCTTCTGCACAGCCAGTGGTCCCTCAAGACAGGTGATCTTCCGTAGCAGGTTGCTGGTAAAACAGTACAATCGTACTGATTTATGATTGTATGTATGAGATAAGGTACAAAGACATGGCGGCACACATATACACCTGTATTGTGTTCACTTTATTGGCATTTTTGTTTCCATACAAGTACAGTGTATTGGAAAGAACTCGATTAAAATGTCCCAAATCATGCACGTTTGTCTATACCTCACAACATAAATTGCCAGTTAAATGCAATTCGTATAACACTTGTATAATATAACAATGTCATACACACTTAATTTAATTAACCATTTATAATTAGCAAAGTGTACGATACCACAACAAAATGGTGCAGATTAGTATATAATGAGAGGTATTCCACCTGGCGGATAATGGGGCACTATAACTACTGTGATCGGTGGACCAATCTGGCTTTCCCATAAAATTTCGACTGTTGGCGTGTTCCGGTCGCTCATAACAGGTCAAAATAATGTTGATGTGATGGTCATTGGTCGCCTTTGGCAAGTGGTCGCTCATTGCACATACATTATTGTTAGAAACAATTTGTGCATACGATTGTGGTCGCCCAAGACAGGTTCTATTGTACCTCGATTTGCTCCTTTTGCAAGGATGCATTCATCTGGTGGGCAGCTCTTTCCTCTTCGTCCTGCTTTCTCCCTCTTCCCCGAGTTCCACGGGCTGCCCTAGAACTTCCCCGACTCCTTTGACTTCCAATGCCACGACGTCGCCTTTGACCACGGTCACTACCTCGTCCCCGGTCCCCCCCACCAGTTTCAGCCACAATGTTGAACTGAAATATTAACAAAAAGCCAAGTTAAATTACCATGGTAATATGCATAAGGTGTTCAATCTTAAGAAAAATTCAACTATGTGTGTGGATATATTTAGTTTACTTAACTATCCTGTTCACAAGCTTATTTTGTTTGCACTTCTCTTTAAAAAATCAGTGATTTTAGAAACCATGGTCAAGGTAAGATTTTGTAAGGTCTCTCGTGTGCACAAATTGCATGTATGCAATCCAGTTCTACCCATATGAGATGTATATGTAATATTTACTGGCTAAGAAAAAAATCTCGGTTTGCCTCTGTGACATTTGCTCAAAATATTTAATGCACAATGACTTATAATTTTGCTGCAAAATACTCTCACGTGTGTGCTGCACCAATTAGGACAACGGGTTCGAATCAACACAACACAAGAGAGGGTAATTTCACAGACAGTCAATTTTGCCATCCCTGTCACATTCCAACAACGGCGCGAAATATACCCCAAGTCCCAGATTTGGGCAACATCAAGGACCAGGTTAAACCTCTGGCTACGGTTGCACATTCTGATATTTTAGGTGTGCAGTTTCGTTCTGTGCATGCCAAATATTGTGCAATTTAGTTGTATTAACTGGAAAGGCGATACCCTTGCCTTGCCTAGACACACAGACCAAGCTGGCACCGACCGCTGCCGCCGCCGCTGCCGACGCGCGAGCAGACGGTAGACGCGGCGGACGTTATAATTATACTTAATCGAAAAGTTGCCCAGCGAACCGCATTAGAAATCAGGATATAAAAAAAAGTTACATAAGCTTCCTGCATTGATAAAAGTAGCTGTCAATACACAGATATCTACGAATTGCTGATTTAAAAAGCCATTGCTTGAATAAACTCACCTCGGAGCCTGACATGTTGACTGTGTGTGACGTCAGCATTCCCTGTGTGCTTCACTGAGCATGCGTGCATACTTATACTCGGGCTGCATAATTAATCATCCACATGGCAGCAAGCTCAAAATGCTTCATGTAAACACAATTATTTGTCGGCTTTTTTTGCGCATATAACACCAAAATTATGCATAAAATGCAAGAAATAAATGGCAGAGAATGTACTTATGGGAACTGATCACGTTTTGATACAATACATCTCAAATGCATGTTACCTCACAAAGAATCGCTTTAATAACAATAACCTCATATATGAATGGATTTGAAAGAGCTCGAATATCTAATGCTATAGTATAGTCCAACAATGTAGACCCTTAATAGACTATAAGTTACATTTAATTTGATTGGTTAGAGTAAACTGGGTAAAATTAATGTAAAATATAACATGAATTATTGATCATTTGGAGATTTCGGCAGTGTTAATACTTATGGGGATCGATGCCACCGGATGACAACACTCTAAACAGTACCTCTTTACGAGTCGACAATATTTGTGATATCTACTGGGAATGAAGAGCATACATGAACACAACTCCGTCAGTAGAGCCATCAAAACGTATGTTACTTTATTTTTTATATCTGGCCCAAGGAGCCATCCTTAACTAGCCTAGCACATGGAGCTGTCATTAGTTTTGAGCAGGAACATCTACAATGTAGCAATATTTTGTACTAGCAGCTCTGTTTTGAGTAATAATGTGTCTTTCTTTTTCAGACTGTTTTCACTGAAGAAATGGAGTGTGAATTGGGGCAGTATATATTGGTGATGGAGAAAATTATGTTCGATATTGGTACTGCCGAAGTTCAGCTTACCAGTTTGCTGAGGCAAATAAACTACAGCATCTATTAAAAAATTACAAAGCCGGCATTGATTGGATGAGAGGCTTCATGCCTTGACATCCTGAACTGTGACTGAGAACTCCCGAGACAATATCCGTGGCAAGGGCGCACGGCTTTAACAAGGAAGCAGTCAACAAATTCTTTAGCATATTACAGGCCATAGCCGATGAACATTGCTTTACTCCTAATCACATTTATAATGTAGACAAAACCGGAATCCCAACAGTTCAAAATAAACCATCAAAGACCAAGGTTCAAGACCAAGTAACTACAATAATGAATCTTCTTCTTCCATATAACTTATAATAATGTGTAGCATACTTGTTGATGAGAATATGAAATGGCACGAAGTATACATATATCTAAGTGTGAACATGTGAAAGAGACAGGGGAAGACCAAGAGCCAAATTGACAGACAACATCAACGATTGGACAGAGAAAATGAAGTGTGAAGATCTGATGAGAACGGTACAGTGCAGATGCCTGTCTCTAAGTCAAAGACAAGTCATGTATGAGTCCAAAACCTGCTGGATGATCGGTGTGTAAAAAGCAACACTTGATATTTATAACAAAAACTTGGTGACAGTTTTGTTACTAATAAAAAGTATATTTCATAAAACTAACACAAGGCCTCTGAATGAGTTTGAGACCCAGTGTAAGAGTCAGTGTTGTCACAACAATGAATCAGCAGTATAATGTGACAGTATAAGGTGTCAGCATGATAGTGATGTGGTCAATGTGAATATGAAATTGTACAAAGTATGCATAAGATGTACAAGTATGAACATAATAACAGCAAACTCCTGGACTTTGTACCCGATTGTGCGAAGAATCCAGTGAATGACCATCTCATTTGTATATGCCTATGCTATGGCCCTGGGTCAAAAACCTGCTGGATGATCGATGTAAAAAGCAAAAATGCAAAGCAACACATGGTGAAAATAAATAGAAAGTACGCAGCTACTTTCCTGGCTCTGAAGCAACACATGGTGAAAATAAATAGAAAGTACGCAGCTACTTTCCTGGCTCTGACTGACAGTGACACTGGGTTGTCACAATACCAATAACGAATCAACAATGTCAATATCATCCGGTACCGAATATCCAATATGGGGTCAATCATGCCGATGTAAATAACAAACAATATATTATAACGTGACACTCACAGCTGTCAGCATGATCGTGATGAAGTCTTCGTGAATAGGAAATGACACGCAAGCAAGCCAAACATACATAACATGTGAAAAGTGGGAACAAATTGTAGAGTCGACAACAAACGTCTGGACTTTGCACCCGATTGTGTGATGAACAGTACCCGCAGTGGCAGCGGCCATCTTGCCCATCGCAATTACAAACCTGCCGAATCATCGGTGTAAAAAGCTAAATTGCAAAGCAACGCATGCAAATTTAAACGCACAAACTCGGTGACAATTCCATTACTGTAAAAAAAATCGATTTAGTAAGCATACTGACCTTATAAAACTGTCGTCTTCGACATTTCCCCTCCACCACTTGTGTCTTCAGCAGTGCTCAGCGCGAGATAATCCGGAGGAAAGGCGTGTGTGACCGAGCGCGCGTTGGTTGCCTACTCGTATATGGTACGCCAATCGGTCATAAAGTGGGAATACACGTACGACCGCTTGCAGCTAGTGTACCTAAGGCTAACATTCATAACGGGGATTAGTAACTGTCGTTTCTCAGATTCGTCATTTTACGGATGTAATATAGTAGAAATAATTTCAAATGGTCATAATCATGCATTTAACAGCTATACGTTAATAATTAGGCCTTTGTGATAATTATCAACTTAGATAAATACAAAGCTAATTAGCTGAGTGCATAACTATGTATGATACTGCGGCTAGGAAAAAGCCTAAGAACTGCCAACACGGAAGTTCAATCTTGTTATTTTTATGGCACATCCCTATTTGATTAATAAATATATTACACGAAATGTGGATGTGCGTGCGTGTGTGCGTAAGTGCATACGTGTGTATATCATTAAATCGAGTATAGGATGCATTACATATATATATATATTGCCATATTGCCATTCACTATTTCATACTCCTTTCAATAATTTACATTCCATTAACAATTGTTTGTTATGCAAGAATCCGGGGAATAATAATAACAATTCTTTGATGCGCCTGTTTCTAGTTTACGATAATCACTGCACGTACAAACTAAAAGGTCATTAAATATATGTATAAATAAATTAATTAATTAAAACATCGTCACAGAAATTATATATAATCATCAACGACATTCGTTATAGTCCATAAAAATATTAATACTAATAAATGCACACGTGACCTCTCGCCTAGATTACTGTAATTCGTTCTTGGTTAACCTTCCGGCATCACAGATACTTCGACTGCAACGAGTACAGAACAATGCTGCTAGACTAATTACGCGCACCATTAGGTACGACCACATAACACCAGTCTTAAGGGGCTTACACTGGCTGCCGGTAGCAAGTCTAATATATTTCAAGGTGCTAGTGCTAGTCTAAAGTCAATGGTTTGGCGCCGACTTACTTGGCCGAACCTTTACACATCCGAACTCCCGATGTGCGTCTACGCAAGGACTATGCGCCAACACTGCACCAATGCATCACTAAGAAGAGCATTGGTGAATCTGCATTTGGAAGAACAGCGCCTCGACTTTGGAATTCATTGCCCTGAGACATTCGTAATTCCAAGACGCTAACAATTTGTAGGAAGTCTTTAAAGACTCACCTTTTTATTGGTCACTTCAAATATAATGAAGATAATATTATGTGATGGACACTATGGATGGACTATTTGTGATATACATTAATTTTGCATTAGGATTCTCACCAGATTTTAAGGTTTTCTAAATTATTTTATTTATTTATTTCTAAAGTAATTTTATTTATTTGGCATTTACACATGTGTGTTTATAGTTAAATAGTATTTTATACCACGTGAATAGTATGTTATACCATGTACAGCGCATTGATCCATATAGTGGGAATTAGCGCTTTTAAAAATGCTGTATTATTATTATTACTATCTGCTGGATTTGTGTTCCGTCTGTAATAATTTTTAACAAATCTGGCAGCAGAGTGTTGTACTTTTTCAAGGCTTTTAATTTGTGAAGTGGTGTGAGGATTCCATATGGGTGACGAGTACTCGAGTTTTGGCCGGATTAGCATGTTGTAGGCTGTTTATTTAACTTCGGGTTTACATGGGCCAAGAGTTCGTTTAATCATGCCTAAAACTTTCGAAGATTTTGAAGTTGTCAGTGACGTGATTTGTCCAGGTTAATTTGGAATCCAATTTTACTCTGATATATGAGTGGCTGGATACAGTGGATAATGGCTGGCCAAAAAGCGAGTACTTGTGTGGGCTGGGTTTAGTTTTGTTTGAAATTTGACGATATATAATACTATCATCTGCAAAAAGGTGTATGGAAGATTTGATGTTCCCATCTATGTCATTTATATAAAGTAAGAAGAGGACAGGTCCTAGAACTGAACCCTGTGGGACACCAGATGTGACATCTGTTATATCCCACAGAGCTCCGTTAACTGAGACTCTCTGTTTGCGGTTGGATAGAAAAGATTTGATCCAATTTTTAGTGTTTCCAGTGATTCCGTAGGAGGTCAATTTTGATAGAAGACGTAGATGAGGCACTTTGTCGAAGGCTTTGGCAAAGTCAAGCAGAATTGCTTCAATTTGGGTCTTGTTGTCAGTCGTGGACTGTCTGAATGAGTTGAGATTCACAAGACAGTCCCGACTGGAATCCGTGTTGGAAGTGGAGAATGATGTTATGCTTGTGCAGGTGTTTCCACATGTTGCTTAGGATGCTATGTTCCATTACTTTACAACTTTACAGAGGATGCAGGTTAATGATACGCGTCTGTAGTTAGCAGTGTCAGATTTGTGGCTCTTTTTGTGTATGGGAGTTACTAATGCTTGTAGCCAGTCGTTAGGAAGTTTACCTGTGTTGTATGATTGTTGGAAAATTTGGGTGATGATAGGAGCTATCTGCTTTGCAGTTTCTTTAAGGACTCTGGCTGGGAGTTCATCTGGGCATGTAGCTTTGTTCTGGTTTAGATTTTCCAGCTGCTTTATTACGCCATCTATGCCAATTTCGAGAAGGGGGATGTAGGGGTAAGTAGAGGGGGCTTTTTGGGGGATGGGGTGCTTTTCTTGGGTAAATACAGAGCTAAATTGGATGTTTATGGCGTTTGCTTTATCACGATCATTTATTATTGGCTGGTCGTTTACTCGAAGTGTGGGAATGCCAATGTTTTCTCGTTTACTCTCGTGTACAGTTACTTCAAAGTGTTAAACGTATCCTCTCGTGTACAGTTATTTTAATGTGTTACATGCGTACTCTCGTGTAGAGTTACTTCAATGTGTTTCACGCGTACACTCGGTACAGTTATTTCAATGTGTTACACGCGTACTCTCGTGTACAGTTACTTCAATGTGTTACACGCATACTCTCGGTATAGTTACTTCAATGTGTTATACGCCTACTCTCAGTACAGTTATTTCAATGTGTTACACGCATACTCTCGGTACAGATACTTCAATGTGTTACACGCGTACAATCGGTACAGTTATTTCAATGTGTAAACGCGTACACTCGTGTACAGTTACTTCTATGTGTTACACGCGTACTCTCGTGTACAGTTACTTCTATGTGTTATATGTGTACTCTCGTGTACAGTTACTTCTATGTGTTATATGTGTACTCTCGTGTACAGTTACTTCTATGTGTTACACGCGTACTCTCGTGTACAGTTACTTCTATGTGTTACATGTGTACTCTCGTGTACAGTTACTTCTATGTGTTACATGTGTACTCTCGTGCACAGTTACTTCTATGTGTTACATGTGTACTCTCGTGCACAGTTACTTCTTGTGTACTATTATTCCAATGTGTTACACGCATACTCTCATGTACTGTTATTTCAGTATGTTACACATGTACTCTCGTGTTTAGTTACTTCAATGTCTTACACATGTACTCTCGTGTACAGTTTCAGCTCCCATGGTTCCACACACAAGAACACAATAGGATCAGTATATAGATCACCAGACCTAAGTACAAGGAATGTATTTATTCAGAATCTTGATAGAATACTCAAACAACTGCAGAATGAAAATATAAACATTGTCATCTGTGGTGACACAAACATAATTATCGGTTGTGACACAAACATCATTATCTGTGATTACATAAACAATATTATCGTTGGTGATGCAAACATCATTATCTGTGGTGACACAAATATCATCATCTGTGGTGATACAAACATCATTATATGTGGTGACAAAAACATCATTATCTGTGGTGATACAAACATCATTATCGGTTGTGACACAAACACCGTTATCTGTGGTGACACAAACATCATTATCTCTGGTGACACAGATATCATTATCTGTGGTGACACAGATATCATTATCTGTGGTGACACAAATATCATCATCTGTGGTGACACAAACATCATTATATGTGGTGACAAAAAATCATTATCTGTATTGATACAAACATCATTATCGGTTGTGACACAAACACCGTTATCTGTGGTGACACAAACATCATTATCTCTGGTGACACAGATATCATTATCTCTGGTGACACAGATATCATTATCTCTGGTGACACAGATATCATTATCTCTGGTGACACAGATATCATTATCTCTGGTGACACAAACATCAAAGCCTACGAGAGTAACTATAAACTCAGCCACACTTATTGATCACATTTTCTTAAAGTATAACCCTCAAACTACTTTCATTGCTGGATATATTATGACTTACAGTTCCGACTACTACCCTAGATGCACCTAAAATGGTAAAACATAGAAATGTTAGCGATTCTAGTGTAGGCAATGTTAAACATGCTCTTTTCACAACAAATTGGGATAACTTAGGAAAAACTTGTATAATGAGTACTCAAATGTGGCATACACTATGTTTCTTGACAAATTTTACAGTTTACTTGATGAACACATTCCTGAGCAGTCAGTAAAACTAAATAAATATAAACATAAAAAACATTTTTGGATAACACAAGCTATATTAAAGTCAGTACATACTCTTGATTATCTATGCAAAAAACGCATTCACTCACAAAGGTCTCAAAATTTAACTATTCGATAAATTAAAATTGAAATTCACAAAAGCGACAAGATGATCATTAATTCACATAGAAGAACTACATTGAAGCGATTACGTCTACACAACTGTGCGACTTACGTTGATTCCCATCGTCGAGACGTTCATCCTGGTGATCGCGTGACATGCGTCGACAAACACCTTCATTGAAGCGTACTTCTAAACTACATCGATCTTCACAGTCGAGGCGTTTATTCTTGTTTCGTTATTCTTGTTTCGTTATTCTTGTTTCGTTATTCTTGTTTCGTCAGTCATCGTAAGAGTGTTCGTCCGTGAATCAAATCCGTTTATCCAACGATCGTCAAGTGTTATGTGTGCAAAGTGTTAGTATTATCCCTGTGACGACCCAGGGAAGGAGTCGATGTTAGCTTTTAGTTTAACCCACATCCAAGGATAGGATGCGTGAACAGTATTGGAACTTTCAAAATCTTTGAACTCTATTTCCGGTAAGACTGAAAATTTCATTCTAACTTGTAAATATAACTAGATTTTAACTGAACATTGTCATTATGTCATGATGTCAGAGATCGTTAATATACTAAGTGGTATACTTGTTATCCTGTATTACTGTTGATGTTTTGAACACTAAACACATCTTGCTGTACAATTTACGTAATAAATGCGTAAACTATATATATATAAATAAATATGTGTTCTAGTCTCATATCAATGAGAAATATTTGCCATAGTATTGGTTATTATATACATAATCGGAACACGAAAGTAAAGTAAGTCACATCGGCTCATCCGCTGTTATTCATTATTACCCCTGGACTAAAGAATTGTATCGTTCATACTAGAAAAAATCGCGACAGCGGGTTGTGCCAGTGGTTCCAGTGAGGGCAGTAGATGATAAGGTGGGGGGAGACGATGAGAGAGATGCTAGGGAGATATTACCTCAGCCTGGGAGGAGGCTTAGAGGAGGTAAGGTGACAGGTCGAAGAGCGACAGAACGTATGGGGACAGGAAGGAAAGAAATGGGAGGTAAGACAAGTGGAGAGAATGAGACGGGAGTGGGGGAGACAGGAGCGACGTAGACAGGAGACGAGAGTGACGGTAATGGGAGAGAGGGAGATGGGAGGAAGGTGTCAGGAGGGAAGGCGACGGGAGCGCAAGTTAGCCAGGAGACGGGAGGGAAACGTGACATGTTGATGGGTGAGAGGGAGATTGATAACAGTCTGCCAGGTGACAAGGCTGCAGTGTGACGGAACAGAAGAGCAAATTTGAGGTAGTGCTAGATGGGGTGAGGGAGAGAGCGAGAATGTTTGTGGGTGATTCGATAGTTAGGAAAACCGACAGAGACTTAAACAAAGGAGATGGCGTGGTGGTTTGCTTGCCTTGCCTAGCCTATAATTGAGAGGGTAGAAAACATTATGGGTTCGGGAAAGGGTGGATCTGTTTTAGTACACGTAGGAAGAAATAACGTGGAGAGGGAGGGTACAACTGCCATACATGCAGTTAGTCAGAACACTAAACCAGAAGTGGGTTGAGCAGGTAATTATCTCAGGGATTCTACCATTAATAGGAAGGAGGGGTCTGAGATATTGAAATTGCTGGAGGATGGTAATTAACATGCTAGTACAGAAGCTGTGTATGGAAGAGGAAGTTGGATTTGTGGGGAAGTTTTGTTGGGAGGACTGATATATATATGACGGATGGATTTCATCTAAGTGGAAAGTGGGCATTATTTGCGGATGAACTCTCAGCAGCAGTAGATATTTGCATGATAGCATGATTCTCGATAAGCCAATGGCTTCCTTGTCCACTTGCCATCCGAGCATTTGGCTTAGATGACAAATATTGTTCAATCTTGTTAAATATGTTTAGGGTTGCCTAGATGTTTAACAATATTTAACAAGATTTGCCATCCAAACCAAAGGCCCAGATGGCAAGTGGACAAGGAATCCATTGGCTTATCGAGAATCCAACAATGTTCATCTACGTGTAACCCGCCCTCCCGAGATACGTGTCAATCTTGTTTTTAAACATATTCACGCTGGTAGCAGTTATACAACCCGTAGACAATTTGTTCCATTCATTCAATGCACTAAGGTGTCTAATCCTCCGAGCTGTTGCTCAGCATGTAACACCCCATTGTTATCAATACAAGTTTCAAGGACCCGCCTTTGTTCAGTGGCTTAGACACGTTTCCAATGTGTCCCTGCAGTATAGTTTATTAACCTTTGATTTATTTTGTTGAGCAACCACACACAATACGCAATAACTAAATCCTTTCACCCACTTCACAGAAAAAATAATCGTTTGATCCCAAGCCATTCAAAATGTCCAGTCGCCTATTCAAAGATCATATCATCAGTATCAGTCTGGAGCCAAACGAAGAATCTGCTATCTGCACTACTCAGCGTTTCATAGACAACTTACGTGGCATTAAAAAAATATATTAGTACTCAGCCAAGGGCGTCCGCAAGAATTGTTTTAAGGAAGGGTAAGAAAGAAGATATATATATATATATATATATATATATATATATATATATATATATATATATATTCTATTTTGTCATATCCCATTAAAATAATTTGAATTGAAAAGATATCAAAAGAATGATCAGACAATGTACTTCAAAAGAAAAATAAACACGAATAGTCGGGACTTCACATTCACATTCAATAATGGTTGTTACGCACAAGGACACCAACCGTAACGACAGTTACTATGGTTTTGCTAGTCTTGTATCCTGTCAGTGCTTTGTGAAATGTCAATATCTTGATTCTGAGTTAATGATCACACATAGCTTAGTTTTGTAGCTTAGTTTGTAAATTACTGCTACCACTCGGATAGATGAATTTGGACATGGATGAATAAACTGTTGCACGCGTATACGGTTTGTTCCGTGTTCTAAAGCCCTACGTTGTGGCGACCAACGGTATAACTCAGTACACCTCGCAACTGTACGTCAGACGTTTCATCACATGTTTGATTTTTTAATCGAAGAGGGCCCTTTAATATTCTAAGGTTCTTTTCCTTGTCCATTACAAACCCCTTATGAGTCATCTACCTGATGTGCATTCCAAGGAAGAATAATACAGCACTGGATACATACAAATGTTGGACTTTAGTTATCCTTCGAAGGTTGCGACCAGTACTGTCATTTTTTCCCAGTAATTCTTACTGATTCCCCCATTATGCCTTAAATACAAATTATAGTGAATTACAACAGCTATTGTCAGGCTTGCAAACCAGTGTGAGAGACAACCGCCTTAAGCTGCAGCCCATAGTAAAGACGGTAATTCTCTGTGAAAAGCAGAATATCACCCTGAGAAGCTACAGCTACGATGTCACCCATCTCGAGAATCACAACGATGTGTTTTTGGAGACGCATTTGGCGACACGAAACAATAAAGAGCCGTAGGCCTCGAATGTAATGCAGCACAAAAGTATTGCTATTATCTTGGAACAAACACAGCAGAAGACCAGGTCCAAAGTTTTTTTTAATTACCATCAAAGAGTGAAAAGTTCAGCTTTGCCCTGAAAGATAAACAACTGAAAATGGTGAGGAATACTTGGAGTTCCCCTGGAGTCGCATGCTCAGCCATCGCCGTAAAGGTCTTCCGAAAGACGCACGACGAAGCATACGATTGTACTTTGTATTAGGCAGGGAAGACGAATGGCGTGCAGTGGTCCACCTCTTGTAAGGTCCCTATCACAAGCGGCCATACAGTGGTCCACCTCTTGTAAGGTCCCTGTCAAAAGCGGCCATGCAGTACATAAGACTTTTCCATGATAATTTCCCCTCACGAGAGGCTACCGCTGTTATAAGGTCATTGTACACTTTCAAAAGGGGTAGCATTCTAAAAAGGTGGACTACTATATGCGTGCCTGCGTGTATCCTGCAGAAAAAACTGCCATCTGGTGTATTTTGTGGTAACATTAGCATCCCCCTTTTTCAGAATCTGGACCCGCCATAAATTGTGACCGTTAATATCGTTGAAAAACTTCAAATCAATAACTCCAGGTACTTATTAGCGCCTATAGTCCACACACACCAATCTAGGAATTGTGATTTTGTAAAGATAATAGTTGAATGGAACCAACTCAGTAAACGGCTTGAACAATGGGTGACTTCAACCAACAGACTTTATGCGCACTCACTCTCCGTCGTAAACTGTAGCCAATTTTGGGAACGTGCCAGAATTTTAGACATCTCTTACCCTTATTCATGAAGATATGAATGGAAAACATAACAATTTCGATGACTGGTGCAAAGGCACCATTGTACAAAATTACCAAAGAATGGTGATCTCACTATCTGTAGCAAATGAACGAACAAACCATCTTTTGAGAGCATGTTTTTTTAACTGCGACATTTTCAGAAATCATCCTGGAACTCTCCGATTTATTGTCTCGGCGTCTCTTTAACCTTTACTGCTATGTCCTCCAAGCTGATATATGTTATGTTTCGTCATCATTTTCCTAGATACCATTTTGGGTGATGCAATTAAATGCCTTCTGTAATATGATTAGTTGTTGACATAAGTTTATTAATAACGTGAATATATTATAGCTACAATAATAGGTACTGTATATAATAGCAATGAATTATAACAGAGAATGTCAACCAGGGGAAATAATGGATGAATTTTGACTTTCGGCCGTAAAATATATTCCTCCCATCTACACACGCAAAGGCGGAAATATATGTTATAAATAATTTTCCCCATGCACATACGTTGGTGCAGCTAATTATGATATGATATGTGTGTGTGTGTGTGTGCGTGCGTGCGTGCGTGCGTGCGTGCGTGCGTGCGTGCGTGCGTGCGTGCGTGCGTGCGTGCGTGTGTAGTCATTTGTGAGCAACACTTCGCTAGAAGGCTTGCTGTTTCAGAACCACACCTACTATGTGACGTTGGTGTGTGTCAACGATGCTGGACTAAATACAACCAACTCATCGCAAAATCAGACTCACATCATTACTCTTTAATATGTTCCAGTTGTTTATGGAAGTGTGGTTTTCTTCAGCACTCCCAACTGTCAGAGGGTACTAGAAACAGGGGTCACCCCAAACTTATATTCAAAGACATAGTAAAGGGAAACTTGCAGGAAAAAGCAGTTGTACTTAGTTGCCAATGAAAGACCAATCTGGAGAGGACTTATTGTGAACTATAAGTAAGCAGTCATAGTCGCAACTACAGCTGACAGCGAGAGAGAGGTAATATGTATTCTACTACATTTAACTGCCAGTGCATCCTTTCTCCATTCTCTGAAATCTCTGCTTGTCAGTGAAATACTTCAACATTAACCTGCCATTTCAACCATTCTCAATTCTTTGAGACAAATGGTTGTTTATAACAAGGAAATACTTCTACATGAACTGCCAAAGCATCGTTCTTTGTTCTGGAAAACAGATTGTCTTAAATGGTGAGAAAATTCTTTTTTTACTGACAGAAAGCTGCTTGATAAGTCAAGTTATTTTGTAATTTCTGTCAAATATTACAATGACCAAGTAATTTCTGTCAAATATTACAATGACCAAAACTACAACACTTTTACTGATATGTATTGCCTGTATAGACTTTATGTCATCGTTCCAGGTGTCACCATCAAAACTGAGTCACCAAATGTAGACAACATGACTACATCAATGGACGACATGGAGCCATTCGATGACACAAGAACTGACGTACCAGCAGCAAAGATGTCACGACAGGATGGCGTTGGTGTCATCTGGGACAAACCACCCAAGGATGAGAACATCGACAGTGTAAGTTCTTGGCTCATGCTGATTATTGCACTCACAGCCAAGTCAGTCTTTACGCAGACATTACAGCTTACTTGAAGTGTAAAGTGATTGTTGTACTCACAGCCCAGTCAGTCTTTACACAGACATTACAGCTTACTTGAAGTGTAAAGTGATTATTGCACTCACAGCCAAGTCAGTCTTTACGCAGACATTACAGCTTACTTGAAGTGTAAAGTGATTATTGCACTCACAGCCAAGTCAGTCTTTACGCAGACATTACAGCTTACTTGAAGTGTAGAGTGATTGTTGTACTCACAGCCCAGTCAGTCTTTACACATACATTACAGTTTACTTGAAGTGTAGAGTGATTGTTGTACTCACAGCCCAGTCAGTCTTTTCACAGACATTACAGCTTACTTGAAATGTAGAGTGATTGTTGTACTCACAGCCCAGTCAATCTTTACGCAGACATTACAGCTTACTTGAAGTGTAGAGTGATTGTTGTACTCACAGCCCAGTCAGTCTTTACACAGACATTACAACTTACTTGAAGGGTAAAGTGATTCTTGCTCTCACAGCCCAGACCAGTGACAAGATGCTGACCGGGGGTTTTCTGTCAGCTGATGACTTTACTGCCCAGTACCTGTCAGGGGCATCGGACACATTCAAGTCATTCATTGTCACCCCCGAGTCAACCAGGGACAAAACAGACAGACACTTGAGGAACAGGTGGGAGATTGGCTTGTGAAAGGTCACTTAGTATATTGCTCTTGTAGGCTCCTACTTAAGAACAGGTGGGAGATTGGCTTGTGAAAGATGACTTAGTATATTGCTCTTGTAGGCTCCTTTTACTAAAAGAACAGGTGGGAGATTGGGTTGTAAAAGGTCACTTAGTATAAGTACTTTTGTGTTTTAGTTTGCAGTGTTATTCAAAAGGGATGTATATATTGATAATGTTGGTATTTCAATGTTATTTCAATAACATTTTGTCTAAATCTACTATGTTACCAATATAGCATTACTTGATGTCTTCATAATTAACATAATTCTGTGATTGTTATACTCACAGCCCAGTCAGTCTATACACAGACATTACAGCTTACTTGAAGTGTAGAGTGATTGTTGTACTCACAGCCCAGTCAGTCTTTACACAGACATTACAGCTTACTTGAAGTGTAGAGTGATTGTTGTACTCACAGCCCAGTCAGTCTTTACACACCATTACAACTTACTTGAAGTGTAGAGTGATTGTTGTACTCACAGCCCAGTCAGTCTTTACACAGACATTACAGCTTACTTGAAGTGTAGAGTGATTGTTGTACTCACAGCCCAGTCAGTCTTTACACAGACATTACAACTTACTTGAAGGGTAAAGTGATTCTTGCTCTCACAGCCCAGACCAGTCACAAGATGCTGACCGGGGATTTTCTGTCAGCTGATGACTTGACTGCCCAGTACCTGTCAGGGGCATCGGACACATTCAAGTGATTCATTGTCGACCCCGAGTCAACCAGGGACAAAACAGACAGATACATGAGGAACAGGTGGGAGATTGGCTTGTGAAAGGTCACTTAGTATATTGCTCTTGTAGGCTCCTACTTAAAGAACAGGTGGGAGATTGGCTTGTCAAAGATGACTTAGTATATTACTCTTGTAGGCTCCTTTTACTAAAAGAACAGGTGGGAGATTGGGTTGTAAAAGGTCACTTAGTATAAGTACTTTTGTGTTTTAGTTTGCAGTGTTATTCAAAAGTGATGTTCATATTTATACTGTTGGTATTTCAATGTTATTTCAATAACATTTTGTCTAAATCTACTATGTTACCAATATAGCATTACTTCATAATTAACATTATTCTCTTTCACCACACCATGAGATCCCTGTGTTCACTGTAGTTGACACTGTCAGACTTTCAACGTACAGTGTCATTGACTGTATCCAGGATACAATGATGGGACGGAACAACTGTGTCGACCCTCCCAGATCAGACGGTCAACAAGCCACTCAGCATCACTATGCCATTTGACAAAACTCAGCTGGAAGACTTCTAGCAAGACATTCACGCATGGATACTGCACTGGTGTGCAGGTTAGTGTCTTGTCATCTCCTGTCTCATAATGACAGGTTAGTGTCTGTCTTGTTATCTCCTGTTTCATAGTGACTGGTTTATGTCTGTCTTGTCATCACCTGTTTCATAGTGACATTTTAGTGTCTGTCTTGCCATCTCCTGTCTCATAGCGACAGGTTAGTGTCTATCTTGTCATCTCATGTCTCAGTCTCATAATGTCTCATAATGACAGGTTGTTGACTGTCTTGTCATCTGCTCTCGCATAGTGACAGGTTTATGTCTGTCTTGTCATTTCCTGTCTCGTAGTGACCGGTTAGAGACTGTCTTATCATCTCCTGTCTCATAGTGACAGGTATGCATAGGGCAATTAACTTGAAAAGTTAATTAATTAAATTACAATTAACTCAGAAATGTTCCCATTAAATTAAATTAACCTCATACATTTATCAGGTCAATTAAAGTAAATCTAAACTCACAAGTATGTTCGTAAATGCTACTGTCACAATAGTACAATGTTCATATATATTAATTAAATTACTTTACTTATTACATCTGAGGAACAGTATTATTATCATCAAACAAATCTGAACATTGTGTTGACTTATAAAAGAAATATGTTTTGTAATTTTGTTGGAAAAAGATGTGCTTATACAATATTTATATACCAAGACATTTGTTTATGGGGTATTTGATCACATTTTAAAAGTTGTAGATGCTTGTTAAAATTAATGTTCTTTTCTGAAAGGAATGTAAATTTGTGGCTGAAGATTTGCAGGGTGTGGAGTTTCCTCCAGTATCCCACCACCAAATTAACAAAACCGGGTAAGTACATACATAATTTCTATGCACCAAGATGTTATTTATGCAACATGTTAATACTAAATCATTAGGTTTCCCCTTTATACACTAGCATTTAAATATTTATACACAATTATGTTTATGTATCACTTGAACTGGCATGCTTTTGATTCCAGTTGGCGCTGCACTGGTAAAAATTGTTTTCTTGTTTTAAGAAACAAAACTTAAAACAAGAAAAATGTTCTAGGGAGCCATGTAAGAAAATTATTTATGCAATCAACAACGCAAGCCAGATGTAAAGACATGAAAAGGCCAAATGAATGATGTTTATTAAGGGTATGCCAAATGGCATATTATTCTGATTAAGAGCATGAAATGTGGACCCTGTAACATATGCCAAGCCTGTGGCTGAGCCTCATACAAAGCCACCTGGACACAATGCTCCTAGCGCCCACATTTCGACATAGCAATACAGTACATGTAGTAATATTGCTACAACACAAGACAATTCATGGCATCGTCACCAGCACATTAAAACATTAACCCAACACCGACAATATTTGACACAATACCTATTTGCATACACTACAGCACTGGACTACACTACTTGCTAAAATTCCTACTCTATATATTTTAGTAACCTAAAAGGTGGGGCCATAACGCCAATTATCAATAAATCATCCCAACATCGATGGAAGGGAAGTCATCTTCCACTCTGCACCAAAACCCTACGTGAATGGGCAGATAGCCAAATGAAAAACGCAATGTCCACTGGGAAAGCGTCATACGGAAGGTGGTGACTTCACTTCCACCGTCAATGTACAAAATGTTACCAAGCACAACACTACTAAACACATTAATGTAACCGTATGCAGGAGGGGGGGTCGAAAAATTGCTAAAACCGAGAAAGCAGGTCTACTCCGCATGCATCGAACATTCGGAGTGAAGCTGCTTAATTTCAAAGTGCGTCATTCGAATGACTGCTGCGCTCTGATTGGTTTAGCGGTGTCACGGGAGCGCTTAGTCAGTAATCCAGGTTTCTTTGCCTACCCCTAAATTAGCATAAATTAGCATGACTAACCTATTGACCCTTCCGTGCCCTGCTCGCACTGTTGCTAGCATAAAATCCTGTATTCAACCGTGGTTGCATACTCTCATTTTCGTGATTTAAGAAAGAAAGAAAAAAGAAAGAAAGAAAATAGTTCATAAAAATCAAGAAAACACTATAGAAATATTTTCTTATTTATCCAAGGAAATTGTTCCTATCTAAGAAATTTTTTTCTTAAATAAGAAAAGTGTTTTCTTAAATAAAAGAAAAGCAAGAACATTTTTCTTAAAATTTGTAAATCAAGAAATGTTTTCTTAAATTTAATAAGAATATTTTTCTTGTAGTCATTTTGGATGTTTTACGTTAGTAAGAATATTTTTCTGAAAACAAGAAAAACCACCTGAAAGACTTTCTTGGAATAAGAAACATTTTCTCATTGAAATATTTTTATTATAAAAAGAAAAACTACTGATCACTGATATTTTAACATTATAAAACCTTTTAGATGAGAGATTTTCTACAGATGACACTGCATAAAGGACCAAGTGACAATGGAATAGTGTTTTATTATTAGAAAAGGGAGTAAGTGTGTGACCAATAGTATCACGTGTTATTGCGACAACCATGCAATCAGTCTGCAGCTCTCATACCCAGTAAGGTCATTCCTTGTCAAATCAACCAATTTTCAGGAAATTAAAAAAGGTGATGTCTCAGAACATTTTAACCAATTAGCAAATGGTTATATCTGAGCAACTTTGCAAAAAAACTAAGCTAAAGGGTAAACGCACTTGTTATATATGCCTCTAACTACAGAGCTTAAATTTGCTGAATGTCTAGATATATTCGTACAGATGTGCATCACAAAATTAAAGAATGATAACGAGAAGGATAATGTATGTACAGAGTGTACAAACATTAATTTTGTTATTTTGTTTTTATTGCTGAGAGTGATTTTAGCAGTCTGTATTTCAAATTGTTATTTTATAGGACAAATTCCAAAGTGCTACTGTATACTGTCAGGGATACTTGTAATGACTTCTTAGTTCAATAGGAATGTAGTTACTATATCTTCAGAAAAATTCAGCCTTAAACTCGATATTTTACAAATTTCAACTTTCAGAATAAAATGTGGGACAAGTCTTATGATCGCCGTATTTGCACTGTGCACAATCCTTTACATACTGCAGCTGAAATATCACTGTTCTGTCTAATTATATTTTCTCCCAAATTGGCGAGTGACAAATTTATGAAACTTACAAATTACTGCACAACAACAAATAGCAACAGCTATACCTTATTGACACAAAAACTGGAAAACGTCGCATGCCCGAACTTTGAGCATTGCCAATTAAAAAACACGACAACTGATCATATAATTCTGTCATAAGACCTGCCTCATTGTTTCTTAAAGAGAGTTATTCAAGGGTGATTTGATTGCACTTGATGCTCTGTCACAAAATTTTTCTGTGTCAATAACTTAATTTATAAAATGACAAAAGGGAGCAAGTGACACAAAGTCACCAAATAACCATGTCACAAAAAAGTACTAATAATTTTTATAAATACACCTTGTCAAATGGTCCAAAGAATAGTGTACAATTACTGTGCTGTAATATGCACAAGAGAGCAAACCAAAATATGTTTTGTCCAATATTTAAAAAACCATCGTCACTTGCTCACTTTTGCCATTTCACTGCAATATATTGTAAAATGCAAGATCACAGATTTAAACACCAAACGCACACACACACACACACACACACACACACACACACACACACACACACACACACACACACACACACACACACACACACACACACACACACACACACACACACACACACACACACACACACACACACACACACACACACACACACACACACACACACACACACACACACACACACATTACAGCCCTTGTACCTCTACAGAATGGGTGACCTTATAAGAGGGGACTACTGGCACAGTAAAGTACAAACAAATGCAAAACTAAATTGCCATAGTAACAATTAGTTGAAATTTCAAAAGTATTTGAATTGTGTACAATTTCAAAGAAATCGTAGCAGTGGCATGATTTAGATGTCCATGTCATTCTGCACACACCAAAGAAGGAACAATACATTGCCAGAAGATACAATTAGTGAACTTCCTAGTATGTGAAAGGCAAGGATTTCATCCATAGATTTATTTTATTACAAATTAGCTTTCATGAAAGTTAAAACAGTCAGAATGATGACATGTTAATGGGTATTTTCATTTTTATTCATGATCAAGTTGACAAGTTGAAAGTACTGAATATAATAACAAATGCAAACTGCCATTTTTCAAACAGCCCGGCTGCTGCACACAAAATGTACTTGCAGTGTTTATCGCATGGCCGGGCCACGTGTGAAATTGCTATAAAAGAATATGCCTGGACAACATTCTTACCTTTTGTCTCATGGAATGAACAGGATACAAATCAATCATCCAGAAGTCTTCTTTATCATGTATTTCCTACCAGTTGTATAAGCAGCAGGGCTTCTACTACCACCCTGGTACTAGATTATTATAACTGGTGACCCTCATAACCGTCATTAGCAGACCCTTAATGAGACCACTGGAGCACTGAGGGTGTGGTCTCACTATGGGAGACTGACCTAAATCTAAATCTCATGTCAGGCATACATTTATAGAGCACAAATATTGACAGTATTTTTAAATCAAAGTATGCTGAACAAAGATCACACTTATGCTGAATACCAGATTAATAAATTTTTATTTCATGTGTTCTTGATTACTGAAAATAATGCTTGGATCAGATATTTTGCATCGTATCATAGCTCTAGTAGTTTATAAGCACCTGTCTGTCAGAAATAATTAATGCAGTAGAACCAATATATATTTTACTCCAATAGTCGATAGCAAAAAACTTATGTTGGAAATTTCACTCATATTGTGATCTGATAGTATATCAAAAATATTTGAGTAAAATGATAATCAATAATATTACATTTAAATATTATTTGGTAGCGGACTTGTTAACAGATACAAATGCGTTTGAATGCACATTTTGGATGGTATGCAGTAGCCATGCACATTCAAAAGCAGTCGTTACATTTTCAGTGCATTTGATTGCATAAAACAAACATTTACATTAAAATTGTTCTATTCGTGCAATAGCTAAAAAAAATTTATCCAGGCTCAACAGAGAGCATGTAATTGAATGCAACCCCCAAACATTTTATATTTCAAGCGCCCAAATTCATCATTAATAAAATCAACATTCACATTGTATGAATTGTAAATACAGTTGCAAAACATGCTTTTTGTCAGACTTTGAAAAAGTGCCCTGTAGTTAACAGACTCCTCAGCAGATTTTAGAATCATTGTCTGACCTGTAAATCCACTTTCTAAGTAAGACCATGGTGTATATAGTTGTATTACATTGACTGATGCTTATATTAGAACATGTAGCTTTGCTAACATAATTATGATGTATATATAATGTATAAACATTTGTATGTGAATGTGATCCTGGAAAATGGCATTGACATGCATTTGATAACAAGCCTGTTTTATAGTTGAATTATATTCACTGGCAGTTTTAAAGCTGTGTAAGGCGTTCTTGTCACACAGTTGACAAGTCAGACATTATTCACCAATAAATTTAAATTAATGAAGTTCGAGCCAACAAATTAACACAGAACAACATGCTAGTAATAGTGCAGCCCCTCTGTGGTGAATTACTTTCACCCAATCTGCAAACATCAAACTAATACACCTCTGCTGTTGACATAGCATTATGTGCCACATTTCATCTTATTACCTTGTCAAGATTGTTTCCATCGACAGTCCATGACTCGTTGTCATGGACTGTTTTGTTGAGTCAATATGCTGCACACAAATTAATTCATCCCTGCAGCTCAGTTCAACTGGGAGAGATACATTTCTAGTCAAAGCGTCATCTCAGTGTTAATGACAGCATCCTTGTTGGCTTGGATGTTCTTCATAGTTAAAAAGGTAGTAGAACTACAGGGCACAAAACAGCACTAGTAAAGGAACAGTGCAGGTTGGATATGAGAAAGAACTTGTTATCACAGAGAACGATAAATTAATGGACAGTTTTCTACTGACTGTGTTAAGGCAAGGCTTTAGCCTAAACGCATCACCATCTCCCTCAATTCAAACCCTAGAAATCGGATTAAACGGCATCATAAAACAGCTTGAAGCTTTAAACTCCAACAAAGCACCTGCCAAAATACTGAAGGAAACTGCTAAAGAGTTATACCCCATAATATCGCACATTTTTAGACAGATGTCAGAATAAACTTGCACAACTTGTGTAAAGGAGACTTTGAAGTGAGAAGCATTGGTTTGTGAACAGTTATAGCTAACCACTAATAGAGGTTCTGCTACATTCATTCACCCACAGAATGAGTAATTTCATGGGTTGGCTGGCTGGTTGTTTTGTTTAATACGTTGATGAAGAACTCATTGATGAATATATTGATTATTGTAATGTTGGATTATTAAACTAATTGTCCATAGGGTTTTCTCTTCCATTAAATTTCTTGATCAATTAATTGGTCAGGTGACCATTGATTTAATATGTCATTGGTTAAGTTCCAATATAACAGTTTTCTTGATGTGTTTGTGTGACAGGTGTGTCACAGCTCAAGTGTTTGTGTTTGTGTGACATATGTTTCTCTACTTAAGTGTTTATGTGACAGGTGTGTCACAGCTCAAGTGTTTGTATGACATGTATGTCACAGCTGAAGTGTTTGTGTGACAGATGTGCCACAACTCAAGTGTTTGTGTGACAGGTGTGTCACAGCTCAAGTGTTTTGTGTTTGTGTGACTGGTGTGTCACAGCTCAAGTATTTTGTGTTTGTGTGACAGGTGTGTCACAACTAATGTGTATGTGTTTGTGTGACAGGTGTGTCACAGCTAATGTGTATGTGCTTATGTGATAGGTGTGTCACAACCCAAGAAGCCAGGCAGAAGGCAGCTGGCTACATATGCACCAATCATTAGTAGCTCAGCTATATACAGTGTCTCTAGCACCAACGAAACGTTTGTCAACACACCACCACGCATAACATCTGAATCAATCAATCTGTTTCAATTCAAACTATCAGCAGAAGATTCAGATGATAAAAACCTCTCATTCCTGTCTAATGAGACTGCGCCAGCATCGATGGGCAATGTGAGCCTGGCTCTTGATGGTATGTTGACTTATACTCCGTGTGCGGATGAGGAGCCAGCACTCTGTTGAAGGCAAGTTGTTAGTCAACATAAGGAATACACCAGATTATCCAACTCTTCAGATGTTTGAGAGGGGATGTGATGTCTTTCCCCATCATCTGTCACCATGGTAACAATGCAGGAAAACAGTGGGAAGAATTCAGCTTCCCCATATATGGTTTACATCCTTCCTGCTTATGATCCTGACTACACGGATGATGTATCACTGAAGTTTGATCCACCTGAACATGGTAATCTGACACTGTACCACCAAGTAAAGATTATCAACCTCATTGAACAAGACTGCTCACAGCCCTGGGATATAAGGCGTCCTCTGTGGGATAAACTCACCAGACTATTTTCCGATTCGGTCACTCTACCGGAGGTGTCACTGCCAAACCCATGTGGCACGGATTTTGTGACGTGCAATCTAGCCTGGGTTGTCACAATGTTCAAATCCAGGCCGTTTGAAGGATACTTTGGTAAAGATGTCATTAAGGTAAGGCACATCTTGAGATGTTCCACTTACAGTTACTTGCATCAATGTAATGTTGAGTAACAATGACCAATCATCAGTGCTGGACTTTATGTGGTCTGACTAACTATTTACGGTTATACCATCCTGTTTTATATAGTACGACTAACTGGTTACGGTTTATGCCATCCTGTTTTATGTAGTCCTACTAACTGGTTACGGTTTATGTCATCCTGTTTTATGTGGTCCTATTAACTGGTTACTGTTTATGCCATTCTGTTTTATGTGGTCCTACTGACTGGTTACGGTTTATGCCATCCTGTTTTATGTGGTCCTACTAACTGGTTAAACGGGAGCAGCCGTGGTCTAGTGGTTAAGGTGTTGGACTCTAAATTCAAGGGTTGTGAGTTCAAGACCCACACGGTTCGTTTTCGAAGCTTAGGCAATTTCGTTTACCCCACTTTGCCTCAGTCTACTCAGCTGCAAATGAGTACAAACACTGTTTGGAAGGTACCTGCGATGGACTAGTGTCCCATCCAGGAGAGTCAGTATAACTGCACTCTAAGTTGCTTCGCACTACAGAAACCAGGTTTAAGCACTGGCCATATAAGCCTTTATGGCTTCCTAAGGTGTAATGCCTGGGGAATGACTTTACTCTACCTACTAACTGGTTACGGTTTATGCCATCCTGTTTTATGTGGTCCTACTAATGGGTTACGGTTTATGCCATCCTGTTTTATGTGGTCCTACTAACTGGTTACGGTTTATGCCATCCTGTTTTATGTGGTCCATCTTGATGGTTACGGTTTATGCCATTCTGTTTTATGTGGTCCGACTAACTGGTTACGGTTTATGCCATCCTGTTTTTTTGTGGTCCGACTAACGATTTACAGTTGATGCCATCCTGTTTTTGTGGTCCGACTTGATGGTTATGGTTTATGCCATTCTGTTTTTTTTTTCAAATATAACAACGTAGATTTACCATCAGTTAATCATCACATGTAATGCATAATGTTGTACAAATGTGCACAACACAAAAATGTGCACAACAAATCTTATGCTTCGACCAATTCCATTGCACCTCCATTTATCTGTCTGTGTGTGGTGTCTCCAGCCATCAGTCTGTGTGTGGTGTCTCCAGCCATCAGTCTGTGTGTGGTGTCTCCAACCATGTGTCTGTGTGTGGTTTCTCCAGCCACCAGTCTGTGTGTGGTGTCTCCAGCCATCAGTCTGTGTGTGGTGTCTCCAGCCATGTGTCTGTGTGTGGTGTCTCCAGCCATCTGTCTATGTGTGTTGTCTCCAGCCATCAGTCTGTGTGTGGTGTCTCCAGCCATGTGTCTGTGTGTGGTGTCTCCAGCCATCAGTTTGTGTGGTGTCTCCATCCATCAGTCTGTGTGTGATGTCTCCAGCCATGTGTCTGTGTTTGGTGTCTCCAGGCATCTGTCTATGTGTGGTGCCTCCAGCCATCAGTATGTGTGTGATGTCTCTAGCCATGTGTCTGTGTGTGTTGTCTCCAGCCATCAGTCTGTGTGTGGTGTCTCCAACCATGTGTCTATGTGTGGTGTCTCCAACCATGTGTCTGTGAGGTGTCTCCACCATGTGTCTATGTGTGGTGTCTCCAACCATGTGTCTGTGTGTGGTGCCTCCAGCCATATGTCTGTGTGTGGTGGCTCCAGCCATGTGTATCTGTGTGGTGTTTCCAACCATGTGCCTGTGTGTGGTGCCTCCAGCCATGTATCTCTGTGTGGTGTATCCAGCCATGTGTCTGTGTGTGGTGTATCCAGCCATGTGTCTGTGTGGTGCCTCCAGCCATGTGTCTGTGTGGTGCCTCCAGCCATGTGTCTGTGTCTGGTGTATCCAGCCATGTGTCTGTGTGTGGTGTCTCCAGCCATGTGTCTGTGTGTGGTGTCTCCATCCATGTGTCTGTGTGTGGTGTATCCAGCCATGTGTTTGTGCGTGATGTCTCCAGCCATGTGTCTGTGTGTGGTGTCTCCAGCCATGTGTCTGTGTGTGGTGTATCCAGCCATGTGTTTGTGTGTGATGTCTCCAGCCATGTGTCTGTGTGTGGTGTCTCCATCCATGTGTCTGTGTGTGGTGTATCCAGCCATGTGTTTGTGTGTGATGTCTCCAGCCATGTGTCTGTGTGTGGTGTCTCCAGCCATGTGTCTGTGTGTGGTGTATCCAGCCATGTGTATGTGTGTGGTGTATCCAGCCATGTGTCTGTGTGTGGTGTATCCAGCCATGTGTCTGTATGTGGTGTATCCAGCCATGTGTCTGTGTGTGGTGTATCTAGCCATGTGTCTGTGTGTGGTGTATCCAGCCATGTGTCTGTGTGTGGTGTATCTAGCCATGTGTCTGTGTGTGGTGTATCTAGCCATGTGTCTGTGTGTGGTGTATCCAGCCATGTGTCTGTGTGTGATGTATCTAGCCATGTGTCTGTGTCTGGTGTCTCCGTCCATGTGTCTGTGTGTGGTGTATCCAGCCATGTGTATGTGTGTGGTGTCTCCAGTCCTGTGTCTGTGTGTGGTGTATCCAGCCATGTGTCTGTGTGTGGTGTATCCAGCCATGTGTATGTGTGTGGTGTATCCAGCCATGTGTCTGTGTGTGGTGTATCCAGCCATGTGTCTGTATGTGGTGTATCCAGCCATGTGTCTGTGTGTGGTGTATCCAGCCATGTGTATGTGTGTGGTGTCTCCAGCCATGTGTCTGTGTGTGGTGTATCCATCCATGTGTCTGTGTGTGGTGTATCCATCCGTGTGTCTGTGTGTGGTGTCTCCAGTCCTGTGTCTGTGTGTGGTGTATCCAGCCATGTGTCTGTGTGTGGTGTCTCCAGCCATGTGTATGTGTGTGGTGTCTCCAACCATGTGTCTGTGTGTGGTGTATCCATCCATGTGTCTGTGTGTGGTGTATCCAGCCATGTGTCTGTGTGTGGTGTATCCATCCATGTGTATGTGTGTGGTGTCTCCAACCATGTGTCTGTGTGTGGTGTATCCAGCCATGTGTCTGTGTCTGGTGTATCCAGCCATGTGTCTGTGTGTGGTGTATCCAGCCATGTGTCTGTTTGTGGTGTCTCCAACCATGTGTCTATGGTGTCTCCAGCCATGTGTCTGTGTGGTGTCTCCAACCATGTGTCTATGTGAAGTGGTTTACAGAAGATATAATCATTCCCATGGCTGACGAGCCCTCCCCATGTCATGTGACCAGCGCCAGTGGCAGTAGTGGTGACGTCCACGATAGATCTAGAATGTTTTTTGCTTTTAGATTTTATGGTGTGGCACTTGTCAAGTAGGCCTGCATGATTAGCCCAAGATTGGGCTTTTTGGAGTATAACTACTTGAGACTGCCAATAGTCTAATAGTATACCAGGATTTTTTTAAATTGCAATCGATAATCGGTGCATTGATGGAAAATATGTCATTAGCTGATTATATTAGGATGATTTACCCCAAAACCTCTCCTTGACTTTGGCAATAAATTGGGAATGTTCAATGTAGATGTACTAGTGGGCCTAGAAGTATATTTTTTGGCATAGATCGAAAATTCCACAGCATCTGTCAAATATCAGAATGATTGTGCAACAATTCAATTGCAATTTTTGCTACCAACTATTAAAAAAATTACACATATTTTGTCTACAATCGCAGGCGGAAAGGGCAGGGAAATTAACATGGGTGAGATGACCCAAAATCTAATAATTTTCAAGTTACCTGTTCAACATTTTCACACCTTATGGCATGCAGTTTTAGGGAGGGAGCTCGAGCCAGGTCAGACCCCCAGTATATCATAATTTTATAGCTTTGAGAATGCCCTGTAGCAACTGTGGTAGATTTTTACCACGTGCAGACCAAAAACCAGACAAGTCTATTAAAAATCAGACAGTGCCTGATATATGATGCCAGAAGACAGTGGAAATGTGAACGAAAACATCATTAATATTTGTATGGAATTGTGTCTGGTATGTCTGTCTTCACTAGCATAATTATTAGTACTTTTATATACCATACAAGATGAATTTCTCCATCAAAAATAAGAAAATAAATCACAATTGTATTTCTCTCAGCATTATTACTACTTTATCTTTGGCGTGTAGTCTGTATGTCAGCAAACATACATAATTATTATGAACTTTGTTTTTCCATAAATGATTATTCTACATTCCAGAGATTCAGACAGACATGGTGGTGACATGTGACACAGTACAGCTTGGATGATATCTCTGTCGACATTCAACTTGAGCCACCCTGTCTTATTTCCACACCCAAGAAGACTCCAAACGATGTCCCATTAGCTGAGCTCCCTCCCCTCTCCCTCCACCTTGTCGTCACCAGTAAAGTCATCCAGTGACTACAAACCATTTGACCTCTCTATTCTGGATGCTGCAGAAGAGACCAATGATGAGGAGTCCAGTGATGAAGAGTTAGTATTATTGTGTACATTCTTTGGTTTTCCATTCCTCTGAGATTTTCAATACAACATTAGTGGAGCGCGGTAGTCGTGTGGTAGAGTGTCGGGCTTTCGGTCGAAGGGACCGGGGTTCGAAACCACCTCTGCCATTTCAAAGCTTGGGCAATTTCATTTACCCCACTTTGCCTGTGTCTTTCGGAGGAGACAGTAAAAGCTGTTGGTCCCTTCTTTCTGGTGTCTATGTCAGGGGAAATAAAAGATCCCATGCAGGGAAATGGAAAACACCTGTGATGGACTCACTAACTCTAGAGAAGGACACTTTTAAAAACCAGGAGGACCACATTGGAAATAAGTGTTCTTTGGTGTGCTTTAATATGTTATCCTCAGTAATAATTGATACCAAAAAACAACAACAATCAACAACAACAACA
The DNA here is from genome assembly GCA_963662155.1 of Lamellibrachia columna. Lineage (NCBI taxonomy): Eukaryota > Metazoa > Annelida > Polychaeta > Sabellida > Siboglinidae > Lamellibrachia > Lamellibrachia columna. The sequence continues at coordinate 24,185,460 of OY759264.1, forward strand.
TAATACCTTGAATACTGTTTTAGTCATGTTAATTTTCGCAAACAGTTGATGAGTTGCATGACTTTAAATTTTTTACTAAAAAATAATGCAATGGAATTTGTGAATTTTCAGCTACAAACAGAAACCTAGTAAGGGCATCAGAGAGCAACCAATATACATGGTTTTTAAGGATCTGCTAATGCAGCTCTTCCAGTTGTGTGGTGAATGTGGCCATCCAACTCAAGGCGTTATCAACTCCTGTGCTATTCTACTCTCTTGTGCTCTGCCAAGTCAAGTTCTGAAGGTTCTGTCCTTTAATAACTTGCTCTCTATCTCACCATCAACCTTTCGTCGTCACCAGAAAGGCTAAATAGCTTCAGCTGTGATGGCTGAATGGTTGGACGAACTCAGAGAGATTGGTGGGGGCGTTGAGCTGTCCGCAGATGTCCGTTCAACAGTCCTGGACAGTGTGCAAAGTGTGGCTGTTATAGTTTGCTGGAGAACCAAGTGAACAAAGTACTGGATGTCCAGCTGGTGCAGGTATTTACCATATAAGCATGTTAAATATTATTTATTCACCAACAAGCAAGAGCCATTTAGGGGCCAATAATATTGACTCAGTTCAGTTTAATACCATATATTCAAGGACTACTTAGATAACCTCTAAAATCAACAACTGTAATGATGCATTTACGTATAACAAATGCATTAATTAAAGTTACTGATATTTTTGCATAAACTGCCTCTACCAGGCATGGGGCATTTAACTTGAAAAGTTAATGAATTAAATAACAATTAAATCAGAAATGCTCCAATTAAATTAAATTAACCTCACACATAACTCAGGTCAATTATATTAAATTAACCTCCCAATTTTTTTCAATTAAATTAACAATTAACTTTAATTCAATTAACAATTCAATTATTTTTGGTAGAAACCAAACCAAACAGTGGCTTATTCCAGGTAATGAAACTACTACTGAATATAAATTAACAGAGACATCTACAGTTGCTTTCTCCAAGTCTGCTCAGAATATACCAAAAAATTTCTCATACAGAATAACCCATCTTCAAATTAGCTGGACAAATCTTATAATCATTATCCATACTCTCAATAAATCCTCAAAATATTGCAGTATGTAATATTTGTAGTGTTTTATTTTCAGGTTTTAAGGCTGCAGTAATATTGGAGGAGGAAATGTTACACAAGAATGTGCTGTAAGATGTGAAGAGACTCATCAGACCATCATACTGTCAGCCTGGAGACTTTTCACAGTCTTGTCAATCATTTTGCGATCAAACACACCAGCTTTAACAAAGCCTACATATGGCTTATTAAATTATATTTAATTAATTTATATTCGACAAACTTTTTTTTCCATTTGTACAATACTCTTGTGAACATGTTAAAGTACACGAAAATGCTAATATTATGAAATTTATCTTTCTATAGGATATGTTGCTAACATCTTTGACCATTGAATGGGTTGATGATCCGGTTTCTTGGTTATTAATATTAAGCATAATTACCTCTCAAGAAACTTGTTGTTCACTCAGTCTTCTTCAGCAGACTGAAGTTACAGATGTCATGTGACACAAGCTGGAGTATGACTGGACAATACGTTAGCCTTTCTAGACACATGTATATCCTGAAAGATGATGGATCAACGGAAAGCAACCCACACTGACCAATATTTGAACTGGGATTCTAATCACCACTTAAAGCACAAACGATCAGTGGTCAGGACACTCCTCCAAAGGGCAGAAAACCTGATAACAGAAGAGGAGGACAAGAACATAGAGGTGGATAACATCAAGAAAGTGCTGAAAGGAAACGGTTACAAAACTTGGATGGAGAACACCACGCAACCAATGAGAAGGAAGGAGAACACCACCACAGAAACCAGCAGAAGACAACATGCCATAGGGCTGCCCTACATTAGTAAACTATCAGAATAAGTAGCAAGGATTTTCAAGTCCTATAACATCCCGGTTTACCACAAACCTATCAACACCCTGAGGTAACTGTTGGTACACCCAAAAGGCAGCAAAGTGTGGGGTAGTATATGACATACCATGCCCAGAATGTGACCAACACTATATAGGAGAAACAGCCAGATCATTTGGAACAAGATTTAAAGAACACCTATCTTGTCGCCATCCCCTATCAGCTATAAATGAACACAAACTGAACACAGACCATCAGTGCTCTATGAAGGACGTTAAAATTCTAGACCACGAGGAGAACTGGCACAGGAGGAAAATAAAGGAGGCGATTAACATCTGCAGAAACCTACGCTGAACCCAGACGTTTGCCAGGAGCTCCCACCAGTCCTACTCCACCTTGCGTCACATGACCAATGTCATGTGACACATCCATAACTTCAGTCTGCTGACAAAGACTGCGGGATGCAGTTGAAATATACAGAGGAAACACTAAGTTTCTTGAGAGGTAATTATGCTTAATATCTTTGACCATATTCTGAAAGGATACAGAGATGGGCCCAAATGACCACTGGTAGCGCTATTCTAGCTAATGATGGAGATGGTTCAGTTTCAGGCACAACTTTTCATACTTATACTGCATGCACACAATACTTGTGGTGGGAGAAGCGTTTGTCACCTTCACGTGGTTCCTACTGTGGATCACGACAACAAACTTTGCTGTCGTGTGAACAAAGAGCAGCGCGCACTGACACTATCTTGTCAACCATGGATATCGTGTTTGTTTGTTTTATACTTAGTGGCTCGGTGAAGTCATCGGTTGCTGACTCGAGACGATAGGTGCACAGTTTTGTGTCCAAAGGGAAATGTGGTTGATACCAACTAAATATTCGACTGCCATATTATTCACACAGCTTGACATCTCAAATGATGGTGATATGGAGCCTGATTGTTATGAAGGAAACACATATTAGGCTCGGTTGCATTATTGATTGCTGCAGTCCGACCCATGTTTGCTGTTGTGACCGACGATGGTAAGCAGGAACATCGTCATGTCTTCGGAATGGTCTACAATTGAGCCTCCTTTGCTGTCTCTAGCATTTCAAGAGGTATCTCTTTGACAGCCTAGACAATGTTGGTTAGTGCAACAAGGTAATGAACATAACAAGTTACACGCTTCCTCTCATTGTTATCTCATTTTTTCCCCAGTGGGATAGTAGTTTTGTATGTTAGTAAGCTGAATCAAACCCATAAGAATGTAGAATATTATATTACATAACATAGTAGCTGTCACACAATCATGGGACCACTACCTGAATAAATGAATTCACATGGACAGTACATGTTCTCGCATTTTTAATTGCATATGTCCAAATTTGCTTCTTTCATAATCGTATACCTTGTACAGATATACATTGGGCTTTTAGAGTCATTCTTGCAAATAACTGTCTTAAGTTTTTACTTTGTTGTGTTTCACTTGTGTTCATAAACTGTTGAATAATAACAGCAGATTATTTGGTAACAACTTTTTGTTTGTTTCACACATTATAATGGGGGTTTTTAGTTTTACAAAATCAGATAGCTTTAATATATGCAATTCACATTATAATCCATTTGTGTAATGGCAATAGTATACATTACTGACAATCCTTGCTAAATGCTTTTGTAAAAATTAAAATGATTATATTCCTTGATTCGTTGCTTCCACATTTGAGCTAGCTCGGTTTCATTATAGCAACCACCCCTGGTCCACGAGGATGGGCGGTCCTATTAGCGAAATTATCAATTTGAATTGCTTGACCCTTAACAGCATGGGAAGGTGGACACGTCGCCGTGGTCATTATGTGGAGCATTCCCATAATATTATGTATTCAAAACGGCAGTTGGGTCTTCATTGTGCGTTTTGAATTCCAAGTGTGCAGTTGTGTTTTTCACATTCCCACAGGCCACGGCAGTTTCAAGTGTTCATAGCTGATTCGACCTTCGAATGTGAGTGTTTCTTTGTAATCTCTGCATGAACTGCATATAAAATATCCTGTCCTTTCACGAATGGTTGTACTCTATGCATTTGTTAGTGCTAGCAGAAAATTTATACAACAAGATGGCATAATTTTTACATACCACATGGGGGAAGTAGGGGCATAACGGGATAGTTAAAGATATTTAGCCAATTGAATAATCTATGAATATATACTGAAAGGCAACGTGTAATGATGTATATAATAGGATGAGCTGATGATAGGGTTATAAGATGGCGATATAAAATCTGCCTAATATTTTTTCAATATTCAGCAGATAATTGTTCTTGTTATATCAAGAAACAGGTTACCTATCTATCAATTATTTGAGTGCAACAAAAAGTATTTGACCCAAGTCCGTGTATTAGAAGGTGATATTCCGGTCATGTTCCACCACTAAACACGCACGAATGCATGCATGCATGCACGAACGAGCTGTTGACGTATATGTTGACCGTGGGAGACTGCATGTATTCACACATGGACACACGCATGCACGAACGAACAAACGTGCACGTACATCTTACTGTTGACATATTCGTGTTTGTTGGCAGTGGGAGACTGCATGTATTCGTATATGGATACCATCAATGTAGCCTACCACGTTACGAAACCATGCAAGTGATGGGGATTTCCTTCAATTTAAAAGTGTCTCTCGAAACATATTTGACATATCAATATGCAAAAAATTTAGTTGCCGAACACAGTTATGTAAACTACGGCAAATCTACATTTCAATTGGTCGATATACTAGGGAATGATGAACTCAGCCGCCCTTTGTTTGGCAGATTTGTCCGAGCAAGTGAAGCACGAAAGCTTGACCAACGAGGAGTCCACACACGTGTGCTGATGGCCACCATACTGCCAGTGGTCCACCCAGTCGCCGCCAACCTTAGCAGCCATTCCAGCGTGATATTTATACTGAAATCTCAAATTGGATGATTCAGCTATTCTATGGTTCTACGAAATTACATATGTGCTATCCACAGTTTTGTGAAGGTATAAGCCACCAACAATTTCATAAAAGGGAATCGGAATCGGAAGTGTTTATTTGACCCACAAGTTAAACAGTACAGTTGTCAATACAGCGAAAATCTACAGCTCAAATAACGTGTTAATAAATAACAAGTAATGTATGCATTGTAAACTGAAATATACAACACAAATATAATATAACTGAAGTATAATTTCCTTTCGAAGCAGCAATCCCACAATGCTCTAAAACTTTCATGTCAGCACTAAATGTTACACCTAAGTCCTTTTCTTGTGTGGTTCTACCTAGTACAGCATCCCCATTTTATATCTCAAATTGGATGATTCAGCTATTCTATGGTTCTACAAAATTACATATGTGCTATCCATAGTTTTGTGAAGGTATAAGCCACCAACAATTTCATAAAAGGGAATCGGAAGTGTTTATTTGACCCACAAGTTAAACAGTACAGTTGTCAATACAGCGGAAATCTACAGCTCAAATAACATGTTAATAAATAACAAGTAATACATATATTGTAAACTAAAATGTGAAAATCTACAGCTCAAGTAACGTGTTAATAAATAACAAGTAATGTATGCATTGTAAACTGAAATATACAACACAAATATAATATAACTGAAGTATAATTTCCTTTCGAAGCAGCAATCCCACAATGCTCTGAAACTTTCATGTCAGCACTAAATGTTACACCTAAGTAACCTTTCTGAATACTTTTGTGTAATCTGCAAATTTCAGTACTTTGATAGATATGTCATCTTCCAAATCATTTATATATATTAAAAACATACTGATCCCTGTGGTACCCCACTCAGAACAGATTTCCAGTTTGAAATCTCACCATCTACTATTACTCTCTGTATTTTGTGTGTAAGCCACTTTTCTATCCAGTTGATTACATCATTACCTATAGCATGGGCTTTTAGTTTAAGTAACAATCTTTGATGTGGCACTTTATCGATAGCTTTCTGAAAATCTAAATAGACAACATCCACTGGTGACCCGTCATCTACCCACTTTGTAATTTCTCCCAAAAACATAGGAGATTGGTTAGACATGACCTTGCTTTTAGGAACCCATGTTGAGATGTATTTATTAATTCATGTTTTACAAGGAATTCCACCATGTGGTCTCTAATTAATGTTTCGAGTAATTAACATATAACTGATGTTAAACTCACTGGTCTGTAATTTTCTGGTTTGTTCCTTGATCCTTTCTTAAATAGCGGTGTAATGTTTGCTTCTTTCCATTCTGAAGGAACTATTCCTTCTTCTAGTGACAAGTTAAACATGTACTAATTTGCTCAACAATTCCTTAAACAGGTTTGGTGGTATCCCATCAACTCGAGATGATTTATTATCTTTCATCTTCTTAATTTTCTTTGCTATCATTTCAGGAGTTACAAATAACTGCCCCAAATTTTCTGATTTATTGCCCTCAAATTTAGTAAATGGAACTGGAAGTGATCCGACATCTTCTGTGGTAAAAACTGAGCTTAAATACTCATTCAGGAATTCTGCCATTTGAAACCCATCTGAAATTATGTTTCCCCTGTTGTTTTCCATGCAGTGGTCTGACCTTATCTCGAACTTTCTTTTTACTCCTTACATAAGCATACTGTTGCTGTAATTTTTTTATATTACCTGCCAATTTTTTTTCAAAGGTTCTTTTAGATTTTCTAATTTCAGTGGTAGCTAGGTTAAGTGCCTCTTTGTAGTTTGTGTAGTCATCTACATTTCCAGTGTGTTTATATACCCTCCACAGCATCAGTTTGTGAGCAATTTTTCTAATAGCCTCTTTTGACAGGTGTTTCTTCCTTGACCTTTTTTTTTAATGGAATAAATTTCTCAATAATGCCCTCAATCTCATATTTTAAACAAGTCCAGCATTATGTTGCTGTCTTGTTCTTCAGCAAGTTATTCCAATCTATATTTGCTAGATATGTTCTCATCTCTATGTTTGCTTTTGTTGAAGTTCCTCCTCCATTGTTTTTTATATGCATTCCCTGTTTTTACTTTTATATTAAAATGGATTTGTTTATGGTCACTTGAACCCAAAGGTTCGTGTACTTTAACATTGTCAACTAATTCATTTTGAGAAGACAAAATTAAATCTAACACATTCCCACCTCTGGTTGGTACAAAGACATGTTGAGTAAGGAAACAATTCTGTGTTAGAAGTAGAAACTGATGGTCGTCACCTCCAGCACTCTCTAATGATTCCCATTGTATATGGCAATGGTTAAGATCACCCATTATAACACATTCCCCCTTGCTCACCTCCCTTATCGCCTTTTGTAATTTTACATCTTCCTCTTGTCCTATGTTAGGACTATAAACTACTCCTATTGTTAATGTTGAGTTTCTGGTAACTATGTTACACCAAATTGCTTCCTCACAATCTGCTTCACTTTTCAGTGTTATTTCATATGCTTGGATAGATTCTTTAATATATAAAATTACTCCACCTCCCCTTCTTTCTCGTCTATCCTTCCTAAACATTACATAGCCTGTCAGTGCTAACTCAGCATCTACTATATCTTTATTTGCCCATGATTCTGTGATGCCTATTACATGAGGATCAATATCTGCTACCATAATATCTAACTCACTTTTTTATTTACTATGCTCCTGGCATTAATGTATATTACAAAAAGAAGTGGGCATATTATGGAGCCTTGTGGCACACCTGTAGTAATAGGCAGAGTTTCAGAAATGCTATCGTCGTATGTAACATATTGTTTTCTATTTTTGAAGTAGCTTTCCATTAGTTCTAGAGCAATACCGCATATCCCATATGTGTATAATTTATTTAATAAAATGTTGTAGTCTAAGGTGTCAAATGCTTTTGACAGATCTAAAAATGTATTAATAGGTGTTTCATTTGAATCCAGTGCAGTTATAGTTCTGTTAATAACTTCCATGACGGCATATTCAGTTGAGTGACCAGATTTGAAGCCTTATTGGTTATCATTGAAAAGTGAATGTTCTGTAAAAAATTAATATATCTGATCAGGCATAACTTTTTCAACAACTTTAGATATTACAGGTAATAGTGATATTGGTCTGTAGTTACAGAACAGTGTTTCATCATCCTTTTTAAAGCTAGGAATGACTTTTGCAATTTTCATCCTATCTGGGAAGACTCCAGTATTAAATATTTGATTAAGAAGTAATGTTATAGAGTTTAATTAATGAGTTTTAAATATTTTTATTGTTTCAAAGTAATACCATCATGACCACTGCTGGTTTTTGCTGGGAATTTGTCAATTATCTTGACTAATGACCTTTCATTTGTTTCATGGAATTGAAAAAACAGAGTTTCCTGTCAGATAGAAACTATGATTTCTGTTACTCGTGTGTTTGATTTTGTTGGCTCATCTACAAATTACGTACGCAAAAATCGTCCGCCCCCTCCCCCTGTATGCATACCGTACGCGTGAGGTCTGACCGCACAGGCAGTATAATGCTAGCGGTGAACTCGTTAAATCAATCAATAATGCCACCCCAGATGCGCTGATACTGAACTTCCGCACAATGTTATAACTAACTTGATACAATTTGTATTCATGGTTTGACAACCTGGGAGGAAGTTACCAGAAGCCTAGCTGCTGCACTACCGAGCTGGTAAGCCGACAGCGTAAGCGAACAACTAGGCTAATTGGGTACGGTACACATGCAGTAGCCTATAGACCCCCCGTATACGCACTGCATATGCAACCACTGCTACCAACACCTCCATCCTTGTGTACATAATTTGTAGACAGCTCCGAAAAGAATAGCCGAGGCACCCCCCCCATTATTGGGAAATCAAGGTTAGAGTAGCGTCATTCACATGACAGGCTCCTCGAGCAAATATAAGTCAACCTAGATCTTTTATTTTCTAAGGGCTGTGTATTGTCAACAAGACGACTTATCTTCAAGAATTAGTTTGTGATACTCAGGTATCCAACTTTTCAAACATAAATGATTCTACACACCTACTGAGATTTTATATTTTTAGTTGTATGGACGAATAGCGTCGGGTGATCTTCATTCGCGTCTTACCCTTGTGTAGTAGGTACCGGCAGTTAGTGTCAGAAGACAACAAAATATATGTAATTACATAGATGATCTGTTACTGTGTAGAAATACAGGATGATTAAATAGTATCAGATGATCTGTATGTATGCCCTTATTTATATTTATTTTAAATTTTATTTTTATTCTGGTATTTGACGAGAAGTATACCAAATAAGTATGGTTAACACAGAAGAACTGTCATGTTGAGACATTGAGTGAATGCATTGTTAACACAGAAGGACTGTCATGTGGAGACATTGAGTGAATGCAGTGTTAACACAGAAGGACTGTCATGTGGAGACATTGAGTGAATGCAGTGTTAACACAGAAGGACTGTCATGTGGAGACATTGAGTGAATGCAGTGTTAACACAGAAGGACTGTCATGTGGAGACATTGAGTGAATGCAGTGTTAACACAGAAGGACTGTCATGTGGAGACATTGAGTGAATGCAGTGTTAACACAGAAGGACTGTCATGTTGAGACATTGAGTGAATGCAGTGTTAGCACAGAAGGACTGTCATGTTGAGACATTGAGTGAATGCAGTGTTAACACAGAAGGACTGTCATGTGGAGACATTGAGTGAATGCAGTGTTAACACAGAAGGACTGTCATGTTGAGACATTGGGTGAATGCAGTGTTAACACAGAAGGACTGTCATGTGGAGACATTGGGTGAATGCAGTGTTAACACAGAAGGACTGTCATGTGGAGACATTGAGTGAATGTAGTGTTAACACAGAAGGACTGTCATGTGGAGACATTGAGTGAATGCAGTGTTAACACAGAAGGACTGTCATGTGGAGACATTGAGTGAATGCAGTGTTAACACAGAAGGACTGTCATGTTGAGACATTGAGTGAATGCAGTGTTAGCACAGAAGGACTGTCATGTTGAGACATTGAGTGAATGCAGTGTTAGCACAGAAGGACTGTCATGTGGAGACATTGAGTGAATGCAGTGTTAACACAGAAGGACTGTCATGTTGAGACATTGAGTGAATGCAGTGTTAGCACAGAAGGACTGTCATGTTGAGACATTGAGTGAATGCAGTGTTAACACAGAAGGACTGTCATGTTGAGACATTGAGTGAATGCAGTGTTAGCACAGAAGGACTGTCATGTGGAGACATTGAGTGAATGCAGTGTTAACACAGAAGGACTGTCATGTGGAAACATTGAGTGAATGCAGTGTTAACACAGAAGGACTGTCATGTGGAGACATTGAGTGAATGCAGTGTTAACACAGAAGGACTGTCATGTGGAGACATTGAGTGAATGCAGTGTTAGCACAGAAGGACTGTCATGCGGAGACATTGAGTGAATGCAGTGTTAGCACAGGACTGTCATGTGGAGACATTGAGTGAATGCAGTGTTAACACAGAAGGACTGTCATGTGGAGACATTGAGTGAATGCAGTGTTAACAGAGAAGGACTGTCATGTGGAGACATTGAGTGAATGCAGTGTTAACACAGAAGGACTGTCATGTGGAGACATTGAGTGAATGCAGTGTTAACACAGAAGGACTGTCGTGTGGAGACATTGAGTGAATGCAGTGTTAACACAGAAGGACTGTCATGTGGAGACATTGAGTGAATGCAGTGTTAGCACAGAAGGACTGTCATGTGGAGACATTGAGTGAGTGCAGTGTTAACACAGAAGGACTGTCATGTGGAGACATTGAGTGAATGCAGTGTTAACGCAGAAGGACTGTCATGTGGAGACATTGAGTGAATGCAGTGTTAACGTAGAAGGACTGTCATGTGGAGACATTGAGTGAATGCAGTGTTAACACAGGACTGTCATGTTGAGACATTGAGTGAATGCAGTGTTAACACAGAAGGACTGTCATGTTGAGACATTGGGTGAATGCAGTGTTAACACAGAAGGACTGTCATGTGGAGACATTGGGTGAATGCAGTGTTAACACAGAAGGACTGTCATGTGGAGACATTGAGTGAATGTAGTGTTAACACAGAAGGACTGTCATGTGGAGACATTGAGTGAATGCAGTGTTAACACAGAAGGACTGTCATGTGGAGACATTGAGTGAATGCAGTGTTAACACAGAAGGACTGTCATGTTGAGACATTGAGTGAATGCAGTGTTAGCACAGAAGGACTGTCATGTTGAGACATTGAGTGAATGCAGTGTTAGCACAGAAGGACTGTCATGTGGAGACATTGAGTGAATGCAGTGTTAACACAGAAGGACTGTCATGTTGAGACATTGAGTGAATGCAGTGTTAGCACAGAAGGACTGTCATGTTGAGACATTGAGTGAATGCAGTGTTAACACAGAAGGACTGTCATGTTGAGACATTGAGTGAATGCAGTGTTAGCACAGAAGGACTGTCATGTGGAGACATTGAGTGAATGCAGTGTTAACACAGAAGGACTGTCATGTGGAAACATTGAGTGAATGCAGTGTTAACACAGAAGGACTGTCATGTGGAGACATTGAGTGAATGCAGTGTTAACACAGAAGGACTGTCATGTGGAGACATTGAGTGAATGCAGTGTTAGCACAGAAGGACTGTCATGCGGAGACATTGAGTGAATGCAGTGTTAGCACAGGACTGTCATGTGGAGACATTGAGTGAATGCAGTGTTAACACAGAAGGACTGTCATGTGGAGACATTGAGTGAATGCAGTGTTAACAGAGAAGGACTGTCATGTGGAGACATTGAGTGAATGCAGTGTTAACACAGAAGGACTGTCATGTGGAGACATTGAGTGAATGCAGTGTTAACACAGAAGGACTGTCGTGTGGAGACATTGAGTGAATGCAGTGTTAACACAGAAGGACTGTCATGTGGAGACATTGAGTGAATGCAGTGTTAGCACAGAAGGACTGTCATGTGGAGACATTGAGTGAGTGCAGTGTTAACACAGAAGGACTGTCATGTGGAGACATTGAGTGAATGCAGTGTTAACGCAGAAGGACTGTCATGTGGAGACATTGAGTGAATGCAGTGTTAACGTAGAAGGACTGTCATGTGGAGACATTGAGTGAATGCAGTGTTAACACAGGACTGTCATGTTGAGACATTGAGTGAATGCAGTGTTAACACAGAAGGACTGTCATGTTGAGACATTGGGTGAATGCAGTGTTAACACAGAAGGACTGTCATGTGGAGACATTGGGTGAATGCAGTGTTAACACAGAAGGACTGTCATGTGGAGACATTGAGTGAATGTAGTGTTAACACAGAAGGACTGTCATGTGGAGACATTGAGTGAATGCAGTGTTAACACAGAAGGACTGTCATGTGGAGACATTGAGTGAATGCAGTGTTAACACAGAAGGACTGTCATGTTGAGACATTGAGTGAATGCAGTGTTAGCACAGAAGGACTGTCATGTTGAGACATTGAGTGAATGCAGTGTTAGCACAGAAGGACTGTCATGTGGAGACATTGAGTGAATGCAGTGTTAACACAGAAGGACTGTCATGTTGAGACATTGAGTGAATGCAGTGTTAGCACAGAAGGACTGTCATGTTGAGACATTGAGTGAATGCAGTGTTAACGCAGAAGGACTGTCATGTGGAGACATTGAGTGAATGCAGTGTTAACGTAGAAGGACTGTCATGTGGAGACATTGAGTGAATGCAGTGTTAACACAGGACTGTCATGTTGAGACATTGAGTGAATGCAGTGTTAACACAGAAGGACTGTCATGTGGAGATATTGAGTGAATGCAGTGTTAACACAGAAGGACTGTCATGCGGAGACATTGAGTGAATGCAGTGTTAACATAGAAGGACTGTCATGTGGAGACATTGAGTTAATGCAGTGTTAACACAGAAGGACTGTCATGTTGAGACATTGAGTGAATGCAGTGTTAGCACAGAAGGACTGTCATGTGGATACATTGAGTGAATGCAGTGTTAACACAGAAGGACTGTCATGTGGAGACACTGAGTGAATACATTATTAATATGCACTCCCAGATTTGTCATTTGTTCTTGGTGCAAAGACCTAGTTAAATGTATCCTCTGGTAAGAGAAGTAAAATGTTAGTGGTAGCTCATTTCAATATACAATTTTATTTATGCTCACATAGTGATTCATGTGTAAACAAAGTAGGGAGTTATGGTTGTCTCGCTTAGAACGGATATTATACATTATCATTACCATACAATAAATAAGTTGTATCCTACACAATTTGTCTTGATTTACAGTATGCGTCAATCGACCTCTATGGACACGTGTTTTCTCGTGTTCTGAACCTGTTAATACAAGTTTATGGACACGTGTTTTCACGGATAAAGGTGTCCACAGAATCTCGTGAATTCACGTTCGGTAAAATATGAATTGAACCAGTTGATACACGTTATTCCATGTGTTCTGAACCAGAGTTAATAGTGTCTGTACACCCTATTTTTCCACAGAATATTGCGAATTCACAAATGGTACCACGTGAATTGAACCAATTGAGACACGTGATTTCATGTGTTCTGAATCAGTGTACACACGTGTTTGTACACTGAATTTGTCCACACAATCCCGTGAATTCACGTACGAAAACATGTGAATTCACCTTCAGAACACGTAAATCACGTATCAATGTTACCTGGGATATTTCATTAATGTCATGCTTGTTTTACATAAGGCATAAGAATTATATTCGTAATTTGTTTAAAAGATGGTGTTTTGAATGCTAACTCTGACTCTGTTATGCTATATTTTTGGGGTGAAATAAGCACTTCCATTTCCGAATCAAGCATGTCAAAAACTAGCATGTTATATCCACTGACCAGTCCACAGTCCCTCCTTGGCGTGGTTGTCCGTTGCTCCAGTGCACTTCAGTCACTCCGAACCAGCGAGGTCAATGAAGTGGAACTTGGCAGTCAGAGTCTCAAAGTCAGTGAGTCAGTCACTTGTTTAACTAAAACCTTGTAGTTGGTATGGTAAAAAAAATTGATGTACGTGGCTTTGAACAAACAAAATTACATTTATATTAAACATAAATGCCGGTCAAGTACCGCAAACTATTCAATAATGCAGAGTAATACAGAAATTTTACATTTTGTAGTTCAGTGGCAACAAATATAAAGTTCACGTTATTCTTGTTCATACATGTTAGAGAAATAAATTGTACACTAATATTAAAACTGTAGTAATTTTTGTAAACCACTGCAGAATATGTCTTAACATTAGTTGAACTCTCAATAATTTTTTTTTAATAGCGGTAAATAAGACTGAATGTTTGTACCCCATCCAGAAATCTCTGTTGCTTGATATGCAGCGTAAAAATTGCGTGTAACCGTGATGACTCTGCGTTCATGTTCGTTCTTGGCGTTGTTTGAGAGAGAGAGAGCCCCATTCTTGAGACATTGCATAGTATACAAGCAGTGAACAGTGCAGCTGGATAGAAGTGATGCTTACATATGATAATAATATAATAAATTAGATATATAGGGCCCGATCAATCAACATGTAATTCATCACCATTAAATTGTATTCTTGAACTCGGCAAAGATATAGGCAAACAACTGGGTTAATTGGGTATGTGGTTTGTAGTTAATAACTTATCACTTAATGTGTTGGAAATTAATTTCATGCTATTTAGTAACTATAAAAAAGCCAGTACTAAGGTAAAAATCAATGATACTGAAATGGTATATGTAAGTAAATTTGTAGGTGTCTTAATTGGACGATAACTTTGGAGCCGTCGAGTATTGCAATTTTGTGTACTAGTGCAAAACATTTACTAGATAAAAGTGCTTGCTTAAAACTATGCTATTCACAGTACCTGCCTTGAGTTTCATGTTGTTGTGGAGTGTGGAGAAATACCTAAAAAACAAATATTGACTGCATTTTTATTTGTCAAAAAAAGCAATTAGCAAGGATTGTCAGCAATGTATACTATTGCCATCACACAAATGGATTATCTTGTGAATTGCATATATTAAAGCTATCTAATTTTGTAAAACTAAAAACGCCCATTATAATGTGTGAAACAAACAAAAAGTTGTCACCTAATAATCTGCTGTTATTATTCAACAGTTTATGAACACAATACGTGAAACACGACTAAGTAAAAACTTAAGACAGGTATTTGCAAGAATGACTCTAAGAGCCCAATGTATATCTGTACAAGGTATACAATTATGAAAGAAGCAAATTTGGACTTGGGCAATTTAAAATGCGAGATCATGTACTGTCCATGTGAATTCACTTACTCAGGTAGTGGTCCCATGATGGTGTGACAGCTACTATGTTATGCAATATAATATTCTACATTTTTATGGGATTGATTCATAACATACAAAACTATTATCCCACTGGGGAAAAATTAGATACCAATGAGAGCATATCAGGTAGCATGTAACTTGTTATGTTCATTACCTTGTTGCACTAACCAACATTGTTTATGCTTTCAGAGGTACCTCTTGAAATGTCAGAGACAACAAAGGAGGCTCAACTGTAGACCATCCCGAAGACATGACGATGTTTCCGCTGCACATAGTCGGTCACAACAGCAAACATGGGTCGAAGTGCAACTGTCAATATTGCAAATAAAAATGCGAGAGCATGTACTGTCCATGTGAATTCATTTATTCAGGTAGTGGTCCCAAGATGGCGTGACAGCTACTATGTTATGTAATATAATATTCTACATTCTTAGGGGCTTGATTCAACATACTAACATACAAAACTACATGTCATGTCATGTCATTTGTTATGTTCATTACCATGCTGTTTAGGCTGTCAAAGTGTTACCTCTTGAAATGCCAGAGATATTAAAGGAGGCTCAGTTGTAAACCATCCCGAAGACATGATGATGTTTACGCTGCACATAGTCGGTCACTACAGCAAACATGGGTCGGACTGCAACTCTCAATATTGCAACAAAGCCAAATATGTGTTTCCTTCATAACAAACAGGCTCCATATCACCATCATTTTAGATGTCAAGCTGTGTGAATAATGTGGCAGTTTATTTATCTGGTATCAACCACATTTCCCTTTAGACATGTTAAGGTCTCAAAACCATGCACCTACCATCTCAAGTCAGCAACTGATATAACTTTGCATAGCACCAAGCCCCTCAGTATAAAACAAACGCAATATCCACGATTTACAAGATAGTGTCATTTACAAGATAGTGCGCTGTTCTTTGTTCACATAACAGCAAAGTTTGCTGTCATGATCCACAGTAGGAACCACGAGAAGGTGACAAACGCTTGTCCCACCACAAGTATTGTGTGCGTGCAATGTAAGTGTAAAAACAGAATCATCTCCATCATTAGCTAGGCTAGCGCTACCGGTGGTCATTTGGGATATAGACCATATGGCATCAGATTTTGCTAAACAAAAGTTTCCCTTTTGAGCCAATTTGGCCAGTAGCATTTTCATTAAAAAGCATGTACAATACATGTGCGTTTGTTGCTGTCTTGATAAACAAAATGACAAAAACTGAGGGCTTTATACTAAACAGTTTACATTACATCTAGCTAAGATTAGTAACACTGTATGACACACAGATTAAGTTCAGTCCATGCAGCTGCAACAGCAAACGCTCCTCCTTCCAAACACCCCCTCCCCCCAACACACACACACTGAACATAACAGCTAGGGTCAGGCTATTATCCTTTTAGTTGGTCTTAACTATTGTTTGTGTCCATGCATGGGAAGTGTCATGTCTCCTCTAGGCTGTACGTGTCTTGGTCTTGTATGCTCTAGTACAGGTTTCGCAGTGACATTAATAGTGATTTTTTTGTTTCAGAAACTGTAAAATATCAAGTTGCGGCACAATATATATGTAGACACATTATGGAACACTCCTGCTTGTCAAGTCATTATTATTTGTTTAACAACCAAGCCTAAACAATACCTTGCCCATAATATTAGCTGAAAACCAGTCACATAATTTAATTTAATAGGTTGTTATTGACACTTGATAAATCATAGATCATGCACACTAGATTTCCAGAGCAGTGCGTACCAATGAAGCCTGTTTACTGTCTATTTAAATTTATGAATGAGTTTTTTTTTCAAACTACTATTCATATAATTGCTTGATTTTTACCCAAACATGGCATAACTTTGTAAAAAAATTACAGTTTTTCACATATAACATATAAGGATTTTGGGTAAATACCCATTTGTCAGGTTTGTCAAATGTTATTGTTTATGTGACTGTTTTCATACTTCTAGTTGATAAGATACAAGGCGAATGGCATGATTTCGACACGCCACCATAAAGGGGTATCACATGACCAAATACCCATTGCGGCCAGATTTGAAAATGCTGATCTACGCAACGCTTCCAGTGGCTGTGACACAACCAAAATACAACTATTCTGTCCACATTTTTTACACAATGTTGCTAATGCACTGGGTCACAACACAAATATCACCAACTACTGTTTTTGTGCAAAATGGCTACCTGTTCCCTGGTACTGGTGTCATACCCCCTAATTTTTTAAACCAAATTTCCATTTTAGCATACAATCTGTGCCATGCTATTCGTGACTGCTACTCCTGTTTGCCTTCTTCCAAGCAAGATGCTCACTTTTTTTTTATCAAACTGCCTATGGGAATGATTATATCTTCTGTAAAGGTGGTAAAGGTGGAGTTGGAATAGCTGAGGTGGTGGAAGTGGAACAGCTGAGGCTGCTCATTGTAGCAATGATGGGAAGGGAACAGGTGGGTGTCACAGAATTTAATTTTTACATCCGAGTTTTAATTTGTATTAATAATAAGCATCAGTGTTGTTAAATTATTACAATTTATCATACAGCTTGCACTGTCATTTTTCGTATCTTCACAGAAGTTGAAAGGTATAGAATAAATATGGTAAGAAATCATCCTTAGAATAAAAGTTGTGGTCACATTGCATAAAGGCAAGACTAAGAACAACGGTAGAAAAAAATATGAGCAGATGCTAGAATCAATAGAGTTTTCCCATACTCTAGTTAAGTTAGAACTGAATTCCTTTCGATATATGGAATCAGCAATTTATGGTTTATATTGTTCGTGAAGCTCCAGTTACACGGTTTGTTATATTTATCATGATTAAGTATTTTAGTGAACATTTGCAAGATTATTTGCTGAATTATCGGATTACAGATAAGATGAAACACGGTTCCATATGGTTTCTTTCACCGATCGACGAATTTCTTTAAAGGCCCAGTGCAAAACTCACGCAAAACTCCCACCTCCAATGGCATCTTGAGATTTAAATTTGACGTAGAAACGCTGAGTAGCATCTCGAAATATGATTTGATTGGTTAACATACAAATCATCCAGATTTGGTTTTAGTGCCGGGAACGAATGTAAATGTTATTCGGAGTTCTGGTTTAAGTGTGTGATGATGTGTTACAGCTGTATTTGTAAGCTGAACTTTTGGCAACTACGCAGAAACTTAGAATATTAATTACTAGTGAAGAAAGGATGAAATAATCCTTGTAATGAATCTGGTTGCATAATTTGGTGGATAAGTTCACCGGAGCTGAATTAGACTACACCAACTGTCATGTTAGATCAATGCCAACATGTTATTTGATTGAGGTCCACTCAAAGTAGCAGTAGGACCTTCCAGCATAAAACAAACTGGTTACCTTCAGAATGTTGTTTGTCTTCTCAATCTTGAGGTACAGCTTCATGTGGACAACATTCAATATGTTGGCTTCTTTCAGAAGATTCCCACTGTCTTACTGAAAATTAACAAGAAACATATGTGCTTGTTGCTGACACCTATCTAATAAGATTTAGCCAAATTTCCATCCAAAGCAACAGACAAAGGGCAAATGGATAAGGAATCCCTAAGAAGTTTCACCTATGTGTGGCCATTCTTGACAGATATCTGTCAAATTTGTTTCTGTGAATATTATTGACACTGTTGGCACTTCCACAATCAGAAGATCATTTGTTTAATTTATTTATTGTCCTCTGTGATATCCAAATGGATCAGTGAGATATGAAGAAGTTACTACTCGAGTGAAATGATTACTAAATTTAGTTTGCTGTAAAATCACTCACTGAAGCCCTCTTTAAACACCTTGAAGCTGGCCGTCCACTCATTGAGGCCAATGGTCGGTTCCAGGATACAGGTGTCATATCTGACGTAGGCAGTCAATGTGTGTCAGTAGATGAACAACTTGAGGTCAACACAACAACTGATGCTAATGCAAGTATTGTCGAAGCGACACTAGACGTTCTTGCCAACTCGACTCCTAATGTCAAAACATTCTGCCAATGTTAAGTACATGTTACTGCCTAAAGAACTCACAATTGATCTATGAACCCCTATACTAAACACTTGAGTTAAGTTCTGATAACACAAGGTAACATCAGTATAATGTGTTCAACACAATTAATGAGAGCAATAATAAAAACATATTAAACTACATGAAAGTAACAATAGTGACAAACATTCCATCATCTGTGACCTGTATGACATATGGCATACCATTCTACCTACAATGGTCCAAACACTCCTGGTTATATCTATCAAAATGCTAAAGAAGACTTCGTGTTGAAACATCAGACAAAATGATGACAGTTATGCTGGTCATAAATTAGCTGTCATCACCAGAAATCAATATTTCATTAAATGATTCATAAGAATACTTTCCTGAAATACTAAGCCAGCACAGTAATAGTATATAAGTAATAAGCCACCACTGATAAAAATATTGTCCAACCTCAATTTCTTCCACAGCTTTAAAGATGCTTGTCTTGACCTTTTACAAGCCGACCTTATGAAGGAGACGTAGCACTTTGTTCAGCGTGATGGAGTTCATATTGAAGTTGAAAACATCTTTCAACTTTGAGAGATCAGGAAGGCCTAGACTCTTGGCAAAGTCTAAAAAAATATATATAGTATTCTTTACGAGGGACGATAAAGAGTGTACGAAGAATTTCTACGACGACAACACGCATCATATTTTGTTTCATTTTTTTATTATGTTGTAATAATGTCATACATATACGATTCGACTTATAGATGATGATGATGAAGACATGCTGGGTTTATGGATCTTCATGATCTCGACAGTGACCCCTAGCTTACGATCTGTTATCGATACGGCAGTGGCTAGTATATGAATAACTTGTGGGTTGTTAACCACGACAGAGGTTAGGTAATGTTGATGATTATAAGTCTTTTCCGCAGAGATGTATATATATATATAACAACATAACAAAAAAACAATATATTCACGAATGTTCATTTCTACAGAAGCGGTTATATTCAATGTTCGTTTCAACAGCGATTATATTCAATATTCGTTTCTACAAAGTACGTTTCTACAACGGTTATATATTCAATGTTCGTTTCTACAACGGTTATATATTCAATGTTCGTTTCTACAACGGTTATATATTCAATGTACGTTTCTACAACGGTTATATATTCAATGTTCGTTTCTACAACGGTTATATATTCAATGTTCGTTTCTACAACGGTATATCGTTTCTACAAAGTTCGTTTCTACAAAGTTCGTTTCTACAGCGGTTATGTGTGTTCAACAACGGTTGTATTCAATGTTCATTTCAAATACGACTGAAGGTGTCGTCGAACCTCCTTCTGCCAATCCGTCGATGTTATAGTGACGGCTACATCCTGGCACACGTTGTAAGTTGTCGTCTCGAGCGACAAACGACTGTTTTGACATTCGAGCGTGATCTTGCGACCTATTACTTCTTCGAGGATGACATCGCAGACCTCCTGCGTCATGTCTTCGTTTGGCGTAAACGGCTTAAACACAGCCGCAGTATTGTGTGGTGACACAATAACGGTGGTGTCGGGCAGAACGTACAGTATCGGCAACGATGATGTAGACTCGCTCTCCGACGAATCGGAGCCGTCGTCTTCCGGTTGCGTTAGAGGGCATCCCTCCGGCTGCGGCGACGAAGGTGATGAAGCCGTCGATCTCTCGAAGTTCTCTATCGGACTCACGTCATCGATCGGGCCTTTATCTCCCGGTTGGATGATCGCTGACACTTCCACCGCCGGTCTCTCGAAGGCCTCCATCCTTCTCGCGTCATCGCTCGCCTCGCTCTTCTTGTATGTCGTCATTCGTGTGCGCGATCTCTTTGTCATCGGCGTCATCCAACTCGGCGTTGTAAAGACGGTGTCGTCACTCGGCGTCGTCCTCTTGTACGCGTCTCTGATACGCTGCAAACCACTCTATTGAACAGAAAAAGATTAGTACATATGCGCACTATATTGTGCATGTGAACCGTATTGTTCAATTAATATCTCTCTCACCTTATCTTTCACTTGATGTCGCCACTGTATACTATTACACGTTGAGATTACTTCTATATCTATCCAACTCACGACATGCAAGATCGTGCTGTCTGAAGGCATATCGCTCTCTGAATCTAAATTCATTATACGAGTCATCTCAGCGCACGCGTATTCCACAGCGGCTTTCTCTACAGCCAGGTTAAATTGTTGTTCGTTATACATACTTTCGGCGCGATTGGCTATTCCATCTATTCGACGCACCATTTCCATACAGCTATCGCTGTCGTCGCTGCCGCTGCTGCCGCCGCTGCTTACTACTATAACAGCGGGTCTGTCCCCCTCCTCCGTCTTGTCGTCGTCGTCGTCTGTTATCACAACGAGTGAGTCCGACGCCGAAGAAGAGAATAAATCGTTGCAACTATTATCCTCTAACCACTTCCTCACCTTCGTTTTTACGTCGACAGCAGCGGTAGCAGCGGCCGGCGCATCGACGGCAGCGGTTGTTGTAGTTGCAGCTTCGTTCTGTCAACAAAGTTACATATTTATGACATCAATTTCCTCCACAATGTAATTTACATACTCTTTGGTCACGCGCTTCCTAATGACAACCATGACCCGGCTGCCTCGCAGTGTCGACATCGACTCGTAGCGTTGCTCGTCTGTCTCCATCTGGATGTAATCGCTTGCTGTGAAACCTAGAATTTTGACGGCTTTTGCGTCAAAACAAGTACACCAGCATTCGCTCCCGATACTGTCTGACAGGCGAATCTGTACACGTGCTCACGCTGGCGGCGTTGTGTGTTCCAGCTCTCTCGTAAATGAGCCTTCTCGCGAATGTTCTTGCTCAGGTGTTTAGCCTGCAGTCCCGTGCGCGTGGCTGCCATCTTTTCCGCCGTGTCCCGATCGTTGTTGTGCACGCATTTCTTCCACTGATAAGCGCTTTCGACTGTGTGAAATTCTCTACCCCATACGCGTATTCTACACGCATACAAATTAGACAAATAGCTATTACGACCTTTAAAACGAACCGGACGATTCATACTTGTGTTAAAACACGCATTCACTGCATTACATAAACGAGTGCTGTCACCTCGATTTTTTGTCCGTTTGCCAGACGGTCTTATCTATCAGCTCTATATATAGGACTCCCGTCGTGTTCTCGTCAACAATATTTCCCCTATATATAGAACTCCCGTCGTGTTCTCGTCATCGCTATCAACATGCCGTTGCCATCGTTTCTCCTGATTTCTCGAGCCATTGCCGCCATAGGGTCGGTCATCGTCACCGTTGTGCGCCTCACGCTTCGGTACGCGAAGTGTTACGTCGTAGACGTAGCCATCGTATGTACAATCATAAGAGAGGCATTCGACATGGAAGTCTATCTCCGGTGAGTTTATTTCTAGTCTATAATGATGTGTTGTTTTTTCTTACATTCAATACTTTGTCGTTGCAAAACTTTAAGAGAGGTGTTCGTTGCAGAGTTCTGTCTTCGGTGAGTTTATTTCTAGTCTATAATGATGTGTTGTTTTTTCTTGCATTCAACTATATCTCATTTTGTTTTCTCGCAGTGATCACTGTCGTCAGTGGAAAGGGGTGATGCGAGAGCTGCTGGAGGTGACCTTCCAACGAGACTTTGAACGTTTCAACGAGGAGCAGAAGAAGAAGGAGAAGAAGAAATCTCCATTACGGCCTTCCGCACTGACAGAAATCATACAGTTAATGCATAACCGCTCGCTCTGGCCGTCTGTTATGCAGGAACTAACCGAAAAGTTTATGTATAAACAAACGGAATGTAACAAGAAGATGATAGAGCAAGAAGAAGATTGGACGGACGACTTTTCACCCCCGGCCCCGGCGCGACGACCCACTAAGCTGCCATTGCAAGCTCGCCGTCGTCGACATGGCCACTTCGCGTGCGCTTCACTCCATACTAAAGAACAATCTTAAAATAACATTAACTTTAATAACATTAACTTTTGTTTTGATGCTGATTCGCTTTTTTAATCGTGTGTATCTTTCCCGCTATTAAATTTTGCTTTGTATCATTAATACATGTCTGTTGTTTTTTGCGTACGTTCTCAATAATATATATATATATTACACGATCCTTCCTAATACATCACACTCACAAAAAAGTTCATTATATATATTTATTACACGATCCTTCCTAATACAACACAAAGTCCAATCACTTGTAAATTCCAACCGCTTTCCGTATGCCGCTCGACCGGCCGCCGACTCCAAATCCACGTTAAATCAGTCGCTTCAGTCTGCAACAGAACGCAGCTGTTTTGGTTAGGTATCGAGTTACAACCTGCACGCTGTGAATTAAAAATAACATTACCTTCGTGCCGTCAATTTCCACACGCTTAACAACCGCTAAATCCCATATGGATCATCACAACAGAACGCAGCTGTTTCGGATAGGTATCGAGTTACAACACACACGCTGCGATCACGCGCTTCAGTCCGTGTTGAAAGGTCCCGAATGAGTCTCCATTCAATTTCCACACGTTTAACAACCGCTAAATCCCATATGGATCATCGCAACAGAAAGCAGCTCGTTTAACAATCGCTACGGCCCATGTTTCGGCCTACGCGGTTGCCTGCTGATAAACGGCTCCGTTCATAGTTCACCGGATATCAAGTTACATCAACGCCGATTATAACATCGACTCGAATATAGGGTAGTGTCGTACCAATTGCTACATATAGGGTAGCGTGTGATAATATGTTACCAATTCTTCGATTTTAGTGGTTACGATAGCGCGCGTGCACGTGCGCGCGTGCATGCGCGCGCGCGTCAGTCGCTAGATGGCGCTACGGTTACTCTTCGATTAATAGCCGCTAGGAGGCTGCGCGCGCAACCGGAACCGGATGCAGAAGTAGACCATGGGTGGATATTTCGTTGAGGATTGAAAAGCTATAAGGTACTACTCTTGTGTTAAAACGTGCATTATAATGAGTGCTGTCACCTCGATTTTTTGTCCGTTTGTCAGACAGTCTTATCTATCAGCTCTCTGATACGGTGAGTTCGTCGTGGTCAACAATATTTCCTCTCTATATATATATAGGACTTCTCGTCATACTCTCGTCATCGCTATCAACATGTCGTCGTTTCTGTTCTTCGCTCGAGCCATTGCCACCATAGTCTCGGTAATCGTCACCGTCGTACGACTCACAATACGCTATGCGGGGTGTTACATCAGAGATGTAGGCATCGTTTGCAAAGTTCTAAAAAGAGCGTTCGTTGTAGAGTTCTATCTCCGGTGAGTTTATTTCTAGTCTGTAATGATGTGTTGTTTTTTTCTTGCATTCAACTATATCTCCTTCTACTTTGTTGTTGCAAAATTTTAAGAGAGGCGTTCGTTGCAGAGTTCTGTCTCCGGTGAGTTTATTTCTAGTCTGTAATGATGTGTTGTTTTTTTTCTTGCATTCAACTATATCTCATTCTACTTTGTTGTTGTTTTCTCGCAGTGATCACTGTCACCTATGGAAAGGTGTAATGAGGGAACTTCTGGAGGTGACCCTCCAACGGCGATTCAACCGTGATCGTACCAACTTGAAGAAAAAAACACGATCGCCATTACGTCCTTCTGCGCTCTCCGAGATCGTGGGGTTGATGCAAAGCCGCTCACTCTGGCCGTCCGTCATGCGAGAACTAGCCGAGAAATACGAGTTCAAAAAAATAGAATGCGACAGCATTGTCTCCCCTCCGTCTCAAAAAGAAGCTACCGTTGCGAGTTCGCCGTCGTCGATATTGCGAGCCTCTTCGTGTGAGATTGAAACAACATCTGAGCAAGTTGATCGTCATACTCGCAAAATCACCATTTTTTTCTTCTTGCAGTCGTCACTCGCACAAGTGGTGCTTGGTTATGGACGAACTCGTGCAGACGACCCTGAAACAACATCTGAGCAAGTTGATCGTCATACTCGCAAAATCACCATCGCAACCGTCGCCACATCCACCACCACCATCACCGAGACTTCTCTGGTCATTCGTGATGACCGAATTACTTTCCAAACTGATCGCATCTCCTCTTCTCCACCGCTCCTGATCCATCGGCCGAGGATTGGACGGCCGAACTCACACCGCCGTCACAACCCACTCGGCCGTCCATGCTGCCATTACGTCTGTTATCGAACATAAATTTAACATAGCTGTAGAGAACGCTGCTGTCCAGTACGCGTGCGATGAGGTGAGTCGTGTAATGAATTTAGACTCAGAGAACGATGATTACATACCCTCATCCGCTACGATCTTGCATGCCTTGCGGTGGTTAAGTATAGAAGTAATCACAACGTGTGGGACCCTGCAGTGGCGAGAACGCGTGAAAGACAAGGTGAGAGAGGTGTTAATTGAACGATATGGTGCACGTATGAACTAATCTTTCTGTTCAATAGAGCGGCGAATGTTTGTACCGTATAAAGAAGGCCTACAAGAGAGCGGCGTCGGACGATGACGGTGACACCTCACGGATATTGGCGGTGAAACAAAAAACGCCAGGTTGGGTGTCACCGGCATCATCGGAAGTACCTTCGTACACGGAGGGCTTTCCGCCGACTTGGTCGGAAGACGACAGTCCCGAGTCGCCTGCGCCGACAGAGCGTGAATCAACATCTCCAGCGCCGATGCTGTACGTCTTACCTAACGCCAGCGTTATCGTGTCGCCTCACGAGAACGTGGCAATATTCAAACCAGACACGCCAGACGATGACATGACACCGGATGTCTGTGACGTCATCTTTGAAGAGATCATAGGCCACAAGATCATATTCGCATGTCGAAGCAGTCATTTGTCTCTCGAGACGATCACTCATGACATGTGTCAGGCCGTCGCTGCCACTATAATATCGACGGAGTGGCAGAAGGAGATTCGACGTCAAATTCGACTTATCCATCCGCAGTTGAAATGAACATTTCGTAGTTGAATATATAACCGCTGTAGAAACGAATATAACCACTGTTGAAATGAACATTCATAGTTGAATATATAACCACTGTAGAAATGAACATTCGTAGTTGAATATATAACTACTGTTGAAAAGAACATTCATAGTTGAATATATAACCGCTGTAGAAACGAATATAACCACTGTTGAAATGAACATTCATAGTTGAATATATAACCACTGTAGAAATGAACATTCGTAGTTGAATATATAACTACTGTTGAAATGAACATTCATAGTTGAATATATAACCTGAAAAGGTAACGAGTCGAGACTGTTTTTTGTTATGTTGTTATACATCGCTGCGGAAAAGACTTATAATCATCAACATTACCTACGTAACCTCTGTCGCGGTTAACAACCCACAAGTTATTCATCTACTAGCCGCTGCCGTATCGATAACCGATCGTAAGCTAGGGGTCACTGTCGAGGTCGTAAAGACCCGCAAACCCAGCATGACATCATCATTATGTATAAGTCGAATCGTATATGCATGATTACAACATAATAAAAAATGAAAAAGGTATGGTGCGTGTTGTCAGTCCTTTTTTTTTTCTTGCAGTCGTCACTCGCACAAGTGGTGCTTGGTTATGGACGAACTCGTGCAGACGACCCTGAAACAACATCTGAGCAAGTTGATCGTCATACTCGCAAAATCACCATCGCAACCGTCGCCACATCCACCACCACCATCACCGAGACTTCTCTGGTCATTCGTGATGACCGAATTACTTTCCAAAACTGATCGCATCTCCTCTTCTCCACCGCCTCCTGATCCATCGGCCGAGGATTGGACGGCCGAACTCACACCGCCGTCACAACCCACTCGGCCGTCCATGCTGCCATTACGTCAGTAGTTAGTGGAAGTTTTTGGGACCTCAAATCGTGCGTAGAATCACTGGACCATACATCAAAGGAACATCAAAGGCAAAACACCCTAATATCGCCCACCGCTAATGAGTGCGCGCAGCCAATCAGAGCGCATCAGAGCGCCCCCTGGCGGTCGTAGTCGAGCGTGCGTAACGTAAGCGCCCCCATAGCGACTGGAGGAGGAACGAACATTGACCTATTTACGTTTACCGAAGGGTCGTTAACCTAGTAAGGAGACGAACACAATCGTACGGTGCACACGTAATTTATTGAATACAACAAAGCGGCAGCAGTACAAACGAGGCGATCGTATGCGATTGGATACAACGAGTCGGGTATGACGAAGATGAAGATGAAGTCGAGGCGACTTGCGAATGGTGACCATCGCGCCAGAGGTCGCGAACTTACGGGTGTCTCCACCGCGCCAGAGGTTCGAGGGCGAGCTTACGGGTGGAGCGACCACCGCGCCAGAGGCTCAGTACGATATGCGATAGTACGGTATACCCTTTTTCAGCAGGTTAATCCAATCGAACACGCGACAATCGTTAGCGACCAGATCGGTGTGGAAAGCGTTGACGAAAGTTCTCATAGGAGAACCGTTACAACGAAGCATGATAAAAGTTACGCAATATTGTCCGCAAACGTTAGACAGAGGACTCTGAAGTCTCTTGCTGTTATGAGTCCACTCGGAACAGTGTTTGTTCAAGAAGGTGCGGAACGCCGCGTGACGAGGCGGCAGACCGTACGAACAGAAGTATTCGCCGCGTCCGTCGGAGGACAGGTACAGCGCTATCCAATGTTCGCCCGGTTCGTCGCCGTCGTCGGTGTTGCACACGAAGGCGATCGGCAAAGCGTCAATTGTTGCAGGCAGTCCATCTCGGGGTACGACGCCGCCAAAGACGGACGCGGTGTTCGCATCCATCGCCAGTAGACGGGCGATCTGCAGGGTGTCCATCTCAGTAGTCGTAGATGACGTTGCGGTTCTTGTCGATTTCCAGCACGGACTCGAATTCGGCGTAGGCGACGACGTTCACGGTGGTCTGAAGCGCTGCACGGAAATGGAATTCTATGCGCAGGTTGCCCTTTTGTACCAGATTAAAGCAGGGACCGTCGCACTGGTCGGGGGTCAGGTCGAAACCGAAGAAGGTGTAGCCGTCTCGGTACTCGTCGCGAGTCAGACCGTTCCCCTCGTCCTGCCATATCTTGCCGGTCGAGGTGAACAGGCTTGCGTAGCTCCTGGCGAAGAGGTTTGCTTCGAAGTTGGGCTGGAAGGGTTTGGCGGGTATCTGACGACCGTCCACGTACACCGAGACGAAGCTTATGGCGTTGTTCTTGGCGTGAAACGGGTTTGTGGTGTACGTGCCGTTGTAGGCGTCGTTGTCGATGCAGCACAGTAGGAGACGTTTCGGCAGGGAGCCGAGGAACAGGTTCTCGTGCGTGTGCGACAGAGCTCCTGTGGGAATGGAGTACACCTTGCATTCGACGGGTCGTAACGCATACTTGACCGTGGTCCGCTCGAGAGCCATGATGTGAGCCTTCTGCACGGCTGGATTGAGGGTGGCCTTCTTTACGAACACGGACGCGTTGACGATGACTATCTTGTACTCGTTGTTTCCCGCAGCAATCAGCGCAAACTCGGGCTTGCTGCGCACCAGGCGTAACTTGACGTCGACACCGTTGATCAGGAATTGATCCTGCAGAAACATATCCACGTGGAGACGACCCATCATGTCGACCACGCGACTGCCGGCTATGTACTCTCGACGAGTCACGAACCCGGGGTTAGGATCGGGTCCGGCGGCTAGCTCGGTGGCGCGCATGCGACTAGCCTTGTCCTTGTACCACAGCTGATTCGTCAGCTGCGTCGACTTGGCGTCGAATCCGTAACTCAGCAGCGTCTCTATGAAGGATCGATACGGGTACGAGTTGAAGGACGAAGAGGTCACGAGCGTGCCGTTCAGGGAGAGGTCGACATTGCTGAACAGCGAATGCAAGAAGTTGTTCACCGGTCCCACTGGTTCGCCCGCGTCGATACGGTTACCGTTGGCTCGCGTCACCTTCACCTGCACGTGTAGCATCGTGTTGGCGAGATCCATGTAATCGTCTCCCGATCCGGGGATGAAGAATTCTATCGGTCCTCCAGAGTCCAGAGAGGCCATGGGGTTGATGTTCCACCACGTGACTTTCGGCGATGCAGTTCTGAGTGGGGGGTACGGTAAAGAGATCCAGCTCGGTCTTGACTCCCTCGCACGACTGTCTATGCACGAAAGCCATCTTTGTCGTCGAATATGTCGGCAGCGCGTTTCGTGGACGTCCGTTTCTTGCGGCGTCGCTTTACTGCAGTGAATGTCGCCTTTGCGGCCGCTCGTTTTATACGTTTACCAGGGGGGGCTCGAATACTGCTCATCACGGCATCGGTGACGCGTCGTTTGGCAGCCGTTTTTATGTTCTGGCCTGATAAGACGTCGCCGGCTATGCGAACGCCGGTCTTCAACGCTCCCTTGCCCAACGCCACGGCACCTCTCTTGATGAGCGGCATGGCGCTGCGCAACAGACTGCCGAACAGACTGCCCAGTCCGTGACCTCGCTGGTATTGCGCACCGGCGAAGTAGGGCAGCGCACCGCCAGCCTGGCGCGCGTAATAATCGTTGTAATTCATCAGAACAGTCCGGGCTTGCGTCGACGAAAATGAAGCGTCACCGTCACTCTGCCGTATTCGAATGGCACGCGTCGACCTATGTCGTTCCTTATATCCACCTCGATCGAGGTGAAGTTCGAGCGCAACAGGGGTACGTAGTGCACGTTAGTGAAACGAGCGGACACCCTGTCACCGTGACGTCCGCTAATCGGAAGGGCGCGCAACAGAGGCGCGAGAGTGTAACCCATTATACGAGACTCCACGATGTCCGTGTAGAGGTAGAGGGTGTCGAACCCCTGCGTCAGGTTCACCACATCGTTGGCCTCGATGTGGAAGGGGTACGACGAGTCGGGATGGCGGGAGTCGGCGGGGAGGACGGGAGATGACGTAACCGCCACCGGCTCGCTGGCTACGGGTTCGCGGAATCCTAACATGGACGCCACCGCGCTGTGGTACGGTATGGTGAACAGGGTGTTCTCTGTCATGTGTAACGTCATTTTCTGAGTGACGGAACTATAGCTCATTTGAGCCTGTGTCTTCTCCGTCCTCATACTGTACAGTCCCTTGTTGACGTGATACATCAATGTTAACGGATCGTCGTAATACCCACACGACAACTTCGAACGTCGGGACGAGTCCGTAGCATCGATCGTGTTGAGGAAGAACCAGACATCGTTATCTGTGACGTTGTACCAAGTGTGCGGATACTGGACCTCAGCCAACCCACACTCCCACTCGCCGGTCAGATCTATGCGTTGAGGTAAGTGCGTGACGTAATGGGTCAAGGTGTTGTCGGGGTGCATCTCCATGGAAGCGTTGCTGGGCAGCGTCATGTAGAAATCAGTCGCCATTGCGTCTCAACGTGGGATTGGGCAGTAGGTAACCCAAAGAACTACTCAACAGAGCCGTCCACAGATTAGAATCGCCGTGACCTGTCGTCAGGTTGTAAATGCTGATCAGAATGACCGTGTACAGGACGACGACCTGACACAG
The DNA here is from genome assembly GCA_963662155.1 of Lamellibrachia columna. NCBI lineage: Eukaryota > Metazoa > Annelida > Polychaeta > Sabellida > Siboglinidae > Lamellibrachia > Lamellibrachia columna. Next base: position 24,216,119 of record OY759264.1, read on the forward strand.
AAACACGATCTCCTTTTTGGGACACGCGGTACCGAACAGATGCCAGGGAGTGCTGTCTGGCTCGTTCGGTGCAGCGTCAGTACAATCCTCGTGGTCGTCCACCTCCTTCTCCTCCTCGTCTATGGTGGTGGTGCAGGTCGGTGGTGGTGGTGGTGTCGCGTCGTGTGTCATTTCTCGAATGCAGTGTCGTCATGTGCGCGGCTAGTCTTTATAGTTGACGAGTCCCCTGGCATCGATCCAGCTGTTGAAGTAGGAGGAATAGCCGAACCATTTCACCAAAGCTTCCTTTCGTCTACCAACCGTACGGCGTTTCAGTACCGCTTCAACACGGTACACTTTATCAAAGGGTACCGTCACCTTCTGCAGCTCCAGTTCGTAGAAGGTACCCTCCAGCACTTCGCCGAGATCGTCCCGCAAGCGATACACGGGTGGATCGGAAGGGTGAACCTCGTGTATCGTGAACAACTCTTCGCTCCAGTTCGTCTCGTAGCCCTTTTCGAACGTGCGTTTGTACTTGCTGACACGCACGCGATCTGACACGTGCAACTTGGGCACGCCCTTACCATCGTGACCGTACAGACGTTGCCACACCTGTTCTTGGTTCTGTGCATTCACCTGTGACGGAGCCATACCTATCATGCGGTGGGGGGCATTGTTATACGATCGCATCAAGTCCGGAAGGATGTCGACGTACCGCCACGTCTGGTGTTTCGTGAAGTAGCGCCACATGCGCGTCTTCAACGTTCGGTTGAACCGTTCCACGACGGCTGCCTTCGTCTCCGCGTTGTGCGTGTAGAAGTAATGGATGTCGTAACGCCGCAATAGCGCCTGAACGGATTTGTTCCGGAATTCTGTGCCTTGATCCGTCTGCAAGGTCTGGGGGCAAACGTCGACGAACGTGGATTGCAGCGCTGCCACCAACGACGCCGCGGACTTGTTCTTCATGGGAACACACCAGGCCACTTTCGAGAAGACGTCGATCATCGTGAGGAGAAAGGCCATACCGTCGTTGACGTCTTTGACCTTCGACATGTCTACGAGATCGGCCTGCCACTGCTGAAGCATACCACCCACGATGACGCGTCGTCTCTTGAAATGACGTCTCGCTGGTTTGTGTAAGGTGTAGGCGTCCTGTTCCGACAACCATGCCGTGACGGCCTTCCGCGGCAGGCGCGTGACGCGTCGCAAGCCAGCGACGCCTCCATAACTGCCTACCCTCGTGGGATCGAAGTAGACCTCACTCAAGGAGCGTTCTCCCCTCTGTGCCATCAAAAGAGGTGGAGGACCGATGTGTTGACGGGGGCGGTGACGTTGACTCCGGAGTCCGACTGCTGACGAATGACGAGGAGCACGCCGACGTGAAGTAGGACACACACTATGGCACCCACAATGACAGCGGTGGAACAACAACGGTCTAGCGGAGTAACCATAGTCGGAATAACACCTGGCGTATAAGAATGTCGGCTGCAACGTCTCCCAGCACGGTAAATCCTTCGAACAATAGCGCAGCGACGATGGACCGGTACGCGTCCTGTGGATCGATGAGCATGACTGCTACGGATACGCGTCGTACCACCTTATACGGTGTTCCATCCAGCCAATGACGACGAAGCCTTGCGTGATGCGGGGGGAGGGTGGGTGGGTGGACAAGGAATGTTCCATTCGACGAGCGTGGGGGGTTCGAATAACGTCTGTGGCATAAAACTTAGGACTATACCGTGAGCAATCATGTAAAGTCCACTGATAAATATCGCACCGACGATGGAACGGTACACGAGGTCCTGTGGATCGGGCGACATGACGAACACTGTGCTACGGACACGCATCGTACCATCCTATAGGTTGTCCCAACCAGCCAATGACGTCAAAGCCTTGCGTCTTTCGGGGGGTGGGGTGGGCATGGTATGTTCCATTCGACGGCTCTGACGGGCGAGGGGTGTCCAACTTAGCGATCTTCGTACACTACCTGATGCAGCACGCGGAGGAGTACTGGACCGACGAGAGGGAGTGACCGTCGGCTCCGGACGTATGTAGGCTCTTCTGGCGACGTTACCGACCAACTTCATGGGTAGGTTGATGGCACGGAGTTGTCGTGCGAAAGGCTGCCAACCCGTCGGAGCGGTCTTGCTCTTACGCAACAGATCATTAACGAGATCCACCACGTTACTTCCGACAACCGGCACGCCCTCGTGTATCAGTTCACCGCGAGCGGTCCACGCGATGTCTCTCTTGAGATGCTCCATCAAACGGCTGGCTTTGGCCTGCATGGTCCTGGGTACGGTGGCCAAGACGGTGGCCTCCAGTCCGCTAATAGGAGCGCGGACTGCACCCTCCGACCCCGACTCCGACGCCACCTCCGACTCGTTCACCGTGACCACGCGTAGCGGTTCCTTGATGCGTTTATCGGTCAAGACGTTGTACCGCTGCAACACCTGATTATACAGTGTCACCTTGGTCCCGTCGTCTAGGTCCTTTCTATCGAGGATGGTCTTCATCTCGTCATCGAGGGCTTGCACCTTCTTACCTAAGGTGTCGGTCGCGGGTGGGGGTGGGGGTGACCGAAGCGTGTCCAACAGGCGCGGGTCTACCAAGGCCATCTTGCGTGCGTGTTCCATGTATCTACCTTTTGGTCAGCACCTGTTGGAGCAAGGGTATCAAGACCGAACTTGCCAACGGTGCTAGGAAGGCCGATAGGAAACCGCCGCTCTGACCCTCGCCAACCTGCGGTTGCAGCAAGATGCGTCTTCTTCTGGCAGCGAGCGTTCGTCTATTAGCCAACTCGCGTAACTTCGTCCTGTATTTATTCAATCGTCGCCTCTGTAAAGCGGTCAATGGAATGTTCTTTGTTAGTATGTTGTAGGCACACTCGGCTAGTGCACACAGCAGATCGGCGTCGGCGTTGGCGATGATGGCCTTTTTAATTTTGTTGTTCTTGACTCTGGCCAGAGCCTGTATGCACACGATGTGTCTCTTCACCAGGGCAGACATGATGCGAATGAAGAGACTATCCACACACTCGGTCGTTTTATACCTTCGGCAAGTACACGTACTGAACACCGTCGTCTGGAAAGATGGCCGTGCGCAGACGCATGTCCTCGGGCGTGTCCTGTTTGAGATCGACCAATAGATAACCGTACGGTACCGCCGTGGCGTCTTTAAATGCCTCTTGCACGAACTTGCCGCGTCCCGGATACATCTGCCGAGCCAAGGTCGCCATCTGCGATGCGTCTCGTGGATTCTTGAACACCACCATGTACTGCGAATTCAGACTGATGGTGCGACTCTCTTTGTTTTTAGGGAACAGGTTCTGTACGAGATACAGCACGGACGTGTTCCTGTGGTGACTTTTTTTAGTGAACAAGGTCGTGACCCGTTCGTCCGTTTCTGCCATGAGATCGTCTATGACGATGAGGTTCCTCGTTGTCGGATCGAACATGGCCGCCGTCGGTAACCCTTCCTCGAATCGCACGTGACCCAAGTTCGTCGTTGCGTAAGCCTCTTGCCATTCTCCGTAACACCATGTAATTTGTTCGGGCGGTGGATCGATCATCGCAGCGGCGTGACGCAACATACGCGTCACGAAAGTACTCTTGCCGCACCCCGTCGGTCCGGCGACGATGCACGTGAAGGGGTGTTTCCATCGTGCATCCATGATTGCGTATGAAACGAGTGCAGCGAGCATCGCCTTTTCTATACGTCCACCGGACCCGTGGTCACCCCGTCCTCGTGCACCACGCGTTTGGCGTAAAAGTAGGTGAGTGCATCCCGTACCTGCACGTACGTCATCACGGTAGATTTATGCACCCGGAAACCACGGTTCGATCCACCTCCGCTCCGACGGTTGGTGAGCACCGCCAGGAACGCGTCCTTGTCGATGGTGTTGTGCCGTTTGCTCAGTCCTTTGGTGCTGTACTTGTCGGTGGCTCCGAAACAATAGTACGTCTTGCTACACAACCCCACGAACCCGGCACCGGACCACTCGACCTTGAACAGACCCGGTGTCCTCTTGTCGAACGCTCTTCGCGCCTTACAGCACGCCTCGTCTCCGACCCACGGTCGATTGGCGAGACGACAGCGCACGTAGTCGTTCCGATGGTCGTCGCAACATTCCGATGGGAGCCATTCGGACCGATGTCGGAAATAATGTTCTCGTAGTTCCGGGGTCACGAGGTCGTCGACGGACTCGCCGGCCAAGGCCAAATAGGCGGAATCTGTATCCATCTCGCAGTACTCGAACAGAGGGCGCTCCACGTATCTGATGATGAAGTCGTAATAGAACTGCAACATGCGCATCTTGGCGTACTGCAGAACGAAGAATCCCACGTGTACGGGTAGGGTGTACTTGACGGTTTTCTTGTTCAACTCTATCTCGTACGCATCGTCGACGACGATCTCGAGTTGTCGGAACCGTTTATCGTTGACCAGGAGCGATGCCGCCTTCTCCGTGCAGTAGCTGACGTCACGATGTCGGTCAACGTTGGTGATGGTCTTTCCGTAGCCCGAGTTCCCCAGCAACTTCATGGTGTCCGCGATGATGGTCTTGTCTTGGTGAACGTCGCCCTCGCGTCGGGCCTTGGACACTGCATCGCCGAACCGCCGGAAACACGGAATAGGATCGTATTCGATGACCTGGTACACGTGCAATACCTCGAGACCGTGGTCCAGATACCATCGCAGCAGTGGCGTTGCGAGCAGTATCTTATCACCGCAATAACTACCCACGAGCATGCGTCGCGGAGTCTTCATGATGTCGTGTTCTTCGGCGTATCGGCGCATGAACGGCCCGAGATCCTCGCGTATCAGACTGATGTTCTTGAACACGGCTGCATCTCGGCAAAGTGCGCGCGCAATTCTTCCGGTACGCGTATGTCGCACTCGATCATGCCGAACACGGTTCCTGCACGCACTCCGTTCAGGATCTGTTGTGACGTCATCGTCCATCGCACGTGTCGACGTCTGGGAAAGACTGCATCCACACACTTGCGTACGGCCGGGGTTCGTCTCATCTCTTTCCACTCGCATTCCCACAACTCGACGACTGTGACAAAGTGACGTAGATAGGCGGTGGTCTTTCGGGTCTCGGCGAGCAGTTCCGCCATTGGTTTCCCGTTGATGGCGTTCACCTCTTCACGGTTGCACGAGCAACCGTGAAAAAAGCACCCATGGAACTGATAAGCCGTCTTCGTCTCGCTGCACCATCCGTCCACCCGATGTTTGCCTATTCTCTTCTCTCGTCCGTTGATCTGATGCCGTATGGGACGTCCCGTGCGTTCGGATTCCCACGTCAACCATTCTCCAGCCATCTGTCCGTACAGCTGCGCCGATTCGGGACGGAAGTCCTTCTCTGCTCGTCGACGCGTGTACCATCCCATGGGCATGTCTTGCATGAGCGACCACAGGTACAGTGCGTTCGCATCGTATCCGACGATCGATCGACAAGGACGAGCCGCCTCGCCGTACTCGTTCTGACGTAGCGTGGTGACCCCTTTCTCGTGATAGCGATGAAAGATGATCGAAGGCCCGCCTACAATGTTCTCTTTAACGAGGTCGTGCAGGTCTTTATTCTTCTCGTTGAAGATGGTAAAGTAGGTCTTCTCTGGAAGGTCGTTGAACAGGTACAGCAGGGTCAGACCAGGTACGCTGATACCTTGCTTGAACATGTCTATTCCCCGTTGTCGATAGAACGCGAACTGTCTGTCGATGGCCTGTAGAAAGGGAACCACGTCCCTGTTGTTGTACCAGACGAGAAAGTCGCGCAACGTCGTCATGCCATTGACGCGCCAGGCCTCCAGACAACTGGCGTAATCTTCGTCTGATATACCTTCATTCTTCAGTCGACTGAAGAAGGCCTCTTTCGGTGGAAGTGCGGTGTCGTCGACTCTCTCCAGCCGGTCCATGTACTCGTACGGGAAATGACCTTTCGTCACCTCGCATCCGTACGCTTTCAGATACTTGTCGTAGCTGAACCCGGGGGCTATGTAGTTGATCATGTCTAGGAATTTCAGCTGATCCGTCGAAAGACACATGAAAGTGTTGTTGCGTTTGATGACGAACATTGCCCCGACGCCGTCGTTCTCGTCTGTCTTGTTGCCCTCTTGCTCCCTCTCGTCCTCGTCCTCGGCTTCGTCTTGTTCCACGGTCTTTGAAGTCGTCAGGAAGTACGGTATGAGGAACTGTTTGATGGCATTGAGATCATACTTCCCCGAATTGAACCCGATGACAGGTAACTGACGCATCCATCCATACAGTTGTCCCATCAGCGTTTTGTACGGATTGGTTGCCGGTCGAGCTTTCTTCTCGGTGGCCTCCCGTGCAGCTGCCTCCCGTGCAGCCTCCTCCCGTGCGTCCCATTTCGTCAGCTCTTCTGCGAGTTGTTCCAACACATGATCGTATGAGTCTTTGATCTTGTCGTACGCGGCCTCACTCATCGATTGCAGGATAGTCATCATGGTGCTCACCAACTTGTTGGTGTCTCCGTCCGTGACGATGCATGTCACCTGTTCGTGTCCGGGTACGTTGGATGCCACGCTGACGCTCAGCGGGACGTGACGCGCAACCCAGTGAACCTGGGCACTGTCAGACGGAAGGTGTTCGGTGTCGAACCAACACTCGAAGTCGAAGGTGGCTCGTTACGGATAGTACTGCAACGCTTCGGCCACTCGGATGTTCTCGTCTGCCAGACGTTCGAACACCGATGGAGTCGAATGGTACACGCCACCAGGATAGACTCGACGCACACCCCCCGTACACGTGCTCTCGTGGTTGCGTAGACTCTATGCGTCTTTCCACAACGAGTCACCGCACTTCCGACATCTGTACGAATGACAGTACTTGCGTCTATCCTGGATGAAGGAAAAATGCGTCCCGTGAAGATTGAGGTAGAGTGTGTCAGGGTACTTACGTACCGAGCGACGAACGAGTTCTGCAGTTGGCTTTCCATCCTCTCCATCCGGTTTTACGAGACTGTACACGCACACATTCGTTTGGAACGTGGTCTCTACACGATAGAGGTCGTCCATCGTGACCCCGGCAAATGCTTCCATGGATACGCCGTCTTGGACGTAAGTCTCGTACAGCGTCTTCACAGCTGGTTCCAATCGCCGACTTTCACATCCTCGATGCAGGGCCAGACATCGGAAGAGACACAGGTTGTCATTGTACCTCTTGGCATGGATGGGCTCCTTTTCCAACCCGATGACGGCTTTGTTCCTCTTGATGTACATTGGAAGGTCGGTCATTCATACACATCCTATCGGGTGATCGATGATGCGATTGACGAAAAATGTGACATTGGTCACGAGTTCGCACACCCACGCCGAATCCGGTCTTTGATTGATGGCCCATTGCAAGACGTCGGTTTCTCGGATGCGTTCGAGGAACTTATCAAAGTCCTTGCTGTTGGTGATGAGACTGGGCTCGTCCAGGTAGCGTCCACAGCAGTTGCACGAGGGATGGTAGTACTTGTATTGACCCGTGTTCTTGTTCCTCAGAATGAACCCGTAACTGAGGTTAATCTTGAAAGCGTTGGTCTGTTCCTGGAACATGTTCTTCAACGGCGTCTCTAGAACGGTCGTGTCTAGCGTCGTTAATCTGTAATCGTACCTGCACTGGAGAGGACCTCTCGTTACACGTGTCCGTATGGTCGACCAGTGCGCTCGTACGACATCTAACAGTTCCGTCGACAGGTTGTCGGCGAAGGGGAGTCGAGCAGGTGGGTCGACGGGGTCTGCATCGGTCACGAGTGGATGGTGGGGTGTGGTGGCTTCCCTGATTGATCTAGTCGGCGATGGTGGTTTCGTGACGCCTGCGGTACACGCTTTTCGTGCGTGTCTGGTCAGGTCACAGCGTCTAGCGAACTTCTTTCCACATTTCGCACATGTGTACACTGTGGTCTGTTTTCTAGTACTGCTACTGCTACTGATACTGCTAAGACGACATACGGACCTCACATGTTGTTGCAGATCGTCCCATCTCTCAAACGTTGCATCACATTTACACGAATATTTCGTTCGCTTTGCCTGGTCGCTAGGTGGCACCTCTAATGGTTGCGCCGCCGCATACGTGTGTTCGTTCACTGTCGGTGACGCATGACTCGCTACGTGGCGTTTTAGCGCTGCATACGTGTCGAGCACCACTCCGCAGTGACGACATTGGTGACGTTTCATGGTGCTCTACGTGTCTACAACTGAGAGAGACAGCGGTCCTTAGTACAGCTATATAGTACGTGTGGTAGTGGTGGTGGTGGTGGTGGTGGTTGGTGCCTGGTGATTGGTGAAGGATGTATGACCTAAGGTGTGATCCTGTGGTATTGGCTACTGTGTGTGTCCACTATCGATGGCTACGGGTTCTCTTTCCACTATGTAGACCGTGGCAACACCACTGACAACACGTTTCATTCATTGTATGACGTTTTATTGAGTATATACTGACATAGACATAATATACATATACATATACATATATACACGGTTAGACTTATATAATTACTATGAAGACTTTATGGTTTGTGGGATTGTTACATCCGCGACAGTGACCTCTAGCTTACGATCGGTTATCGATACGCCAGTGGCTAGTTCCATGGTTATTAACTTGTGGGCTTTTACACCACGACAGAGGTTACGTACAATGATGATGATGAATACTATATAAGTCTGTAGGTATATATATATATATATATATATATATATATATATATATATATATATATATATATATATATATATATATATATATATATATATAGACATTACTCTATGTCATACAACTACAAGCATACATTAAACGAGAGAGAGCGACTAACTACTGTTATTCCGTTGCAAACGGTGCTTCTTAAAATGCGGGGGTTTCAATCATAAAATCAACAATTATCTGAATTAAATTATGTACTGTGCGTCTCCTCTCGTCTCTTGCTAGCACGGGTGCTTCCTCCACCTCCACCTCCTCCTCCTTCTCCTCCTCCTACATAAAAGAAATAGGTCTACTGTTCATCGTGTGTTGATATAATGTATTCTAGTATCATCACCACTAATTCCCGGCATGCACGCCTACGCAGTTCAGCCGGTGACACAGGTACGTCATCCTACAGAACAAATTAAAAGATACTAATATTCCACTCCATATTACGTAATACAACAACAACTACTACTACCTACTAACTCGGTTATGTTTACTAATAATAATATTCTGTTGACGACGTCATATACGTGGCGTTCAATACTCCAGATCGCTTCCGAATGCTGGCTGGGAGTACGGGTGCCTCGTCGTATACTTCCATCTACATAACAACAACAACAACAACAACAACAAAATACTACTACTACTAATGTTCATATACCGTGGTTATAAGTGCATACATACTGCCTACTGCATACTACCGACTACTGTTCATCACAAACTAATGTTCACGGCTGTCGACGGATAGCGCAACGCACATATTTCATGATGATTTCCTGGTACGGTGCCGACAGTATAGTGAATGCTAGTGATCGGCACACGTCCACGGTCACTTCTTCTACCGTGGATGGGGCGGATGCCCTCCACTCCTCCGCTATTAAACCGGCAATGTTGTTTTGCATTTTTAAATAACACACCTTTCTCGGATCTTCCTCAGCATCAGTGGCGTCGTCCTCGATGGTCGATGTCGACGGCTTCGGGTGAGTGATGGTCGACGTCGACTGCTTTGGGTGAGTGATAATCGAGGACGACGCCGACGGTTTCGGGTGCGTGATGGTGTGTTGATCTGGTATGCGGATGTGTTCGCCGTCTGCTGTCACAACGACGGTTTCGTCCGGGAATACATAAAGTCTCGGTATTGATGCCATATCTTCTTGCGTGCTTTGTGTCAGTGGTGGTGGCGACGCGGGACTGAATGTGAAATTGTCATCGTCCTCATTCTCGTGAGCGGGGGATGAGGCGATGGCTTCTTCATCCACCTCATCATAGTAATGAGGGGGGGTGTTGATGATGAAAGCATCGTCGACAGACTCCGACTCCGACTCCGACGAGGATTGATATAGTGGTCCCCACGGTAGATCCGCCGCCTCCTGGTTTGCTGGTGGCGAGTCGCAGCGGTACTCCACCACCACTCTGGTGTCGCCATCTGCTGGGGCTGTTTTTTGTCGTTTCCACGATGGCGTCACCTCATCCTCGTCATCGGCATCATACAGGTCCGCCAACTGACGTTTGTAGGCTCTCTGCAGTTGCGTCAGACCCGTCTATTGAACAGAAAGAACCAGTTACATTCGGCATATTTTCATCCGCATAGCCCTGTATATCGTTGTATCTTTCGTACATACTCTTTCTAACCAATTCTGTCACTAGGTTACGCCATTTCATATTCCCACACGTTGCGATGACATCTATCGATAACCACCGCAAGACGTGCATGACCATGCTGGACGATGGTACGTAACGATCCTTATCATCATTTAAATTCATTATGCGTTCCACCTCGTCACTGGCATATCGCACGCTGGCGACCTCTAGCGCCTTATAGAAATTATTTTCATTCGTCATGGCTTCGGATCGATCCCGTATCCTATCTAAACTACTCACCGTAGCCTCCATATCATCGCTACTGCTACTCTGTGACGCACTATCCTCCCCCTCGTCATCTGATATTATAATTAATGATGGCGGTGAGCAGCTGTCCACCGAGGAGGAGAATAGTATCTCCGAACTATTAGCATGTAACCATTCCATTACCTTAGAGCGTCCCTCAACGTCGATGACGTCACTACTTCCGGTAGCAACTGCAGTAGCTGCAGCAGCGACGGTAGCGGCAGCCTGTCAACAGATTGATTCACACTGTGACTACTTCCAAGTCTGACACCGTGTAATTTACATACTGCCCCGCCAGGCGTTTCCGAATGGTCACCATGACTTGGGCCCCCCGCAACATGTCCAGTGCTGCATACCGCTCGGCATCTGACTTCATGTTCATGTAATCGTTAACCGTGTATCCTAACACCTGGACAGCCTTGGCATTAAATAACGTTGCCCACACTTCACTCCCAATGGCGTCTTGTAGGAGGATACGCATAGCGAACTGATACACTACACCACGCTGCCATCGATGGATCGGACACACAAACCCATTGTTTTCAGGACTCACACGTTTGTTACACTGCTGACATGATGGATATACGATAAATTTGTCTTGTACAGCACATTGTACTATGGTTAACGGCCGTCTAAAAGTACCGTTACCTACCTCCTTCTCCAGTTGGCTGACTGTCATCATCATATCGGCTTCTTGGGCGGCCATTTCTTTCTCTGCTGATGCTGGTAGTAAGTCTCGACGTGTGCTGTGGATCGTAGTGCGGTTGTGTGCCTCGTTCACTCTGCGTTGGGTTTATATACACCTCCCACTGTCTATGGCGCGCTTTCTTATCACCGACCCTTGGTCGAGCGCGTGATGCTGCTATTGTACGCTGCTGGATGTCTGCTATCTCGCTGTACTCTGTTCATCGGTCTTGTGATCGTCTGGCGGGAGTCTGATGTAATCGAATGAACTCGCGTACTCGCATGAGTATATGTCCTAGCATGTTCTGACCGGCTTGACCACTGTATGTCAGTGCGCCCCAGTATCCTTCCCGACTCTTGACCCATTCCTTCAACTGGGAATACCCAGTGTCTAACAGTCGTTTACGTAGGGTTGGATCGCGATATTTAACAGCAACTAACGCATACATTAGTGAATATCGTTGTTTATTCCATTCTGCGCGTAACTGTTCCTTTTCTCGTATGCTCTTGCTGAGGTGTTTCGCCTGTAGACCCGTGCGCGTGGACAGCATTTTTTCTGCAGTCTGCATGTCGCCATGATGCATGCATTTCCGCCATTGGTAAGCACTTTCGACACTGGTAAATTCTCTATTCCACACGTGTATCCTGCACGCGTAGAAATTGGACAAATAATGTTTAGCGCCTCTAAACTTTATAGGACGGTTCATGGTGACTTTATGACGTTAAAATGTACAGTTACTGTCTTAACTACACGCCGTTCTAGCACTGTCGAGTACATAACCCCCACTTTTTCCTTGCGTGATGGATGCCAGGTGTCGGTAAGCTGACAGCTGCCGGCCGCTTATCTGTTTTCTGATTAGTGTGGTATTGTTCCGAGGCTGACGTCAGTTGTCTGGCTTATTTCTAGCATGCTATATAAGACGGCTGAGATCGTCGTGTCGTCATCACAACCGCCATTGCCTTCGACGCCGTTCAGTTAAACACTTCATTCATAATGCCTGTACTTGCATTACATGACTGTATGGAGTTTGTAGTTATCATGGATCTTCTGGGAGCGCTCCCTCTAATGAGTTTTGTGTATTTCTTTTATTTATTTATTTATTTATTACTATTATACTTTCATAGCTCTCCATAGCTCTACATAGATCATACCTGTTTTCACTTTACATACTGTTCTATCGTTCCTGTGTATACATGTCTCGCTGAGTGTTCGTCGGGTCTACGTTCCAAGTTCCATATGTAGCGGCTTGCCTAGCGATAACGTCTGCCAGTCGATCGGTTTCGTATTACCTCTCTCTCTCGTTGCTTGGTTACGTCTGTTATATATAGATGCCTATGCATGTTCTCACTCTGATTGTGTCCTTTACTTACAGCATACCTCGCTTTAACTGGGCGTGTGTCCTGATGGAATTACTGGAGGACGCCGTGCAACGACGGGACTGTCAAGCGACAGTACTCTTTCGAGACGCCCTTTACGACTCTGATCTCATGACAGCGTTCGCCGAACATGTCAGTCCTTGGCGGCACGTCATGTCTGACATATCTCACTATGCCAATGGCTATCGCACCCCCTCGACCGCCGCACCTGAGTCGTGGGACGACGACGCCGCCAACGACGCTGACGAAGACGACGCCGACGGAATCGCTTTCCGTCTATCGTTCCGTTCACATATGACGCATTGGGAACCTGTCATGAATGAATTGCTACTCATACACGCCCCATCACCCGAACCTCTTTTCCGTCGCCTTCAAAGAGGACCCATCCATCACCCGGCACTGTTCCGTCGCCGTCGATCGGTGTCCCTCCGCATCGCATTAGCACGCAAGATGACTGCCCGTGCCGTTCGCCGATCGCTATTGTCGGCGTTCAATACAGCTTCATGAACACTTCTACCCACGAACATTTATACTATTATAACTAATACCGTTTACTTTCTATTTGTACTTGTGCTTTTTCGTGTATTAAATTTTGCATCACCTTATATTCCCGTCTTGTATTGCGTTCTTGTTCCAACTGCGTGTTGGCATATTATATTTTACACATAGTCCATTTTCGTCCTGCTACATTTTATTTAACGAACGGTCCGATTTCCGTCGTCCAGCGGTTATATTGTAGCCATGCATGTCGGCTAATTAATAACTATTACATATTCGCCTTATCTTTACCGGTTTTAATTTTATTACGTCAGTAGTACCTTATAGCTTTTCAATCCTCACTTTTATCACAACTTCATCCGGTTGCGCGCGCAGTCGGATGTACATAGCGCCATCTAGCGATTGACGCGCTGCACACGTGCGTGCAGCCTCCTAGCGACTGACGCGCTGCACGCGTGCATGCACGCAACCCCCTAGCGACCGACGAGTGCACGCATGCAGCACGCGTATCGTCGTATCCCACACTACCCTATAATTATGTAACAATTAATGCGACACTACCCTATATTCGAGTCGATGTTATAATCGGTGTTGATGTTACTTGATATCCGACGGGCTATGAACGGAGCCGTTTATCGGCAGGCAACCGCGTAGGCCGAAAACATGTGTTGTAGCGACTGTTAAACGAACTGCGTTCTGTTGTACTGACCTATATGGGATTTAGCGGTTGAAATTGAATGGAGACTCATTTCAACATGGACTGAAGCGTGTTATTACGGCGTGTACGTGTGTGTGTTGTAACTCGATACCTATTCGAAACAGCTGCATTCATATGGGATTTAGCGATTGTTAAACGTGTGGAAATTGACGACACGAAGGTAATGTTATTTTTTAATTCACAGCGTGCATGTTGTAACTCGATACCTAACCAAAAACAGCTGCGTTCTGTTGTAGACTGAAGCGACTGATTTAACGTGGATTTGGAGTCGACGGCCGGTCGAAAGCGGTTGGGAAAATTTACAAGTGATTGGACTTTGTGTTGTATTAGGAAGGATTGTGTAATAAATATATATATATAATGAACTGTTTTGTGAGTGTGATGTATTAGGAAGGATCGTGTAATATTATTGAGAACGTACGTAAAAAAAACAACAGACATGTATTAATGACACAAAGCAAAATTTAATAGTAGAAAGATACACATGATTAATGACACAAAGCAAAATTTAATAGCAGAAAGATACACATTAAAGCAAAAGTTGAAAGTTCATGTTATTAGATTGTTTATGTATTAATGACACAAAGCAAAATTTAATAGCAGAAAGATACACATTAAAGCAAAAGTTGAAAGTTCAGCGGGGCGCAAAGCGCACGCAAAGCGGCTTGCCGCGACGACCTCGACGACGCCGAATTTGTAATGGCGGTCGCTGAATCGGAGCCGGGGCGGTGGCGTCGTCGTTGTCGTCGTCGTCGTCGGTCACCCAACCCTCTTGTTCCAACACTTTCGGAACGCCCTCGACCAGCCAAAGCTCCTCATCCAGCACTTTATTGTAACATTCCGTGCTCTTATAGGCAAACTTTAGTGTGAGTTCCTTCATGACAGCAGGCCAGAGTGATCGCGCGTGCATTAGTTGGATAATTCCCGCCAACGAGGATGGTCGCAGCAGCCATGTCCGTTCCAGCTCCTTCTTTTTTTCCAGCATTTCTTTGCAGTACTTCTTGATGGCGCGTTGGAGACTCACTTCCTTCAGCTCTCTCATTACGGCACACCATCGGTGACAGTGAGCGCTGCGAGAAAAAAAAAAAAAGAGATATAGTCGAATAAAACAACACATCATTATAGACTAAAAAAATAAACTTACCGAAGACAGAACTCTGCAACTCCTCTCTTAAAGTTTTGCAATGACAAAGTATTGAATACAAGAAAAAACAACATATCATTATAGACTAGAAATAAACTCACCGAAGATCGGTCTGTGCGTCGCATTTCTCTTGCAGTACACGACGCAAGATCTTTACGTCCGCCACGAAACATTTCATATATTGGTACGCTAGCGCCATAATACCGACGATCACGGATAGGATTGCTGCGACAGATCGAGGAATTAAAATGTATGACGGCATGTTGACGATGATGACGAGAACACGACGGGAGTGGTATATATAGGGGAAATATTGTTGACGAGAATGCGACGGGAGTTCTATCTATAGACCTGACAGATAAGACCGTCTGGCGAACGGACAAAAAATCGAGGTGACAGCACTCGTTTATGTAATGCAGTGAATGCGTGTTTTAACACAAGTATGGATCGTCCAGTTCGTTTAAAGGTTCTAATAACTATTTAAGCACGGGAGAGAGACAATTGACGGAATGGGGACCTACGACGGTCGAAGAGGTCAGAATACGCTCGGGGAGTTACTTATGCAAATAAGAAAGTTCATTCGAATTCACCAGCAGGTAAAAAAATAGGTCTGATGTAACGCGGATGTGAGATCGCAACCAGGCATCGGGAAAACATCACGCGACTTGCAACCCGATTCCAGCATCACGCGCTGTTTTGTAATAGCAAAAACCCCAGAACCAGTCCGAACTCGTTTGTACTGGTGAAAGCATCACGCGTTGCGTCGCAATAGCGTTGTCAACAGCTGGTAAGGGTCTATATAAACACAGCAGTGCTAGCTCAGTTATCACAATTGTCTTCAAGCGATTCTACTCGACTTCAAAGATGACTGCCTCAAACCCGATCTGCGTCGATATGACTTTGACGAAGTTACAATGCGAGGTAAGCGGTGGTCGGTATGTGTTTGCACAGCCTTTAACAGTAGTGACCCTCGGCGTTCAAAATAAATACGTGTTTTACAGGGCTTGCACTAAATGTCCCAAACGACTCACCAACCACGTCTGCGCAGTGCACGGCTACCAGCGTGAGCACGTGAACAGATTCGCTCTGCGCGTACTGCTGTCAGACAGTATCGGGTGCGAGTGCTGGTGTACTTGTTTTGACGCAAATGCCGTCAAAATTCTAGGTTTCACAGCAAACGATTACGTGCTGATGGACACGGACGAACAACGTTACGAGTCGATGTCGACACTGCGAGGCAGCCAGGTCACGGTTGTCATCAGGAAGCGCGTGAGCAAAGAGTACGTAAATTACATTGCAGAGGAGATTAATATCATAAATATGTAACTTTGTTGACAGAACGAAGCTGCAACCGTTGTCGTCGATGCGTCCGCCGTTGCTACCACCGCTGCTATCGACGGGAAAAAAAAGGTGAGAAAGTGGTTAGAGGATAATAGCTGTAACGATTTATTCTCTTCTTCTTCTTCTTCGATATTGGACTCACTCGTTGTGATAACAGACGACGTCGATAAGACGAAGGAGGAGGGGGACAGATCCGCTGTTATAACAGTAAGCAGCGGTGACAGCGGTGGCAGCAACGACGACGACAGCGATAGCTGTATGGAAATGGTGCGTCGAATAGATGGAATAGCCAATCGTGCCGAAAGTATGTATAACGAACAACAATTTAACCAGGCTGTAGAGAAAGCCGCTGCGGAATACGCGTGCGCTGAGATGGCTCGTATAGCGAATTTAGATTCAGAGAGCGATATGCCTTCAGACAGCACGATCTTGCATGTCGTGAGTTGGATGGGTATAGAAGTAATGTCAACGTGTAATACTATACAGTGGCGACACCGAGTGAAAGATAAGGTGAGAGAGCTTTTAATTGAACAATACGGTTCATATATGTACTAAACTTTTTTCTGTTCAATAGAGGAGTGGTTTGCAGCGCATCAGAGACGCGTACAAGAGGACGACATCGAGCGACGACGACGAAACCGTCTTTGCAACACCGAAGTGGATTGCGCCGCTGACGAAGAGATCGCGCATGCGAATGACGGCGTGCAAGTCGTGCGAGACGAGCGGTGACGCGGACAATATGGAGGCCTTCGCGAGACCGGCTGTGAAAGTGCCAGCAATCACCCAACCGGGAGATAAAGGCCCGATCGATGACGTGAGTCCTATAGAGAACTTCGAGAGATCGACGACTTCATCGCCTTCATCGCCACAGCCGGAGGGATGTCCTCTAACCCCACCGGAAGACGATGGTTCCGACTCGACGGATGACGAGATGCCGGTATTGTTCGTTCTACCAGACACCACCGTTATTGTGTCACCGCACGATACCCCGGCTGTGTTTAAGCCACGTACGCCAAACGAGGACATGACGCAGGAGGTCTGCGATGCCATCCTCGAAGAGGTGATAGGTCGTAAGATCACGCTCGAACGTCAAAACAGTCGTTTGTCACTCGAGAGGGCAACTCACAACGTGTGCCAGGACGTAGCCGTCACTATAACATCGACGGATTGGCAGAAGGGAGTTCGCCGACACCTTCTGTTGGAATCGAAATGAACATTGAACACAACCGCTGTAGAAACGAACATTATAACCGTTGTAGAAACATAACCGCTGTAGAAACGAACTTTGTAGAAACGAACATTATAACCGTTGTAGAAACGAACATTATAACCGTTATAGAAACGAACATTATAACCGTTGTAGAAACGAACATTATAACCGTTGTAGAAACGAACATTATAACCGTTGTAGAAACGAACATTATAACCGTTGTAGAAACGTACTTTGTAGAAACGAACATTGAATATAACCGTTTCTGTAGAAATGAAAATTCGTGAATATATTGTTTTTTTGTTATGTTGATATATATATATACATCTCTGCGAAAAAGACTTATAATCATCAACATTACCTAACCTCTGTCGTGGTTAACAGCCCACAAGTTATTCATATACTAGCCGCTGCCGTATCGATAACAGATCGTAAGCTAGGGGTCACTGTCGAGATCATAAAGATCCATAAACCCAGCATTATCATCATCATCATCATCTATAAGTCGAATCGTATATGTATGACATTATTACAACATAATAAAAAATGAAACAAAATATGATGCGTGTTGTCGTTGTAGAAATTCTTCGTAGATTCTTTATCATCCCTCGTAAAGAATTATATATATTGTGTGAGCTGTCAGTCCTATTTATCGTAAAGAAACCTCCGAAGGAATTATGTTTAACGAAAGGAACTCGCAGTTCGTTCGATATCGCCTTCTTGTGAGTCGCCTCCTCAATAAATGACTGTATTAAACCGTTTCCGTTTCACGAAAGTGCAATATTCGCCTTAACTCCCTGCGAAATGTACCGCTTGTTTTCCCAAAGTAATTCTGAACAACATACCCGCTTTGCGTCGATGTAGCATTCACGTTTGAGGTCGCCACCGTACGGTGTTGGTGTCGTTTACATAACGAATATCCATCCATCAGGCGTCGCCACCGTACGGTCTTGATATCGTTTGTTCATCCGTTTGAGGTCGCCACCGTACGGTCTTGGTGTCGTTTGCATAACGAATGTCCATCCATCCATCAGACGTCGCCACCGTACGGTCGTGGTGCCGTTTGCATAACGAACGCTCTCTCGAATATTTAATAAATAACGAACGGTTCTGAACCGTATATATGTTATAACGAGAGTCAATGTCTGTCAGTTGTAGATACGTCGTTGGTATCATGAAACGTCATCTATGTCGTCACTGTGGACTCGCGCTCGAATCGTATGCGACTCTACGAAGCCACTTAGAGAGTCACCCGTCTGAGAACGAACATTCTTATTCGATAGCGCCCTCTGGTGTTCGTTTAGAAGACCCCTCTCAAGACGATCGTGCTAAGAAAACAAAATTCTCGTGTAAATGCGAAGCGACGTTTGAAAGATGGAACGATCTGCGACATCACGTAAGAACAACATGTCGTCTTAAAAAAAAAAGACCAAGACATTCACGTGTGTCGAATGCGGAAAGAATTTTGTCAGACGTGACTATTTGAGCAAACACGTGTGCGCACCAACACAACCACCACCACCACTACCACTACCATCTCATCACCCGCTAGTCACCGACGAAGACCCCGTTGATCCACCCGAGCGTCTTCCCTTCCCAGACGCTAGTAGTTAGCAGAGGTTTTTGAGACCCCTTATCTAGAGGATCAAAAGATCAAAGGAAAACCACCCTAATATCGCCCACCGCTAATGAGTGCGCGCAGCCAATCAGAAAGCAGCACTAGACCTTGGAGCGCCCCCTGGCGGCGGCGGCGGCGGCTCAGCGTCGCGCGCATGCGCGTGCCGCGCTCCTAGCGACCGGAGGAGGAACGAACAGTGACCTAGTTACGTGTATGTGCCGAAGGGTCGTTGACCCAGTAAGGAGACGAACGCAATCGTACGGTGCACACGTATTTTATTAAATACAACAAAGCGGCAGCAGTACAAACGAGGCGATCGTATGCGATTGGATACAACGAGCCGGGTATGATGAAGATGATGATGATGATGAAGTCGAGGCGACTTGCGAATGGTGACCATCGCGCCAGAGGTCGCGAACTTACGGGTGTCTCCACCGCGCCAGAGGTTCGAGGGCGAGCTTACGGGTGGAGTGACCACCGCGCCAGAGGCTCAGTATGACACGTTATAGTACGGTATACCCTTTTTTAGCAGCCTAATCCAATCGAACACGCGACAATCGTTAGCGACCAGATCGGTGTGGAAAGCGTTGACGAAAGTTCTCATAGGAGCGCCGTTACAACGAAGCATGATATAAGTGACGCAATATTGTCCGCAAACGTTAGACAGAGGACTCTGGAGTCTCGTGCTGTTATGAGTCCACTCGGAACAGTGTTTGTTCAAGAAGGTGCGGAACGCCGCGTGACGAGGCGGCAGACCGTACGAACAGAAGTATTCGCCGCGCCCGTCGGAGGACAGGTACAGTGCTATCCAGTGTTCGCCCGGTTCGTCGGCGTCGTCGGTGTTGCACACGAAGGCGATCGGCAGAGCGTCAATTGTTGCAGGCAGTCCATCTCGGGGTACGACGCCACCAAAGACGGATGCGGTCTTCGGATCCATCGCCAGTAGACGGGCGATCTGCAGGGTGTCCATCTCAGTAGTCGTAGATGACGTTGCGGTTCTTGTCGATTTCCAGCACGGACTCGAATTCGGCGTAGGCGACGACGTTCACGGTGGTCTGAAGCGCTGCACGGAAATGAAATTCTAAGCGCAGGTTGCCCTTTTGTACCATATTAAAGCAGGGACCGTCGCACTGGTCGGGGGTCAGGTCGAAACAGAAGTAGGTGTAGCCGTCTCGGTACTCTTCGCGTGTCAGACAGTTCCCCTCGTCCTGCCACACCTTGCCGGTCGAGGTGAACATGCTCGCGTAGCTCCTGGCGAAGAGGTTGTCTGCGAAGTTGGGCTGGAAGGGTTTGGCGGGTATCTGACGACCGTCGACGTACACGGCGACGAAGTTGATGTCGTTGTTCTTGGCGTGAAACGGGTTTGTGGCGTACGTGCCGTTGTAGGCGTCGTTGTCGACGCAGCACAGTACGAGGCGTTTCGGCAGGGAGCCGAGGAACAGGTTCTCGTGCGTGTGCGACAGAGCACCCGTGGGAATGGAGTACACCTTGGTTTCGACGGGTCGTAACGCATACTTGACCGTGGTCCGAGCGAGAGCCAAGATGTGAGCCTTCTGCACGGCCGGAGCGATGGTGGCCTTCTTGACGAACAAGGACGCGTTGACGACGGTTATCAAGTACTCGTTCGCTCCAGCAGCCATCAGCGCAAACTCGGGCTTACTGCGCACCAGGCGTAACTTGACGTCGACGCCGTTGATCAGGAATTTATCCTGCAGAAACATATCCACGTGGAGACGACCC
Source organism: Lamellibrachia columna (assembly GCA_963662155.1). NCBI lineage: Eukaryota > Metazoa > Annelida > Polychaeta > Sabellida > Siboglinidae > Lamellibrachia > Lamellibrachia columna. The sequence goes on from OY759264.1 coordinate 24,237,009, forward strand.
ATCATGTCGACCACGCGACTGTTGGATATGTACTCTCGACGAGTCACGAACCCGGGGTTAGGATCGGGTCCGGCGGCTAGCTCGGTGGCGTGCATGCGACTGGCCTTGTCCTTGTACCACAGCTGATTCGTCATCTGCGTCGACTTGGCGTCGGATCCGTAACTCAACAGCGTCTCTATGAAGGCTCGATACGGGTACGCGTTGAAGGACGAAGAGGTCACTTGCGTGTTGTTCAGGGAGAGGTCGACATTGCTGAACAGCGCATGCAACCAGTTGTTCACCGGTCCCACGGGTTCGCCCGCGTCGATAGGGTTACCGTTGGCTCGCGTCACCTTCACCTGCAAGTGTAGCATCGTGTTGGCGAGATCCATGTAATCGTCTCCCGATCCGGGGATGAAGAATTCTATCGGTCCTCCAGAGTCCAGAGAGGCCGTGGGTTGATGTTCCACCACGTGACTCTCGACGATGCAGGTCTGAGTGTACGGTAAAGAGATCCAGCTCGGTCTTGACTCCCTCGCACGACTGTCTATGCACGAACGCCATCTTTGTCGTCGGCGTCGAATATGTCGGCAGCGCGTTTCGGGGACGTCCTTTTCTTGCGGCGGCGCTTGACTGCAGTGAATGTCGCCTTTGCGGCCGTTCGTTTTATACGTTTACCAGGAGGGGCTCGAATACTGCCGATGGCGTCGGTGACGCGTCTTTTGGCAGCCGTTTTTATGTTCTGACCCGATAAGACGTCGCCGGCTATGCGAACGCCGGTCTTCAACGCTCCCCTGCCCAACGCCACGGCACCTCTCTTGATGAGCGGCATGGCGCTGCGCAACAGACTGCCGAACAGACTGCCCAGTCCGTGACCTCGCTGGTATTGCGCACCGGCGAAGTAGGGCAGCGCACCGCCAGCCTGGCGCGCGTAATAATCGTTGTAATTCATCAGAACAGTCCGGGCTTGCGTCGACGAAAATGAAGCGTCACCGTCACTCTACCGTATTCGAATGGCACGCGTCGACCCATGTCGTTCCTTATATCCACCTCTATCGAGTCGAAGTTCGAACGCAACAGCGGTACGTAGTGCACGTTGGTGAAACGAGCGGACACCGTGTCGCCGTTACGTCCGCTGATCGGAACGGCGCGCAACAGAGGTGCGAGAGTGTCGCCCACATTACGCGGCTCCACGACGTCCGTGTAGATGTAGAGGGTGTCGAACCCCTGCGTCAGGTTCACCACATCGTCGGCCTCGATGTGGAAGGGGTACGACGAGTCGGGATGGCGGGTGTCGATGGGGAGGATGGGAGACGACACACCCGACTCCGCCGGGCTGGCTACGGGTCCGCGGAATCCCAACAAGGTCGCCACCGCGCTGTGGTACGGTATGGTGAACATGGTGTTCGCCGTCATGTGTAACGTCATTTTCTGAGTGACGGTACTATAACTGATCTGAGCCTGTGTCTCATACGTCCGCATATTGGACAGTCCCTTGTTGACGTGATACAGCAACGTAAACGGATCGTCGTAATACCCACACGGCAACTTCGAACGTATGGACGAGTCCGTAGCATCGATCGTGTTGAGGAAGAACCAGACGTCGGTATCCGTGACGTTGTACCAGGTGTGCGGATACTGGACCTCGGCCAACCCACACTCCCACTCGCCGGTAAGATCGATGCGTTGGGGCAAGGCCGTGACGTAATGGGTCAAGGTGTTGTCGGGGTGCATCTTCATGGAAGCGTTGCTAGGCAGCGTCATGTAGAAATCAGTCGCCATTGCGTCTCAACGTGGGATTGGGCAGTAGGTAACCCAACGAACTACTCAACAGAGCCGTCCACAGATTAGAATCGCCGCGACCTGTCGTCAGGTTGTAAATGCTGATCAGAATGACCGTGTACAGGACGACGACCTGACACAGAAACACGATCTCCTCTTTGGGACACGCGGTACCGAAAATATGCCAGGGAGTGCTGTCTGGCTCGTTCGGTGCAGCGTCAGTACAATCCGTCTCCTCCTCGTCTATGGTGGTGAGGCAGGTCGGTGGTGGTGATGGTGTCGCGTCGTGTGTCATTCCTCGAATGCAGTGTCGTCATGTACGCGACTAGGCTTTATAGTTGACGAGTCCCTTGGCATCGATCCAGCTGTTGTAGTAGGAGCCATAGCCGAACCATTTCACCAAAGCTTCCTTACGTTTACCAACCGTACGGCGTTTCAGTACCGCTTCAACACGGTACACCTTATCAAAGGGTACCGTCACCTTCTGCAGCTCCAGTTCGTAGAAGGTACCCTCCAGCACTTCGCCGAGATCGTCCCGCAAGCGATACACGGGTGGGTCGGAGGGGTGAACCTCGTGTACCGTGAACAACTCTTCGTTCCAGTTCGTCTCGTAGCCCTTTTCGAACGTGCGTTTGTACTTGCTGACACGCACGCGATCCGACACGTGCAACTTGGGCACGCCCTTACCGTCGTGACCGTACAGACGTTGCCACACCTCTTCTTGGTTCTGTGCATTCACCTGTGACGGAGCCATACCGATCATGCGGTGACGGGCATTGTTATACGATCGCATCAAGTCCGGAAGGACGTCGACGTACCGCCACGTCTGGTGTTTCGTGAAGTAGCGCCACATGCGCGTCTTCAACGTTCGGTTGAACCGTTCCACGACGGCTGCCTTCGTCTCCGCGTTGTGCGTGTAGAAGTAATGGATGTCGTAACGCTTCAATAGCGCCTGAACGGATTTGTTCCGGAATTCTCTGCCTTGATCCGTCTGCAAGGTCTGGGGGCAAACGTCGACGAACGTGGATTGCAGCGCTGCCACCAACGACGCCGCGGACTTGTTCTTCATGGGAACACACCAGGCCACTTTCGAGAAGACGTCGATCACCGTGAGGAGAAAGGCCATACCGTTGTTGACGCGTTTGACCTTCGACATGTCCACGAGATCGGCCTGCCACTGCTGATGCATACCACCCACGATGACGCGTCGTCTCCTGAAATGACGTCTCGCTGGTTTGTGTAAGGTGTAGGTGTCCTGTGCCGACAACCATGCTGTGACGGCCTTCTGTGGCAGACGCGTGACGCGTCGCAAGCCATCGACGCCGCCATAACTGCCTACCTTCGTGGGATCGAAGTAGACCTCGCTCAAGGAGCGTTCTCCCCTCTGAGCCATCAAAAGAGGTGGAGGATCGATGTGTTGACGGGGGCGGTGCCGTTGACTCCGGAGTCCCACTGTTGACGAATGACGAGGAGCACGCCGACGTGTATTAGGACACACACTATGGCACCCACAATGACAGCGGTGGAACAACAACGGTCTAGCGGAGTAACCATAGTCGGAATAACAGCTGTTGTAGAAGAATGTCGGCTGCAACGTCTCCCAGCACGGTAAGTCCTTCGAACAATAGCGCAGCGACGATGGATCGGTACGTGTCCTGTGGATCGATGAGCATGACTGCTACGGAGACGCGTCGTACCACCTTATACGTTCTTCCATCCAACCAATGACGACGACGACGAAGCCTTGCGCGATGCGGGGGGAGGGTGGGTGGGTGGACGAGGAATAGTCCATTCGTCGAGCGATGGAGGTTCGAATAACGCCTGTTGCATAAAACTTTGGAGTATACCGTGAGCCATCATGTAAAGTCCACTGATAAATATCGCACCGACGATGGAACGGTACACGAGGTCCTGTGGATCGGGCGACATGACGAACACTGTGCTACGGACACGCAGCGTACCATCCTATAGGTTGTCCCAACCAGCCAATGACGACAGAGCCTTGCGTGATTCGGGGGGTGGGGTGGGCATGGTATGTTCCATTCGACGGCTCTGACGGGCGAGGGGTGTCCAACTTAGCGATCTTCGTGCACTACCTGCAGCAGCAGCAGCAGCACGCAGAGGAGTACGTGACCGACGAGAGGGAGAGATCGACGGCCCCGGACGTATGTAGGCTCTCCTGGAGACGTTGCCGACCAACGTCATGGGTAGGTTGATGGCACGGAGTTGTCGTGCGAAAGGCTGCCAACCCGTCGGAGCGGTCTTTCTCTTACGCAACAGATCGTTAACGAGATCCACCACGTTACTTCCGACAACCGGCGCGCCCTCGTGTATCAATTCGCCGCGAGCGGTCCACTCGACATCTCTCTTGAGATGTTCCATCAAACGGCTGGCCTTGGCCCGCATGGTCTTGGGAACGGTGGCCAAGACGGTGGCCTCCAGTCCGCTAATAGGAGCGCGGACTGCACCCGCCGACCCCGACTCCGACGCCACCTCCGACTCGTTCACCGTGACCACGCGTAGCGGTTCCTTGATGCATTTATCGCCCAAGACGTTGTAACGCTGCAACACCTGATTATACAGGGTCACCTTGGTCCAGTCGTCTAGGTCCGTTCTATCCAGGATGGTCTTCATCTCGTCATCGAGGGCTTGCACCTTCCTGCCTAAGGTGTCGGTCGCGAGTGGGGGTGGGGGTGACCGAAGCGTGTCCAACAGTCGCGGGTCCACCAAGGCCATCTTGCGTGCGTGCTCCATGTATCTACCTTTTGTTCATCAGCACCTCTCGGAGCAAGGGTAGCAAGACCGAACTGGCCAACGGTGCTAGGAAGGCCGATAGGAAACCGCCGCTCTGTCCCTCACCAACCTGTGGTTGCAGCAGTAGACGTCTTCTCCTGGCAGCTGGCGTTCGTCTATTAGCCAACGCGCGTAACTTCGTCCTGTATTTATTCAATCGTTGCCTCTGTAAAGGGGACAATGGAATGTTTTTTGTTAGTATGTTGTATGCACACTCGGCTAGTGCACACAGCAGATCGGAGTCGGCGTTGGCGATGATAGCCTTTTTAATTTTGTTGTTCTTGACTCTGGCCAGGGCCTGTATGCACACGATGTGTCTCTTCACCCGGGCAGACATGATGCGAATGAAGAGACTATCCACACACTCGGTCGTTTTATACCTTCGGCAAGTACACGTACTGAACACCGTCGTCTGGAAAGATGGCCGTACGCAGACGCATGTCCTCGGGCGTATCCTGTTTGAGATCGACCAACAGATAACCGTACGGTACCGCCGTGGCGTCTTTAAACGCCGCTTGCACGAACTTGCCGCGTCCCGGATACATCTGCCGAGCCAAGGTCGCCATCTGCGATGAGTCACGTGGATTCTTGAACACCACCATGTACTGCGAATTCAGACTGATGGTGCGACTCTCCTTGTTTTTAGGGAACAGGTTCTGTACGAGATACAGCACGGACGTGTTCCTGTGGTGACTTTTTTTAGTGAACAAGGTCGTGACCCGTTCGTCCGTTTCTGCCATGAGATCGTCTATGACGATGAGGTTCCTCGTTGTCGGATCGAACATGGCCGCAGTCGGTAACCCTTCCTCGAATCGCACGTGACCCAATTCCGTCGTTGCGTAAGCCTCTTGCCATTCTCCGTAACACCACGTGATCTGCTGGGGAGGTGGAACGATCATCGCAGCGGCGTGACGCAACATACGCGTCACGAAAGTACTCTTGCCGCACCCCGTCGGTCCGGCGACGATGCACGTGAAGGGGTGTTTCCATCGCGCATCCATGATTGCGTGTGAAACGAGTGCAGCGTGCATCGCCTTTTCTACTATACGTCCACCGGACCCGTGGTCACCCCGTCCTCGTGCACCACGCGTTTGGCGTAAAAGAAGGTGAGTGCATCCCGATTCTGCACGTACGTCATGACGGTGGAGTTATGCACCCGGAAACCCCGGTTCGAGCCGCCTCCGCTCCGACGGTTGGTGAGCACCTCCAGGAACGCGTCCTTGTCTATGGTGTTGTGCCGTTTGCTCAACCCTTTGGTGCTGTACTTGTCGGTGGCGCCGAAACAGTAGTACGTCTTGCTACACAACCCCACGAACCCCGCACCGGACCACTCGACCTTGAACAGACCCGGCGTCCTCTTGTCGAACGCTCTGCGCGCCTTGCAGCACGCCTCGTCGCCGACCCACGGTCTATTGGCGAGACGACAGCGCACGTAGTCGTTTCGATGGTCGTCGCAACATTCGGACGGCAGCCATTCCGACCGATGGCGGAAATAATGGTCTCGCAGTGTCGGGGTCACGAGGTCGTCGACGGACTCGGCGGCCAAGGCTAAATAGGCACTATCCGTATCCATCTTGCAGTACTCGAACAGAGGGCGCTCCACGTACCTGACGATGAAATCGTAATAGAACTGCAACATGCGCAACTTGGCGTACTGCAGAACGAAGAATCCCACGTGTACGGGTAGGGTGTACTTGACGGTCTTCTTGTTCAGTTCTATCTCGTACGCGTCGTCGACGACCATGTCGAGTTGACGGAATCGTTTATCGTTGACGAGGAGCGATGCCGCCTTCTCCGTGCAGTAGCTGACGTCACGATGTCGGTCGACGTTGGTGATGGTCTTTCCGTAGCCCGAGTTCCCCAGCAACTTCATGGTGTCCGCGATGATGGTCCTGTCTCGGTGAACGTCGCCCTCGCGTCGGGCCTTGGACACTGCATCGCCGAACCGCCGGAAACACGGAACGGGATCGTATTCGACGACCTGGTACACGTGCAGCACCTCGAGACCGTGGTCCAGATACCATCGCAGCAGTGGCGTTGCGAGCAGTATCTTGTCGCCGCAATAACTACCCACGAGCATGCGACGCGGAGTCTTCATTATGTCGTGCTCTTCGGCGTATCGGCGCATGAACGGACCGAGATCCTCCCGTTGCATACCGATGTTCTTGAACACGGGCTGCATCTCGGCAAAGTGCGCGCGCAACGCTTCCGGTACGCGTACGTCGCACTCGATCATGCCGAACACGGTTCCGGCACGCACTCCGTTCAGGATCTGTTGTGACGTCATCGTCCATTGCACGTGTCGACGTCGGGGAAATGCTGCATCCACACACTTGCGTACGGCCGGTGTTCGTCTCATCTCCTTCCACTCGCATTCCCACAACTCGACGACCGTGACAAAGTGTCGTAGGTAGGCGGTGGTCTTTCGGGTCTCGGCGAGCAGTTGCGCCATGGGTTTCCCGTTGACGGCGTTCACCTCCTCTCGGTTGCACGAGCAACCGTGAAAAAAGCAACCTTGGAACTGATAAGCCGTCTTCGTCTCGCTGCACCATCCGTCCACCCGATGTTTGCCTATGCGCTTCTCTCGTCCGTTGATCTGATGCCGTATGGACCGTCCCGTGCGTTCGGATTCCCACGTCAACCATTCTCCGGCCATCTGTCCGTACAGCTGCGCCGATTCGGGGCGGAAGTCCTTCTCCGCTCGTCGTCGCGTGTACCATCCCATAGGCATGTCCTGCATGAGCGACCACAGGTACAGTGCGTTCGCATCGTATCCGACGATCGCTCGACAGGGACGAGCCGCCTCTCCGTACTCGTTCCGACGTAGCGTGGTGACCCCTGTCTCGTGATAGCGATGAAAGATGATCGAAGGCCCGCCTACAATGTTCGCTTTGACGAGGTCGTGCAGGTCTTTGTTCTTCTCGTTGAAGATGGTAAAGTAGGTCTTCTCTGGCAGGTCGTTGAACAGGTACAGCAGGGTCAGACCGGGTACGCTGATACCTTGCTTGAACATGTCTATTCCCCGTTGTCGATAGAACGCGAACTGTCTGTCGATGGCCTGTAGAAAGGGAACCACGTCCCTGTTGTTGTACCAGACGAGAAAGTCGCGCAACGTCGTCATGCCATTGACGCGCCAGGCCTCCTGACAACAGGCGTAATCCTCGTCTGAAATCCCTTCGTTCTTCAGTCGACTGAAGAAGGCCTCTTTCGGTGGAAGTGTGGTGTCGTCGAGTCTCTCCAGTCTGTCCATGTACTCGTACGGGAAATGACCTTTCGTCACCTCGCATCCGTACGCTTTCAGATACTTGTCGTAGCTGAACCCGGGGGCTATGTAGTTGATCATGTCTACGAATTTCAGCTGATCCGTCGAAAGACACATGAAAGTGTTGTTGCGTTTGATTACGAACATTGACCCGATGCCGTCGGTCTCGACTTTCCTGTTGCCCTCCTGCTCCCTCTCGTCTGCGGCCTCGTCCTGTTCCACGTCGGTCTTTGAAGTCGTCAGGAAGTACGGTATGAGGAACTGTTTGATGGCATTGAGATCATACTTCCCCGAATTGAACCCGACGACGGGTAACTGACGCATCCATCCATACATTTGTCCCATCAGCGTTTTGTACGGATTGGTTGCCGCTCGCCCTTTCTTCTCGCCGGCCTCCCGTGCAGCTGCGTCCCGTGCAGCCTCCTCCCGTGCGTCCCATTTCGTCACCTCTTCTGCGAGTTGTTCCAGCACATGATCGTACGAGTCTTTGATCTTGTCGTACGCGGCCTCACTCATCGCTTGTAGGACAGTCATCATGGTGCTCACCAACTTGTTGACGTCTCCGTCCGTGACGATGCATGTCACCTGTTCGTGTCCGGGTACGTTGGATGCCACGCTGACGCTCAACGGGACGTGACGCGCAACCCAGTGAACCTGGGCACTGTCAGACGGAAGGTGTTCGGTGTCGAACCAACACTCGAAGTCGAAGGTGGCTCGGTACGGATAGTACTGCAACGTTTCGGCCACTCGGATGTTCTCGTCTGCCAGACGTTCGAACACCGATGGAGTCGAATGGTACACGCCACCAGGATAGACTCGGCGCACACCCCCCGTACACGTGCTCTCGTGGTTGCGTAGATGCCATGCGTCTTTCCACAACGAGTCACCGCACTTCCGACATCTGTACGAGTGACAGTACATGCGTCTATCCTGGATGTAGGAAAAATGCGTCCCGTGCAGATTGAGGTAGAGTGTGTCCGGGTACTTACATACCGAGCGACGAACGAGTTCTGCGGTCGACTTTCTACCATCCTCCTCCTCCGCCTCATCTCCATCCGGTTTTACGAGACTGTACACGCACACGTTCGTTTCGAACGTGGTCTCGACACGATAGAGGTCGTCCATCGTGACCCCGGCAAATGCTGCCATGGGTACGCCGTCTTGGGCGTACGTCGCGTACAGCGTCTCCACAGCCGGTTCCAATCGACGCCGTTCACATCCGCGATGCAGGGCCAGACATCGAAAGAGACACAGGTTGTCATTGTACCTTTTGCTATACTGGGGCTCCGTGTCCAATGCGATGACGGCTTTGTTCCTCTTGATGTACATGGGAAGGTCGGTCATTCCTACACATCCTATCGGGTGATCGATGATGCGATTGACGAAAAATGTGACATTGGTCACGAGTTCGCACACCCACGCCGAATCCGGTCTTTGATTGATGGCCCATTGCAAGACGTCGGTTTCGCGGATGCGTTCGAGGAACTTATCAAAGTCCTTGCTGTTGGTGATGAGACTGGGCTCGTCCAGGTAGCGTCCACAGCAGTTGCACGAGGGATGGTAGTACTTGTATTGACCCGTGTTCTTGTTCCTCAGAACGAACCCGTAACTGAGGTTAATCTTGAACGCGTTGGTCTGTTCCTGGAACACGTTCCTCAACGACGGTTCTAGAACGGTCGTGTCCAGCGTCGTTACTCTGTAATCGTACCTGCACTGAAGAGGACCTCTCGTTACACGTGTCCGTATGGTCGACCAGTGCGCTCGTACGACATCTAACAGTTCCGACGACAGGTTGTCGGCGAAGGGGAGTCGGGCAGGTGGGTCTATATGGTCGGCATCGGTAACGAGTGGATGGTTGGGTGTGGTGTCTTCCCTGATTGATATCTTAGGCGATGGTGGCGTCGTGTCGTCGTCGTCGGCGGTACACTCATTTCGTACGTGTCTGGTCAGGTTAACGCGTTTATTATACGTCATTCCACATTTCGCACATGTGTACACTGTGGTCTGTTTTCTATTACTGCTACTGCTACGGCTACGGTTACGGCTACTGCTAAGACGACATACGGACCTCACATGGTCTTGCAGATCGTCCCATATGTCGAACGTTGCATCACATTTACAGGAATACTTCGTTCGCTTTGCCTGTTCGCTAGGTGGCACCTCCCGTGGCACCTCCCGTGGCACATCTAGTGGTGGCGCCACCGAATACGTATGTTCGATCACTGCCGGTGTCGCATGACTCACTAGGTGGCGTTTGAGCGCTGCATAGGTGTCGAGCACCTGTCCGCAGTGACGACATTGGTGTCTTTTCATGCTGCTCTGCTCTGCTCTACGTGTCTACAACTGAGAGAGTGCGGTTCTTAGTACAGCTATATAGTACGTGTGGTGGTGGTGGTGATGATGGTGGTGGTGGTGGTGGTGGTGGTGGTGGTGATGGTGGTGGTGATGGTGGAGGTTATTGGTGAAGGGTGTATCACCTATGGTGGTATTGGCAACTGTGTGTCCCGCTATCCATGGCTACGGGTTATATTTCAACTCATGACAACACCACTCACAACACGTTTCGTTCATTGTACGACGTTTTATTGCGTATATAAAGACATAGCGATATACATAATATATACATATACATATACACGGTTAGACCTATATAATTACTATGATGATGATGATGATGGGTTTGTGGGAATGTTACATCCTCGCCAGTGACCCCTAGCTTACGGTCGGTTATCGACACGCCAGTGGCTAGTACAATGATTATTAACTTGTGGGTTTTTACACCGCGACAGAGGTTCCGTACAATGATGTAATATATAGGTTGGTATGTATATTTATATATATATGTATTACTATATGTCTTGCAAATACAATATGTGCGCGAATACATACATACAATACAGGCGAGAGAGAGAGAGCGAGAGAGTGAGACACTACCTACTATTATTCCGTTGCAAACGGTGCTTATTGAAATGCGGGGGTTTCAATCATGAAATCAACAATTATCTGTATTAAATTATGTATTGTGCGTCTTCTCTCGTCCCTTGCTAGCACGGGTGCTTCCTCCACCTCTTCCTCCCTCTCCTCCTACATAACAAGAAATGCGTCTACTGTATTCGTATACTGATATAATGTTTTCTATTATCTTTACTAATTTCAATAATGTGGTCAGCAATATCGTTCATTAAATCATGTAATGGACGTCTCATCTCGTCCCTTGCTGGCACCTCGTCCTCCCTCTCCTGCTCCTACATAAAACACAATAGATCTACTGTTCATCATATGTTGATATAATGTATTCAAGTATCATCACCACTAATTGTCGGCATGCCCGTCTACGCAGTTCAGTCGGTGACACAGGTACGTCATCCTACAGAACAAATTAAAGGATACCAATATATCACTCCATATTACGTCATACACCAACTACTTCTAACTAGGTTATGTTTACTACTGCTACTACTAATAATAATACTCTGTTGACGACGTCGTATACGCGGAGAACAATACTCCAGATAGCTCCCGAATGCTGGCTGGGAGGACGGGTGCCTCGTCGTCATACTCTTCACTCTACATAACACCAATGTTAATATTACTAATAATACAATTATTACGTTTACTACTAATTACCACCTATTTAAACACCAACAACAACATCTACTACTATGCATACTACCTAAGCGGTCGCGTTATTGCCCGCGGTTGACGGATGGCACATCGCACGTATCGCATTATGTGTTCTTGATACTCGGCGGAGAGTACCGTGCCGGCCAGTGCCCGACACACGTCGACCGTCACCTCTTCCACCGTGGCAGGGGCGGTTGTCCGCCACAGTTTAGTAATCATACGTGCGAGGTGCAGTTGCATTTTGTGGAAACACACCTTGCCCGTCTTGTCCGCGTCTTCTTCTTCTTCGTCGTCGGCGTCGTCGTCGTCTTCTTCGTGGGCATGCGCCGTCGACGTCGACGGCTGCGGCTCCGGCTCCGGCTTTGCGTGTGTGATCGTACGTTGATCGGGGATGTCCACCTGTTCGCCGTCGCGGGTCAATACGACGGTTTTATCAGGGAATACATAGAGGGTCGTCAGGGATGCGTCGTCGTCGTCGTCGTCGTCGTCCTGCTTGCGCTGGACGAGTGGTGGCGACGCGGGACTAAATTCGAAGTCCGCATCGTCGGCTTTCGCGGGCTCGGGGGATGAGGCAATCGCATCCTCATCCTCACTGTAGTAATGGGGAGGGGTGTTTATAATGAACGCGTCTTCCACGGACTCAGACTCCGATTCGACGGTCCACGGTGGTAGCAACTCCTCTTGGTTTGCCGGTGGCGAGTCGGCATTGGTCAGGGGTGGTGGTGGGTAGAACGAGGTTGTCATCGAGGATGTCTTCAGCCTCTTCGCCGCTTGTGTCACCTTATCCTCGGTGTCGTGGTACAGCGCCGCCAGGTCGCGTTTATACGCGTTCTGGAGTTGCTCCAGTCCCATCTATTGAACAGAACGCATCGGTTACATTACGTGGGTTATATTATTCCGCGTCGCCCTGCATATCGTTATTGTCGTATGTTTCGTACATACTCTTTCTAACCAATTCGGTCACTCGGTTACGCCATTTCATGGTCCCGCACGTTGCGATGACATCTATAGATAGCCACCGCAAGACGTGCATGACCATGCTGGTCGATGGCACGTAACGATCCTTATCATCGTTTAGATTCATTATGCGTTCAACCTCGTCACTGGCATATCGCACACTGGCGGCCTCTAGCGCCTTATAGAATATGTTTTCATTGGTCATGGCTTCGGATCTATCACGTAACCTATCTAGACCGCTAACAGTAGCCTCCATATCAGCGCTACTGCTAATGCTATAATGTGACGCCGACGACGCACTGTTCTCCCCCTGGTCGTCATCTGATATTACAATCATTGGTGGCGGCGAACCGCTGTCCACCGAGGAGGAGAACAGTATTTCCGCGCTGTTAGCCTGTAACCATTGCATTACCTTAGCGCGTCCATCTCCGTCGATGATGTCATCGCCGCTTCCGGTTGCCACTGCAGTGGCTGCCGCAGCGACGATCGAGCCAGCCTGTCAACGGAATGGTTCACACTGTGACTACTTCCATGTTGGCCACCGTGTAATTTACGTACGGTCCTGCCATACGTTTACGAATGGTCACCATGACTCGGGCCCCCCGCAGCATGTCCAGTGCCGCATACCGCTCGGCATCTGACGTCATGTTTATGTAATCGTTCCCCGTGTATCCTAGCAACTGGACAGCCTTGTCATTAAATATGGTTCCCCACACTTCGCTGCCGATGGCGTCTTGTAGGAGGACACGCATGGCGAACCGATACACTACACCCCGCTGCCATCGATGAATGGGACACACATAGCCATTGTTTTCGGGAATGACCCGTTTGTTGCACTGCTGACATGATGGATAAACGATATATTTCTCTTGAACGGCGATTTGTACTATGGTTAACGGTCGTCTTATTATATAGGTACCGTTACCTACCTGCTTCTCGAGTTGGCTCAGAGTGGTCATCATCTCGGCGTCCTGGTCGCTGGTTGTCTTGGTGACGGTGGTGGCGGCCATTTCTACGTCTCTGCTGGTGCTGTTCGTGAAGGGTTTCGAAGTCGTCTGTGAAGCGGAGAGCGGTTGTATGCCTCGATCACTCCGAGTCGGGCTTATATAGCCCTCTCCCCGACTGTGGCGCGCTTTCTTATCGTCGCCCCTTGGTCGAGCGCGTGACGCCGATGCTGATGCTGCATGTCTGGTATCTGCGTCCGACCCTTGGTCGATCGCGTGATGCGGCCGCTGGATGTCTGCCATCTGGCTGTACTCTGGAGTCTGATGTAATCGTATGGCCTCGCGTACTAGCATGGTTATATGACCTAGCATGTTCTGACCGGCTTGACCACTGTATGTCAGTGCACCCCAGTATCCTTCCCGACTCTTGACCCATTCCTGCAACTGGGAATGCCCAGTGTCCAACAGTCGTTTACGTAGGGTTGGATCGCGATATTTAACGGTCACTAACCCATACATTATTGCATATCGTTGTCTCATCCATTCTGCGCGTAACATTTCCTTTTCTCGTATGCACTTGCTGAGCTGTTTCGCCTGTAGACCCGTGCGCGTGGCCAGCATCCTTTGCGCCGTCTGCATGTCGTCATGATGCATGCACTTCTGCCATTGATACGCGCTTTCGACACTGGTGAATTCTCTATTACAGGCGTGTATCCTGCAGGCGTAGAAATTGGACAGGAACTGTTTACCACCTTTAAACCGTATAGGTTGGTTCATGGTGACTTTATGACGTTAACATGTACAGTTACTGTCTTAACTACGCGTCGTTGTAGCACTGTAGAGTACGTAACCCCCGCTTTTTTCCTTGCGTGATGGATGCCCGGTGTCGGTAAGCTGACAGTTGCCGGCCGCTTATCTGTTTTCTGATTAGTGTGGTATTGTTCCGAGGCTGACGTAAGTTCTAGCATGTTCTATATAAGACGTCTGGGTTCGTCGTGTCGTCATAACAACCGCCATTGCCGTCGACACCGTTAGTGGTTCTTCGATTCCACACACACGCACAATGTCTGTATTCGCCTTGCACGATTGCATGGAGTTCGTCCTCGTCGCGGAACTCCTGCAGTCGATACCTCTATTGCAGGGTATTGTGTGAGTATTTCTTTTATTTATTTATTTATTTCTATTTTGTTACTTTCATAGCTCTCCATAGCTCATACCTGTTTTAACTTATGCCTTTGCATATTGTGACTCTGATTGTGTCCTTTACTTATTACAGCATTCCATGTTTCAACTGGGCGTGCGTGCTCATAGAGTTGATGGAGGACGCCCCCCTACGCCGGAGCTGCCAGGCGACCGTCCTGTTTCGGGAGGCGCTCTACGACGCTGGTCTCCTGTCGGCCTTCGGTGTACATGCCAGCCGTTGGCGCCACGTCATGACTGCCATTGAGTTTCATTACGGCGATGGATTTCGCAATACCTCGACCGCCTCCACAGAGTCGTGGGATGACGACTTGGCCGCCATCGACGCCGCCGTCACCGACGCTCACGCCGCCGACGAGGACTTCGACGACGCCGGAGAGTGGGACGACGACATAGCCGCCATAGACACCGCCACCGACGCCCACGAGGTCGAGGTGATGGCCTTCCGGGCCCATATGTCCAAATGGGAGCGGGTGATGCATGAGTTGGTCCTCATCCACGCCCCATCGCCCGCAACCGTTTTCCGTCGCATTCACCTCGGTCCCGTCCATCTCCCATCACTCTTCCGGCGTCGTCGATCTGTATCGTTACGCATTGCGTTGGCGCGCAAGTTGACCACTCGCGCCATCCGGCGGTCGTTGCTGACGGCATTCAACACCGTTCCAACATGCCCTTGACTTTATTATAACTACCGTTGTTGGCGGTATTAAACACCGTTCCAACATGAACTTGACTTTATTATAACTACTACTACTACTACTACTACTACTACTACTACTACTACTACTACTACTACTACTACTACTAGCTTTTATATTTGTACTTGTTCTTTTTTCGTTTTATTAAATTTGCATCACCTTATATTCCCGTCTTGTATTGCGTTCTTGCTCCAACTGCGTGTTGGCACATTATATTATATTATATTTTATGTCCATTTTCGTCCTGCTACATTTTATTTAACGAACGGTCCGATTTCCCTCGTCCAGCGGTTATATTGTAGCCATGAATGTCGACTAATTATTCACTTTTACACATTCGTCTTATCTTTATCGGTTTTAATTTTATCACGTATTATGTCCACTACATATAACAGGCTATAACATGCAGCGGTCCCACATCAATGTCGTCACTGCAACTTAGTTGCTGTTTATCGCTTATTAGCTCAGCTAACTTGCTACATTGTACAGATTAGCGTCCTTTGATCTCGCGCTATGGCTCACAGCTGGATAAACGCTTCGGCTTACAGTTAACTCCAGTCGTTCGGACGTCCAGTTGTCATTAGCTAACCACTCGGACTGGTCACTCCGTCGAGGTCACGGTCACGTGTTGTCGTGGGTGGGTGGGTGGGTGGGTGGGTGGTGGTGGGTGGGTGATATTACGTGTATTTTCTTTGTTCCTATGTCCATCATAGATGACCACCGGTCACTGTTCGTTCCTCCTCCGGTCGCTAGGAGCGCGGCACGAGAACAGTGACGGCAAGAGAACAGTGACGTATGCCTTGCCTATACACGTGGGATTCTTCGTTCTGCAGTACGCCAAGATGCGCATGCTGCAGTTCTATTACGACTTCATCGACAGATACGTGGAGCGTCCTCTGTTCCAATACTGCGAGATGGATACGGATAGTGCCTATTTGGCCTTGGCCGCCGAGTCAGTCGATGCCCTCGTGACCCCTGCACTACGAGAACATTATTTTCGACATCGATCCGAATGGCTCCCGTCGGAATGTTGCGACGCGCATCGGGACGAGTACGTGCGCTGTCGACTCGCCAACAGACAGTGGATCGGAGGCGAAGAGTGCTGCAAGATGCGACGAGCGTTCGACAAGAGAACTCCGGGACTGTTCAAGGTGGAATGGTCGGGCGACGGGTTCGTGGGTTTGTGTAGCAAGACGTACTATTGTTTCGGATCCACCGACAAGTACAGCACCAAAGGTCTGAGCAAACGACACAACACCATCGACAAGGAGACGTTCCTGGAAGTGCTCACCAGTCGTCGGAGCGGAAGCGGAAAGAACCGCGGGTTTCGAGTGTATAAATCGGCCGTGATGACGTACGTGCAGGAACGAGCGGCTCTCACCTACTTCTATGCCAAACGCGTGGTGCACGAGGACGGTTTGAGCACGGGTCCGACGGACGTGTAGATAAGACGACGCGGTTCGACGGTCTGTCATAACGGACCATGGACGCGCGATGGAAACACCCCTTCACGTGCATCATCGCCGGACCGACGGGATGCGGCAAGAGTACTTTCGTGACGCGTATGTTGCGTCACGCCGCTGCGATGATCGATCCGCCACCCGAACAAATAACGTGGTGTTACGGAGAATGGCAAGAGACTTACGCAACGATGGACTTGACGCACGTGCGATTCGAGGAAGGGTTACCGACGGCTGCCATGTTCGATCCGACAACTAGGAACCTCATCGTCATAGACGATCTCATGGCAGAAACGGACGAACGGGTCACGACCTTGTTCACTAAAAAAAGCCACCACAGGAACACGTCCGTGCTGTATCTCGTGCAGAACCTGTTCCCTAAAAATAAAGAGAGTCGCACCATCAGTCTGAATTCGCAGTACATGGTGGTGTTCAAGAATCCACGTGACGCATCGCAGATGACGACCTTGGCTCGACAGATGTATCCGGGACGCGGTAAGTTCGTGCAAGAGGCGTTTAAAGACGCCACGACGGTACCGTACGGGTATCTATTGGTCGATCTCAAACAGGACACGCCCGAGGACATGCGTCTGCGCACGGCCATCTTTCCAGACGACGACGTGCAGTACGTGTACTTACCGAAGGTATAAACGATCGAGTGTGTGGATAGTCTCTTCATTCACACCATGTCTGCGCTCGTGAAGAGACACATTTTGTGTATCCAGGCGCTGGCCAGAGTCAAGAACAACAACATAAAAAAGGCATCATTGCCAACGCAGACGCCGAGTTGCTGTGCGCACTTGCCGAGTGCGCTTACAACATACTAACGAAGAACATTCCATTGACCGCTTTACAGAGGCGTCGATTGGGTAAATACAGGACGAAGTTACGCGAGTTGGCTCGAAGAAACACGACAGCAGCCCGGAGAAAACGCCTCTTGTTACCCCAGATCGGCGAGGGTCAGAGCGGAGGTTTCCTATCGGCCTTCCTAGCTCCGTTGGCTGGTTCGGTCTTGCTGCCCTTGCTTCGTCAGGTGTTGACCGGGAATTAGACGCATGGATCACGCGCGAAAGATGGCTTTGGTAGACCCTCGATTGTTGGATGCACTTCGCTCGCAACCTCCTCCAACGGATACCGTAGGTAAAATAGTGCAAACCCTCGACGAGGAGATGAAGACCATCCTCGATAGAAAGGACCTCGACGACGGGATAAAGGTAACGCTGTATAATCAGGTGTTACAACGATACAACGGTCTGGTCGACAAACGCGTCAAGGAACCGATACGCACGATTTCGGTGAGCGAATCGACGAAAGCTTCAAAGTCGAGGGATGAGGATGAGAAGGAGGAGGAGGATATTCCTATTAGAAGACTGGAGGCTACCGTCTTGGACACCGTTCCCAAGAGTCTGCAGGTCAAAGCCAGACGATTGATGGAACATCTCAAAAGAAACGTCGCGTGGAGCGATCGCGGCGAACTCGTGCACAAGGGTGTTCCCATTGCGGGAAGTAACGCGGTGGATCTCGTTCACGATCTGTTAGTAGTTATCAGAGGTTTTTGGGACCTCGTTATCTGTGCATCAAAAGATCAAAGTAAAAGGCCCCTAATATCGCCCACCGCTAATGAGTGCGCGCAGCCAATCAGAAAGCAGCACTAGACCTTGGAGCGCCCCCTGGCGGCGGCGGCTGAGCGTGGCGCGCATGCGCGTGCCGCGCCCCTAGCGACCGGAGGAGGAACGAACAGTGACCTAGTTACGTGTATGTACCGAAGGGTCGTTGACCCAGTAAGGAGACAACGCAATCGTACGGTGCACACGTATTTTATTAAATACAACAAAGCGGCAGCAGCAGCAGTACAAACGAGGCGATCGTATGCGATTGGATACAACGAGCCGGGTATGATGAAGATGATGATGAAATGGAGGCGACTTGCGAATGGTGACCATCGCGCCAGAGGTCGCGAACTTACGGGTGTCTCCACCGCGCCAGAGGTTCGAGGGCGAGCTTACGGGTGGAGCGACCACCGCGCCAGAGGCTCAGTATGACACGTTATAGTACGGTATACCCTTTTTTAGCAGCCTGATCCAATCGAACACGCGACAATCGTTAGCGACCAGATCGGTGTGGAAAGCGTTGACGAAAGTTCTCATAGGAGCGCCGTTACAACGAAGCATGATATAAGTGACGCAATATTGTCCGCAAACGTTAGACAGAGGACTCTGGAGTCTCGTGCTGTTATGAGTCCACTCGGAACAGTGTTTGTTCAAGAAGGTGCGGAACGCCGCGTGACGAGGCGGCAGACCGTACGAACAGAAGTATTCGCCGCGCCCGTCGGAGGACAGGTACAGTGCTATCCAGTGTTCGCCCGGTTCGTCGGCGTCGTCGGTGTTGCACACGAAGGCGATCGGCAGAGCGTCAATTGTTGCAGGCAGTCCATCTCGGGGTACGACGCCACCAAAGACGGATGCGGTCTTCGGATCCATCGCCAGTAGACGGGCGATCTGCAGGGTGTCCATCTCAGTAGTCGTAGATGACGTTGCGGTTCTTGTCGATTTCCAACACGGACTCGAATTCGGCGTAGGCGACGACGTTCACGGTGGTCTGAAGCGCTGCACGGAAATGAAATTCTAAGCGCAGGTTGCCCTTTTGTACCATATTAAAGCAGGGACCGTCGCACTGGTCGGGGGTCAGGTCGAAACAAAAGTAGGTGTAGCCGTCTCGGTACTCTTCGCGTGTCAGACAGTTCCCCTCGTCCTGCCACACCTTGCCGGTCGCGGTGAACATGCTCGCGTAGCTCCTGGCGAAGAGGTTGTCTGCGAAGTTGGGCTGGAAGGGTTTGGCGGGTATCTGACGACCGTCGACGTACACGGCGACGAAGCTGATGTCGTTGTTCTTGGCGTGAAACGGGTTTGTGGCGTACGTGCCGTTGTAGGCGTCGTTGTCGATGCAGCACAGTACGAGGCGTTTCGGCAGGGAGCCGAGGAACAGGTTCTCGTGCGTGTGCGACAGAGCACCCGTGGGAATGGAGTACACCTTGGTTTCGACGGGTCGTAACGCATACTTGACCGTGGTCCGAGCGAGAGCCAAGATGTGAGCCTTCTGCACGGCCGGAGCGACGGTGGCCTTCTTGACGAACAAGGACGCGTTGACGACGTTTATCAAGTACTCGTTCGCTCCAGCAGCCATCAGCGCAAACTCGGGCTTACTGCGCACCAGGCGTAACTTGACGTCGACGCCGTTGATCAGGAATTTATCCTGCAGAAACATATCCACGTGGAGACGACCTATCATGTCGACCACGCGACTGTTGGATATGTACTCTCGACGAGTCACGAACCCGGGGTTAGGATCGGGTCCGGCGGCTAGCTCTTTGGCGTGCATGCGACTGGCCTTGTCCATGTACCACAGCTGATTCGTCATCTGCGTCGACTTGGCGTCGGATCCGTAACTCAACAGCGTCTCTATGAAGGCTCGATACGGGTACGCGTTGAAGGACGAAGAGGTCACTTGCGTGTTGTTCAGGGAGAGGTCGACATTGCTGAACAGCGCATGCAACCAGTTGTTCACCGGTCCCACGGGTTCGCCCGCGTCGATAGGGTTACCGTTGGCTCGCGTCACCTTCACCTGCAAGTGTAGCATCGTGTTGGCGAGATCCATGTAATCGTCTCCCGATCCGGGGATGAAGAATTCTATCGGTCCTCCAGAGTCCAGAGAGGCCGTGGGTTGATGTTCCACCACGTGACTCTCGACGATGCAGGTCTGAGTGGGGGGTACGGTAAAGAGATCCAGCTCGGTCTTGACTCCCTCGCACGACTGTCTATGCACGAACGCCATCTTTGTCGTCGGTGTCGAATATGTCGGCAGTGCGTTTCGGGGACGTCCGTTTCTTGCGGCGGCGCTTGACTGCAGTGAATGTCGCCTTTGCGGCCGTTCGTTTTATACGTTTACCAGGAGGGGCTCGAATACTACCGATGGCGTCGGTGACGCGTCTTTTGGCAGCCGTTTTTATGTTCTGACCCGCTAAGACGTCGCCGGCTATGCGAACGCCGGTCTTCAACGCTCCCCTGCCCAACGCCACGGCACCTCTCTTGATGAGCGGCATGGCGCTGCGCAACAGACTGCCGAACAGACTGCCCAGTCCGTGACCTCGCTGGTATTGCGCACCGGCGAAGTAGGGCAGTGCACCGCCAGCCTGGCGCGCGTAATAATCGTTGTAATTCATCAGAACAGTCCGGGCTTGCGTCGACGAAAATGAAGCGTCACCGTCACTCTACCGTATTCGAATGGCACGCGTCGACCCATGTCGTTCCTTATATCCACCTCTATCGAGTCGAAGTTCGAACGCACCAGCGGTACGTAGTGCACGTTGGTGAAACGAGCGGACACCGTGTCGCCGTTACGTCCGCTGATCGGAACGGCGCGCAACAGAGGTGCGAGAGTGTCGCCCACATTACGCGACTCCACGACGTCCGTGTAGATGTAGAGGGTGTCGAACCCCTGCGTCAGGTTCACCACATCGTCGGCCTCGATGTGGAAGGGGTACGACGAGTCGGGATGGCGGGTGTCGATGGGGAGGACGGGAGACGACACACCCGACTCCAACTCCGCCGGGCTGGCTACGGGTCCGCGGAATCCCAACAAGGTCGCCACCGCGCTGTGGTACGGTATGGTGAACGTGGTGTTCGCCGTCATGTGTAACGTCATTTTCTGAGTGACGGTACTATAACTGAGCTGAGCCTGTGTCTCATACGTCCGCATATTGGACAGTCCCTTGTTGACGTGATACAGCAACGTAAACGGATCGTCGTAATACCCACACGGCAACTTCGAACGTATGGACGAGTCCGTAGCATCGATCGTGTTGAGGAAGAACCAGACGTCGCTGTCCGTGACGTTGTACCAGGTGTGCGGATACTGGACCTCGGCCAACCCACACTCCCACTCGCCGGTAAGATCGATGCGTTGGGGCAAGGCCGTGACGTAATGGGTCAAGGTGTTGTCGGGGTGCATCTTCATGGAAGCGTTGCTAGGCAGCGTCATGTAGAAATCAGTCGCCATTGCGTCTCAACGTGGGATTGGGCAGTAGGTAACCCAACGAACTACTCAACAGAGCCGTCCACAGATTAGAATCGCCGCGACCTGTCGTCAGGTTGTAAATGCTGATCAGAATGACCGTGTACAGGACGACGACCTGACACAGAAACACGATCTCCTCTTTGGGACACGCGGTACCGAAAATATGCCAGGGAGTGCTGTCTGGCTCGTTCGGTGCAGCGTCAGTACAATCCGTCTCCTCCTCGTCTATGGTGGTGAGGCAGGGCGGTGGTGGTGATGGTGTCGCGTCGTGTGTCATTCCTCGAATGCAGTGTCGTCGTGTACGCGACTAGGCTTTATAGTTGACGAGTCCCTTGGCATCGATCCAGCTGTTGTAGTAGGAGCCATAGCCGAACCATTTCACCAAAGCTTCCTTACGTTTACCAACCGTACGGCGTTTCAGTACCGCTTCAACACGGTACACCTTATCAAAGGGTACCGTCACCTTCTGCAGCTCCAGTTCGTAGAAGGAACCCTCCAGCACGTCGCCGAGATCGTCCCGCAAAAGATACACGGGTGGGTCGGAGGGGTGAACCTCGTGTACCGTGAACAACTCTTCGCTCCAGTTCGTCTCGTAGCCCTTTTCGAACGTGCGTTTGTACTTGCTGACACGCACGCGATCCAACACGTGCAACTTGGGCACGCCCTTACCGTCGTGACCGTACAGACGTTGCCACACCTCTTCTTGGTTCTGTGCATTCACCTGTGACGGAGCCATACCGATCATGCGGTGGCGGGCATTGTTATACGATCGCATCAAGTTCGGAAGGACGTCGACGTACCGCCACGTCTGGTGTTTCGTGAAGTAGCGCCACATGCGCGTCTTCAACGTTCGGTTGAACCGTTCCACGACGGCTGCCTTCGTCTCCGCGTTGTGCGTGGAGAAGTGATGGATGTCGTAAGCCCGCAATATAGACTGAACGGATTTGTTCCGAAATTCTCTGCCGTCATCTGTCTGCAACGTCTGTGGCCAACCGTCGACGAACGTGGATTGCAGCGCTTTTACCAACGACGCCGCGGACTTGTTCTTCATGGGAACACACCAGGCCACTTTCGAGAAGACGTCGATCACCGTGAGGAGAAAGGCCATACCGTTGTTGACGCGTTTGACCTTCGACATGTCCACGAGATCGGCCTGCCACTGCTGATGCATACCACCCACGATGACTTGTCGTCTCTTGAAATGACGTCTCGCTGGTTTGTGTAAGGTGTAGGTGTCCTGCGCCGACAACCATGCTGTGACGGCCTTCTGTGGCAGACGCGTGACGCGTCGCAAGCCATCGACGCCTCCATAACTGCCTACCTTCGTGGGATCGAAGTAGACCTCGCTCAAGGAGCGTTCTTCCCTCTGAGTCATCAAAAGAGGTGGAGGATCGAAGTGTTGACGGAGGCGGTAACGTTGACTTCGGATTCCCACTGCTGACGAATGACGAGGAGCACGCCGACGTGTATTAGGACGCACACTATGGCACCCACAATGACAGCGGTGGAACAACAACGATCTAGTGGAGTAACCATAGTCGGAATAACAGCTGTTGTAGAAGAATGTCGGCTGCAACGTCTCCCAGCACGGTAAATCCTTCGAACAATAGCGCAGCGACGATGGATCGGTACGTGTCCTGTGGATCGATGAGCATGACTGCTACGGAGACGCGTCGTACCACCTTATACGTTCTTCCATCCAACCAATGACGACGACGACGACGCCTTGCGCGATGCTGGGGGAGGGTGGGTGGGTGGACGAGGAATGGTCCATTCGACGAGCGATGGAGGTTCGAATAACGTCTGTGGCATAAAACTTTGGAGTATACCGTGAGCCATCATGTAGAGTCCACTGATAAATATAGCACCGACGATGGCCTGGTAAACGGCGTCCTGTGGATCGGGCGACATGACGAACACTGTGCTACGGACACGCATCGTACCATCCTATAGGTCGTCCCAACCAGCCAATGACGTCAAAGCCTTGCGTCTTTCGGGGGGTGGGGTGGGCATGGTATGTTCCATTCGACGGCTCTTACGGCCGAGGGGTGTCCAACTGAGCGATCTTCGTGCACTACCTGCAGCAGCAGCAGCAGCACGCAGAGGAGTACGTGACCGACGAGAGGGAGAGATCGACGGCTCCGGACGTATGTAGGCTCTTCTGGCGACGTTACCGACCAACGTCATGGGTAGGTTGATGGCACGGAGTTGTCGTGCGAATGGCAGCCAACCCGTCGGAGCGGTCTGTCTCTTACGCAACAGATCATTAACGAGATCCACCACGTTACTTCCGACAACCGGCGCGCCCTCGTGTATCAGTTCACCGCGAGCGGTCCACGCGATATCTCTCTTGAGATGCTCCATCAAACGACTGGCTTTGGCCTGCATGGTCTTGGGAACGGTGGCCAAGACGGTGGCCTCCAGTCCGCTAATAGGAGCTGGTGCTGTACCCGCCGACCCCGACTCCGACGCCACCTCCGACTCGTTCACCGTGACTACGCGTAGCGGTTCCTTGATGCGTTTATCGGCCAAGACGTTGTAACGCTGCAACACCTGATTATACAGGGTCACCTTGGTCCAGTCGTCTAGGTCCGTTCTATCCAGGATGGTCTTCATCTCATCATCGAGGGCTTGCACCTTCCTGTCTAAGGTGTCGGTCGCGGGTGGGGGTGACCGAAGCGTGTCCAACAGTCCCGGGTCCACCAAGGCCATCTTGCGTGCGTGCTCCATGTATCTACCTCCTTTTGTTCAGCACCTCTCGGAGCAAGGGTAGCAAGACCGAACTGGCCAACGGTGCTAGGAAGGCCGATAGGAAACCGCCGCTCTGTCCCTCGCCAACCTGTGGTTGCAGCAGTAGACGTCTTCTCCTGGCAGCTGGCGTTCGTCTATTAGCCAACGCGCGTAACCTCGTCCTGTATTTATTCAATCGTTGCCTCTGTAAAGGGGACAATGGAATGTTCTTTGTTAGTATGTTGTATGCACACTCGGCTAGTGCACACAGCAGATCGGAGTCGGCGTTGGCGATGATGGCCTTTTTAATTTTGTTGTTCTTGACTCTGGCCAGAGCCTGTATGCACACGATGTGTCTCTTCACCCTGGCGGACATGATGCGAATGAAGAGACTATCCACACTCGGTCGTTTTATACCTTCGGCAGGTACACGTACTGAACACCGTCGTCTGGAAAGATGGCCGTGCGCAGACGCATGTCCTCGGGCGTGTCCTGTTTGAGATCGACCAACAGATAACCGTACGGTACCGCCGTGGCGTCTTTAAACGCCTCTTGCACGAACTTGCCGCGTCCCGGATACATCTGCCGCGCCAAGGTCGACATCTGCGATGCGTCACGTGGATTCTTGAACACCACCATGTACTGCGAATTCAGACTGATGGTGCGACTCTCTTTGTTTTTAGGGAACAGGTTCTGTACGAGATACAGCACGGACGTGTTCCTGTGGTGACTTTTTTTAGTGAACAGGGCCGTGACCCGTTCGTCCGTTTCTGCCATGAGATCGTCTATGACGATGAGGTTCCTCGTTGTCGGATCGAACATGGCTGCCGTCGGTAACCCTTCCTCGAATCGCACGTGACCCAATTCCGTCGTTGCGTAAGCCTCTTGCCATTCTCCGTAACACCACGTGATCTGCTGGGGCGGTGGATCGATCATCGCAGCGGCGTGACGCAACATACGCGTCACGAAAGTACTCTTGCCGCACCCCGTCGGTCCGGCGACGATGCACGTGAAGGGGTGTTTCCATCGCGCATCCATGAATGCGTGTGCAACGAATGCAGCGTGCATCGCCTTTTCTACTATACGTCCACCGGACCCGTGGTCACCCCGTCCTCGTGCACCACGCGTTTGGCGTAAAAGAAGGTGAGTGCATCCCGATTCTGCACGTACGTCATGACGGTGGAGTTATGCACCCGGAAACCCCGGTTCGAACCGCCTCCGCTCCGACGGTTGGTGAGCACCTCCAGGAACGCGTCCTTGTCTATGGTGTTGTGCCGTTTGCTGAGACCTTTGGTGCTGTACTTGTCGGTGGCGCCGAAACAGTAGTACGTCTTGCTACACAACCCCACGAACCCCGCACCGGACCACTCGACCTTGAACAGACCCGGCGTCCTCTTGTCGAATGCTCTGCGCGCCTTGCAGCACGCCTCGTCGCCGACCCACGGTCTGTTGGCGAGACGACAGCGCACGTAGTCGTTCCGATGGTCGTCGCAACATTCGGACGGCAGCCATTCCGACCGATGGCGGAAATAATGGTCTCGCAGTGTCGGGGTCACGAGGTCGTCGATGGACTCGGCGGCCAAGGCTACATAGGCACTATCCGTATCCATCTCGCAGTACTCGAACAGAGGGCGCTCCACGTACCTGACGATGAAATCGTAATAGAACTGCAACATGCGCAGCTTGGCGTACTGCAGAACGAAGAATCCCACGTGTACGGGTAGGGTGTACTTGACGGTCTTCTTGTTCAGTTCTATCTCGTACGCGTCGTCGACGACCATGTCGAGTTGACGGAATCGTTTATCGTTGACGAGGAGCGATGCCGCCTTCTCCGTGCAGTAGCTGACGTCACGATGTCGGTCGACGTTGGTGATGGTCTTTCCGTAGCCCGAGTTCCCCAGCAACTTCATGGTGTCCGCGATGATGGTCCTGTCTCGGTGAACGTCGCCCTCGCGTCGGGCCTTGGACACTGCATCGCCGAACCGTCGGAAACACGGAACGGGATCGTATTCGACGACCTGGTACACGTGCAGCACCTCGAGACCGTGGTCCAGATACCATCGCAGCAGTGGCGTTGCGAGCAGTATCTTGTCGCCGCAATAACTACCCACGAGCATGCGACGCGGAGTCTTCATTATGTCGTGCTCTTCGGCGTATCGGCGCATGAACGGACCGAGATCCTCCCGTTGCATACCGATGTTCTTGAACACGGGCTGCATCTCGGCAAAGTGCGCGCGCAACGCTTCCGGTACGCGTACGTCGCACTCGATCATGCCGAACACGGTTCCGGCACGCACTCCGTTCAGGATCTGTTGTGACGTCATCGTCCATTGCACGTGTCGACGTCGGGGAAATGCTGCATCCACACACTTGCGTACGGCCGGTGTTCGTCTCATCTCCTTCCACTCGCATTCCCACAACTCGACGACCGTGACAAAGTGTCGTAGGTAGGCGGTGGTCTTTCGGGTCTCGGCGAGCAGTTGCGCCATGGGTTTCCCGTTGACGGCGTTCACCTCCTCTCGGTTGCACGAGCAACCGTGAAAGAAGCAACCTTGGAACTGATAAGCCGTCTTCGTCTCGCTGCACCATCCGTCCACCCGATGTTTGCCTATGCGCTTCTCTCGTCCGTTGATCTGATGCCGTATGGACCGTCCCGTGCGTTCGGATTCCCACGTCAACCATTCTCCGGCCATCTGTCCGTACAGCTGCGCCGATTCGGGGCGGAAGTCCTTCTCCGCTCGTCGTCGCGTGTACCATCCCATAGGCATGTCCTGCATGAGCGACCACAGGTACAGTGCGTTCGCATCGTATCCGACGATCGCTCGACAGGGACGAGCCGCCTCTCCGTACTCGTTCCGACGTAGCGTGGTGACCCCTGTCTCGTGATAGCGATGAAAGATGATCGAAGGCCCGCCTACAATGTTCGCTTTGACGAGGTCGTGCAGGTCTTTGTTCTTCTCGTTGAAGATGGTAAAGTAGGTCTTCTCTGGCAGATCGTTGAACAGGTACAGCAGGGTCAGACCGGGTACGCTGATACCTTGCTTGAACATGTCTATTCCCCGTTGTCGATAGAACGCGAACTGTCTGTCGATGGCCTGTAGAAAGGGAACCACGTCCCTGTTGTTGTACCAGACGAGAAAGTCGCGCAACGTCGTCATGCCATTGACGCGCCAGGCCTCCTGACAACTGGCGTAATCCTCGTCTGAAATCCCTTCGTTCTTCAGTCGACTGAAGAAGGCCTCTTTCGGTGGAAGTGTGGTGTCGTCGAGTCTCTCCAGTCTGTCCATGTACTCGTACGGGAAATGACCTTTCGTCACCTCGCATCCGTACGCTTTCAGATACTTGTCGTAGCTGAACCCGGGGGCTATGTAGTTGATCATGTCTACGAATTTCAGCTGATCCGTCGAAAGACACATGAAAGTGTTGTTGCGTTTGATTACGAACATTGACCCGATGCCGTCGGTCTCGACTTTCCCGTTGCCCTCCTGCTCCCTCTCGTCCGCGGCCTCGTCCTGTTCCACGTCGGTCTTTGAAGTCGTCAGGAAGTACGGTATGAGGAACTGTTTGATGGCATTGAGATCATACTTCCCCGAATTGAACCCGACGACGGGTAACTGACGCATCCATCCATACATTTGTCCCATCAGCGTTTTGTACGGATTGGTTGCCGCTCGCCCTTTCTTCTCGCCGGCCTCCCGTGCAGCTGCGTCCCGTGCAGCCTCCTCCCGTGCGTCCCATTTCGACAACTCTTCTGCGAGTTGTTCCAGCACATGATCGTACGAGTCTTTGATCTTGTCGTACGCGGCCTCACTCATCGCTTGTAGGACAGTCATCATGGTGCTCACCAACTTGTTGACGTCTCCGTCCGTGACGATGCATGTCACCTGTTCGTGTCCGGGTACGTTGGATGCCACGCTGACGCTCAACGGGACGTGACGCGCAACCCAGTGAACCTGGGCACTGTCCGCCGGAAGGTGTTCGGTGTCGAACCAACACTCGAAGTCGAAGGTGGCTCGGTACGGATAGTACTGCAACGCTTCGGCCACTCGGATGTTCTCGTCTGCCAGACGTTCGAACACCGACGGAGTCGAATGGTACACGCCACCAGGATAGACTCGGCGCACACCCCCCGTACACGTGCTCTCGTGGTTGCGTAGATGCCATGCGTCTTTCCACAACGAGTCACCGCACTTCCGACATCTGTACGAGTGACAGTACTTGCGTCTATCCTGGATGTAGGAATAATGCGTCCCGTGCAGATTGAGGTAGAGTGTGTCCGGGTACTTACATACCGAACGACGAACGAGTTCTGCGGTCGCCTTTCCACCGTCCTCCTCCTCTGCCTCATCTCCATCCGGTTTTACGAGACTGTACACGCACACGTTTGTTTCGAACGTGGTCTCGACACGATAGAGGTCGTCCATCGTGACCCCGGCAAATGCTGCCTTGGGTACGCCGTCTTGGGCGTACGTCGCGTACAGCGTCTCCACAGCCGGTTCCAATCGACGCCGTTCACATCCGCGATGCAGGGCCAGACATCGAAAGAGACACAGGTTGTCATTGTACCTCTTGGCATGGACGGGCTCCTTTTCCAATGCGATGACGGCTTTGTTCCTCTTGATGTACATGGGAAGGTCGGTCATTCCTACACATCCTATCGGGTGATCGATGATGCGATTGACGAAAAATGTGACATTGGTCACGAGTTCGCACACCCACGCCGAATCCGGTCTTTGATTGATGGCCCATTGCAAGACGTCGGTTTCGCGGATGCGTTCGAGGAACGTATCAAAGTCCTTGCTGTTGGCGATGAGACTGGGCTCGTCCAGGTAGCGTCCACAGCAGTTGCACGAGGGATGGTAGTACTTGTATTGACCCGTGTTCTTGTTCCTCAGAACGAACCCGTAACTGAGGTTAATCTTGAACGCGTTGGTCTGTTCCTGGAACACGTTCCTCAACGACGGCTCTAGAACGATCGTGTCCAGCGTCGTTACTCTGTAATCGTACCTGCACTGAAGAGGACCTCTCGTTACACGTGTCCGTATGGTCGACCAGTGCGCTCGTACGACATCTAACAGTTCCGACGACAGGTTGTCGGCGAAGGGGAGTCGGGCAGGTGGGTCTATAGGGTCGGCATCGGTAACGAGTGGATGGTTGGGTGTGGTGTCTTCCCTGATTGATATCTTAGGCGATGGTGGCGTCGTGTCGTCGGCGTCGTCGACGGTACACGCATTTCGTACGTGTCTGGTCAGGGTACTGCGTCTATTGAACGTCATTCCACATTTCGCACATGTGTACACTGTGGTCTGTTTTCTATTACTGCTACTGCTACTGCTACGGTTACTGCTAAGACGACATACGGACCTCACATGGTCTTGCAGATCGTCCCATATGTCGAACGTTGCATCACATTTACAGGAATACTTAGTTCGCTTTGCCTGTTCGCTAGGTGGCACCTCCCGTGGCACATCTAGTGGTGGCGCCACCGAATACGTATGTTCGATCACTGCCGGTGTCGCATGACTCGCTAGGTGGCGTTTGAGCGCTGCATAGGTGTCGAGCACCTGTCCGCAGTGACGACATTGGTGTCTTTTCATGCTGCTCTGCTCTGCTCTACGTGTCTACAACTGAGAGAGTGCGGTTGTTAGTACAGCTATATAGTACGTGTGGTGGTGGTGGTGGTGGTGGTGGTGATGGTGGAGGTTATTGGTGAAGGGTGTATCACCTATGGTGGTATTGGCAACTGTGTGTGTGTCCCACTATCCATGACTACGGGTTATATTTCAACTCATGACAACACCACTAACAACACGTTTCGTTCATTGTAAGACGTTTTATTGCGTATATAAAGACATAGCGATATACATAATATACATATACATATACACGGTTATATAATTACTATGATGATGATGATGTTGATTACTTGTGGGTTTGTGGGAATGTTCCATCCTCGCCAGTGACCCCTAGCTTACGGTCGTTTATCGACACGCCAGTGGCTAGTACAATGATTATTAACTTGTGGGTTTTTACACCGCGACAGAGGTTCCGTACAATGATGTAATATATATAGGTTGGTATGTATATTTATATATATATATGTATTACTATATGTCTTGCAAATACAATATGTGCGCGAATACATACATACAATACAGGCGAGAGAGAGAGAGCGAGAGAGAGAGACACTACCTACTATTATCCCGTTGCAAACGGTGCTTATTGAAATGCGGAGGTGTCAAGCATGAAATCAACAATTCCCTGTATTAAAATATGTATTGTGCGTCTTCTCTCATCCCTTGCTAGCACGGGTGCTTCCTCCACCTCTTCCTCCCTCTCCTCCTACATAACAAGAAATGCGTCTACTGTATTCGTATACTGATATGATGTTTTCTATTATCTTTACTAATTTCAATAATGTGGTCAGCAATGTCGCTCATTACTTCATAGATCTACTGTTCATCATATGTTGATATAATGTATTCAAGTATCATCACCACTAATTGTCGGCATGCCCGTCTACGCAGTTCGATCGGTGACACAGGTACGTCATCCTACAGAACAAATTAAAGGATACCAATATATCACTCCATATTACGTCATACACCAACTACTTCTAACTAGGTTATGTTTACTACTGCTACTACTAATAATAATACTCTGTTGACGACGTCATATATGCGGAGACCAATACTCGAGATCGCTCCCGAATGCTGGCTGGGAGGACGGGTGCCTCGTCGTCATACTCTTCACTCTACATAACACCAATGTTACTATTACTAATAATAATACAATTATTACGTTTACTACTAATTACCACCTATTTAAACACCAACAACAACAACAACACCTTCTACCTAAGCGGTCGCGTTATTGCCCGCGGTTGACGGATGGCACATCGCACGTATTGCATTGTGTGCTCCTGATATTCGGCGGAGAGTACCGTGCCGGCCAGTGCCCGACACACGTCGACCGTCACCTCTTCCACCGTGGCAGGGGCGGTTCTCCGCCACAGTTTAGTTATAAGACGTGCGAGGTGCAGTTGCATTGTGTGGAAACACACCTTGCCCGTCTTGTCCGCGTCTTCTTCGTCGTCGTCGGTGGCGTCGTCCTCTTCGTGGGCATGCGCCGTCGACGTCGACGGCTGCGGCTCCGGCTCCGGCTCTGTGTGGGTGATGGTATGTTGATCGGGGATGTCCACCTGTTCACCGTCGCGGGTCAATACGACGGTTTTATCCGGGAAGACATACAGGGTCGTCAGGGATGCGTCATCGTCGTCGTCGTCGGCGTCGTCGTCGTCGTCCTGCTTGCGCTGGACGAGTGGTGGCGACGCGGGACTAAATTGGAAGTCCGCATCGTCGACTTTCGCGGGCTCGGGGGATGATGCAATCGCATCCTCATCCTCACTGTAGTAATGGGGAGGGGTGCTTATACTCCACGCGTCTTCCTCGGACTCAGACTCCGATTCGACGGTCCACGGTGGTAGCAACCCCTCTTGGTTGTCCGGAAACGAGTCGGCATTGGTCAGGGGTGATGGTGGGTAGAACGAGGTTGTCATAGAGGATGTCTTCAGCCTCTTCGCCGCTCGTGACACCCCATCCTCGCTGTCGTCGTACAGTGCCGCCAGGTCGCGTTTATACGCGTTCTGGAGTTGCTCCAGTCCCATCTATCGAACAGAACGCATAGGTTACATTACGTGAGTTATATTATTCCGCGTCGCCCTGCATATCGTCATTGTCGTATGTTTCGTACATACTCTTTCTAACCAATTCGGTCACTCGGTTACGCCATTTCATGGTCCCGCACGTTGCGATGACATCTATAGATAGCCACCGCAAGACGTGCATGACCATGCTGGTCGATGGCACGTAACGATCCTTATCATCGTTTAGATTCATTATGCGTTCAACCTCGTCACTGGCATATCGCACACTGGCGGCCTCTAGCGCCTTATAGAATATGTTTTCATTGGTCATGGCTTCGGATCTATCACGTAACCTATCTAGACCGCTAACAGTAGCCTCCATATCAGCGCTACTGCTAATGCTATAATGTGACGCCGACGACGCACTGTTCTCCCCCTGGTCGTCATCTGATATTACAATCAGTGGTGGCGGCGAACCGCTGTCCACCGAGGAGGAGAACAGTATTTCCGTGCTGTTAGACTGTAACCATTGCATTACCTTAGCGCGTCCATCTCCGTCGATGATGTCATCGCCGCTTCCGGTTGCCACTGCAGTGGCTGCCGCAGCGACGATCGAGCCAGCCTGTCAACGGAATGGTTCACACTGTGACTACTTCCATGTTGGCCACCGTGTAATTTACGTACGGTCCTGCCATACGTTTACGAATGGTCACCATGACTCGGGCCCCCCGCAGCATGTCCAGTGCTGCATACCGCTCGGCATCTGACGTCATGTTTATGTAATCGTTCCCCGTGTATCCTAGCAACTGGACAGCCTTGTCGTTAAATATGGTTCCCCACACTTCGCTGCCGATGGCGTCTTGTAGGAGGACACGCATGGCGAACCGATACACTACACCCCGCTGCCATCGATGAATGGGACACACATACCCGTTGTTTTCGGGAATGACCCGTTTGTTGCACTGCTGACATGATGGATAAACGATATATTTCTCTTGAACGGCGACTTGTACTATGGTTAACGGTCGTCTTATTATATAGGTACCGTTACCTACCTGCTTCTCGAGTTGGCTCAGAGTGGTCATCATCTCGGCGTCCTGGTCGCTGGTTGTCTTGGTGACGGTGGTGGCGGCCATTTCTATGTCTCTGCTGGTGCTGATCGTGAAAGGTTTCGAAGTCGTCTGTGAAGCGGAGAGCGGTTGTATGCCTCGATCACTCCGAGTCGGGCTTATATAGTCCTCTCCCCGACTGTGGCGCGCTTTCTTATCGTCGCCCCTTGGTCGAGCGCGTGACGCCGATGCTGATGCTGCATGTCTGGTATCTGCATCCGACCCTTGGTCGATCGCGTGATGCGGCCGCTGTATGTCTGCCATCTGGCTGTACTCTGGAGTCTGATGTAATCGTATGGCCTCGCGTACTAGCATGGTTATATGTCCTAGCATGTTCTGACCGGCTTGACCACTGTATGTCAGTGCACCCCAGTATCCTTCCCGACTCTTGACCCATTCCTGCAACTGGGAATGCCCAGTGTCCAACAGTCGTTTACGTAGGGTTGGATCGCGATATTTAACGGTCACTAATCCATACATTATTCCATATCGTTGTCTCTTCCATTCTGCGCGTAACATTTCCTTTTCTCGTATGCACTTGCTGAGCTGTTTCGCCTGTAGACCCGTGCGCGTGGCCAGCATCCTTTGCGCCGTCTGCATGTCGTCATGATGCATGCACTTCCGCCATTGATACGCGCTTTCGACACTGGTGAATTCTCTATTACAGGCGTGTATCCTGCAGGCGTAGAAATTGGACAGGAACTGTTTACCTCCTTTAAACCTTATAGGTTGGTTCATGGTGACTTTATGACGTTAACATGTACAGTTACTGTCTTAACTACGCGGTGTTCTAGCACTGTAGAGTACGTAACCCCCTGCTTTTTCCTTGCGTGATGGATGCCAGGTGTTGGTAAGCTGACAGTTGCCGGCCGCTTATCTCTTTTCTGCCGGCCTCTTATCTGTTTTCTGATTAGTGTGGTATTGTTCCTAGGCTGACGCAGGTTCTAGCATGCTCTATATAAGACGTCTGGGTTCGTCGTGTCGTCATACCAACCGCCATTGCCGTCGACATCGTTATTAGCACACACACGCATAATGTCTGTATTCGGCTTGCGCGATTGCATGGAGTTCGTCGTCGTCGCCGAACTCCTGCAGGCGGTACCTCTATTACAGGCTATTGTGTGAGTATTTCTTTTATTTATTTATTTATTTATTTCTATTTTGTTACTTTCATAGCTCTCCATAGCTCATACCTGTTTTAACTTATGCCTTTGCATATTGTGACTCTTATTGTGTCCTTTACTTATTACAGCGTTCCATGTTTCAACTGGGCCTGCGTCCTCATCGAATTGATGGAGGACGCCCCCCTACGCCGAAGCTGCCAGGCGACCGTCCTGTTCCGAGAGGCGCTCTACGATGCCGGTCTCCTGTCGGCCTTCGGTCTTCATGCCAGTCGTTGGCGCCACGTAATGAGTGACATTGCGTTTATGTACGGCGATGGATATCGCACCTCGACCGCCTCCCCAGAGTCGTGGGATGACGACTTGATTGCCATCGACGCAGCCGTCACCGACGCTCACGCTGCCGACGAGGACTTCGACGACGCCGGAGAGTGGGACGACGACATAGCCGCCATAGACACCGCCACCGAAGCCCACGAGGTCGAGGTGATGGCCTTCCGGGCTCATATGACCAAATGGGAGCAGGTGATGCATGAGTTGATGCTCATCCACGCCCCATCGACCACATCCGTTTTCAGTCACGTTCACCTCGGCCCCGTCCATCTCCCATCACTCTTCCGGCGTCGTCGCTCTGTATCGCTACGAATTGCGTTGGCTCGCAAATTGACCGCTCGAGCCGTCCGGAGGTCGTTGCTGTCGGCTTTCAACACTGTTCAACACTGCCCTTGACTTTATTATAACTACTACTACTACTACTACTACTACTACTACTACTACTACTACTACTACTACTACTACTAGCTTTTATATTTGTACTTGTTCTTTTTTCGTTTTATTAAATTTGCATCACCTCATATTCACGTCTTGTATTGCGTTCTTGTTCCAACTGCGTGTTGGCACATTATATTATATTATATTATATTATATTTTATGTCCATTTTCGTCCTGCTACATTTTATTTAACGAACGGTCCGATTTCCCTCGTCCAGCGGTTATATTGTAGCCATGCATGTCGACTATTTATTCACTTTTACACATTCGTCTTATCTTTATCGGTTTTAATTTTATCACGTATTATGTCCACTACATATAACAGGCTATAACATGCAGCGGTCCCACATCAATGTCGTCACTGCAACTTAGTTGCTGTTTATCGCTTATTAACTCAGCTCACTTGCTACATTGTACAGATTAGCGTCCTTTGATCTCGCGCTATGGCTCACAGCTGGATAAACGCTTCGGCTTACAGTTAACTCCAGTCGTTCGGACGTCCAGTTGTCATTAGCTAACCACTCGGACTGGTCACTCCGTCGAGGTCACGGTCACGTGTTGTCGTGGGTGGGTGGGTGGGTGGGTGGGTGGGTGGTGGTGGTGGGTGGGTGATATTACGTGTATTTTCTTTGTTCCTATGTCCATCATAGATGACCACCGGTCACTGTTCGTTCCTCCTCCGGTCGCTAGGGGCGCGGCACGCGCATGCGCGCCACGCTCAGCCGCCGCCGCCGCCGCCAGGGGGCGCTCAAAGGTCTAGTGCTGCTTTCTGATTGGCTGCGCGCACTCATTAGCGGTGGGCGATATTAGGGGCCTTTTACTTTGATCTTTTGATGCACAGATAACGAGGTCCCAAAAACCTCTGATAACTACTTCTGTTGCGTAAGAGAAAGACCGACGCACCGACGGGATGGCAATCGCTCGCGAAGCAACTCCGCACCGCCAACACACCCATGGAGTTGATCGGTAACGCGGCCAGGAGAACCTACATACAAACGAACGAACTCTCTCGACGATCTGCCACCGCCCCGCGTGTTGTTGGTAGCGCACAAAAATCTCTACGTTGGACGCCCCTCGATCGTTCGAGACACCCCACACCCACGCCATCTGGATGGCTCGACTTATAAGGAGACTACGTCGTAGTCGTAACCCACTCATGTCGTTAGATTCACAAGACACGCATCGTTCCATCGTCGCTTCGGTGTTGTTTAACGGACTTACGTCGCTCGGTGACATTACAGCCGGAATTCTTATACAACAGGTGTTATTCGGACTATGGTTTCGTTACCAGACTGTTGTTCGGTCGTTACCGTTGTGGGAACGATAACGTGCGTCCTACTATACGTCAGTGCGCTCCTCATCGTTCGTCAGTACTCGGGAACCGTCAACGTCACCGGTATCGTCAACGCGTCGGATCTTTTGTTTTAACGATGACGAAGACACTGAAGAAGGTCTATTTCGATCCGAGTCGGGTAGGCAGTTACGGAGGAGTCGACGCCTTGCGACGCGTCACGCATGCGCCACGGAAAATAGTCGCGCGGTGGTTGTCGGAACAGGACGCCTACAGCTTACACAAACCAGCGAGACGGCGTTTCGAGAGACGACGCGTTATCGTGGGTGGTACGAATCAACAGTGGCAGGCCGATCTCGTCGATCTGAAGACGTTGAAAAACGACAACGACGGTATGACCTTTCTCCTCACGACGATCGACGTCTTTTCGAAGCGAGCCAAATGCATTCCTATACCTAGCAAGTCTGCCGCGTCGTTGGTCGTCGCTCTGCGAATCGCGTTCGCGGACGACCCGCCGCAGACGTTACAGACGGATCGAGGAATGGAATTTCTGAATAAATCCGTTCAGACGCTCTTACGAAAACGAGGCGTCCATCACTTCGCCACGCACAACGTGGAGACGAAGGCGAGCATCGTGGAGCGTTTCAACAGGACGTTGAAGGAGCACATGTGGCACTACTTCACGAAAGTTCAGTCGTGGCGTTACATCGACGTCCTTCCGGATCTGGTGCGAACGTACAACAACACCCGCCACCGCAGTCTCGGTATGGCTCCGTCGCAGGTGACCGCAAAGAATCAAGAAACGGTGTGGCAACGTCTGTACGGACACGACGGTAAGGGTGTACCCAAGTTACGCGTGTCGGATCGCGTGCGTGTCAGCAAGTACAAAGGCACGTTCGAAAAGGGCTACGAGACGAACTGGAGCGAAGAGGTGTTCACCGTGCACGAAGTTCACCCCTCCGATCCACCCGTGTACCGTCTACGAGACGATCTCGGCGACTTGGTGGAAGGCACCTTCTACGAACTGGAGCTGCAAAAAGTGGTGATAGCGAGCGATAAAGAGTTCCGAGTGGAAGCGGTGCTGGAACGTCGTAAGGTCGGCTCTCGAACGAATGCTTTGGTGAAATGGTTCGGCTATCCGTCCAAATTCAACAGCTGGATCGACGCCAGGTCGCTCACTTCGCTATAAAGACTAAACGACGCGAGACGGATTGTCATTATGGAGCAAGACACGGCACCGCACACTATCGTCGTAGAGGAGGAGGAAGAGGAGGAGGAGGAGGATTGCACCGACGCGTCGAACGACAGCACTCCTTGGCATCTGTTCTGTATCAAGTGTCCCAAAGAGGAGATAGTGTTTCTGTGTCAGATCGTCGTCTTGAACACGGTCATCGTGATAAGCATCTACAACCTGACTGTCGGTCACGACGATTCTAATCTGTGGACGGCTCTGTTGAGTAGTTCGTTGGGCTATCTACTACCCAATCCCACGTTGAGACGCAATGACGACTGATTTCTACATGACGCTACCTAGCAACGCTTCTATGAAGACGCACCCCGACAACACCTTGACCCATTACGTCACGGAGTTGCCTCACTGTGTCGATCTGGTCGGCGAGTGGGAGTGCGGATTGACAGAGATGCAGTATTCGCACACTTGGTACAACGTCACGGAGGATGATGTCTGGTTATTCCTCGAAGAGGTCGATGTTCCCGACGTGACTCGACGCTCGAGATTGTCGTGTGGATATTACGACGATCCGTTAACATTGATGAACCACGTCAACAACGGACTGTACAGTCTGAGAACGGAGAAGGCACGAGCTCAAATGAGCTATAGTTCCGTCACTCAAAAAATGACGTTACACATGACGGAGAACACCATGTTCACCATACCGTACCACAGTTCGACTACTTCCATGTTAGGATTCCACAAGATTGTAGCCACCGGAACGAAAACGGATGCTACGTCCGCGTCGTCACTCGACTCCGTCTCTCGAACTTCCGACTCCTCGTATCCTTTCCACATCGAAGCCCCCGACGTGGTGGACATGACGCAGGGATTCAACACCCTATACGTATACACGGACGTCGTGGAGTCTCGTATAGTGGGTGACACTCTCGCGCCACTGTTGCGATCCATTCCGATTAGTGGACGTCACGGTGACAGGGTGTCCGAACGTTTCACTAACGTTCACTACATACCTCTGTTACGCTCGAACTTCCACTCGATCGAAGTGGATATAAGAGACGACATGGGTCGACGCGTGCCATTCGAATACGGCCGAGTGACGGTGACGCTTCATTTTCGTCGACGTAAGATCGGACTGTTCTAATGAACTACAACGATTATTACGCGCGTCAGGCTGGCGGTGCGCTACCCTACTTCGCCGGTGCGCAATACCAACGAGGTCACGGACTGGGCAGTCTGTTCGGCGGTCTGTTGCGCAGCGTCATGCCGCTCCTCAAGAGAGGTGCCGTGGCTTTGGGTAGGGGTGCGTTGAAGACCGGCGTTCGTATAGCCGGCGATGTCTTATCGGGTCAGAACATAAAAACGGCCGCCAAGCGACGCGTCACCGATGCCGTGTTGACGGGACTTCGACCTCCCCCTGGTAAACGTATAAAGCGACCGACTGCGAAGTCGAGAATCACTGCGGTAAAGCGTCGACGCAAGAAACAGACGTCCAAGAAACGAGAGATCGACATATTCGACAATGACGCTCGTATATAAGACCTACGAGAACACACTGTATACGATCGTGTATAAACACGTGAACTATCCGATCTACTACATGAACACACCGCATCCGATCGTGTATAGTAGATACGAGACCACCAGCACAGGCGCACCGATGACTTACGGACTTCCCGCCGAATTACGATGCTTACGCTCGCCCGGTCGGCGGTGCGCTGCCCGACTTCGTCGGCGCGCAATACCGACGAGGTCGTGGCGTGGACGTTCTGTTGCGCTACGACAACAGCCTGACTTTAACTAAGGGTATAAAACAACCGTCCTCGAAGACGACAATCACTATAGTAAAGAGACGAAGCGAGAGACGGACGTTCCAGAAACGAGAGATCAACAATGGCATTCGTACATAGACAGTCGTGTGAGGGAGTCAAGAGCGAGCTGGATCTCTTTACCGTACCTCCCACTCAGAACTGCATCATCGCCAGTCACGTGGTGGAACATCAACCCACGGCATCTCTGGACTCTGGAGGTCCGATAGAATTCTTCATCCCCGGTTCGGGCGATGATTACATAGATCTCGCCAACACGATGCTACACGTGCAGGTGAAGGTGACGCAACCCAACGGAGCCGATCTTGACGCGGCTGCACCCGTAGGACCGGTGAACAACTGGCTGCATTCACTGTTTAGCCAGGTCGACGTCTTCCTGAACAGCACGCTCGTGACCCAGTCGACCAACACGTACCCGTATAGGGCCTTCGTGGAAACGCTGTTGACTTACGGAGTCGGCGCCAAGTCGACGCAGCTGACGAATCAGCTGTGGTACAAGGACAAGGCTAGTCGCATGAGTGCCGTCGATCTGGCGGGTGGAGTCGATCCTAACCCCGGGTTCGTGACTCGACGAGAATACATATCAGGCAGTCGTGTGGTCGACATGATGGGTCGTCTCCACGTGGATATGTTTCTACAGGATAAATTCCTAATCAACGGAGTCGACGTCAAGATACGACTGGTGCGTAGTAAGCCGGCGTTTGCGTTGATGGCTGGAGGAGCAGCCCCCGATTGCAAGATAACGATCACCAATGCAACCTTGTTCGTCAAGAAGGCCACCCTCAATCCAGCCGTGCAATTGGCTCACATCAAAGCGCTCGATAAGAGTACGGTCAAGTATCCGTTACGAAATGTCAGTATGAAGGTGTACTCCATTCCCGCGGGAGCTCGATCGCACACGCACGAGAACCTGTTCCTCAACACGC
The DNA here is from genome assembly GCA_963662155.1 of Lamellibrachia columna. Lineage (NCBI taxonomy): Eukaryota > Metazoa > Annelida > Polychaeta > Sabellida > Siboglinidae > Lamellibrachia > Lamellibrachia columna. Next base: position 24,277,395 of record OY759264.1, read on the forward strand.
TACCAAAACGTCTCGTACTATGCTGCATCGACAACGACGCCTACAACGGCGCGTACGATAAAAACCCATTTCACGCCAAGAACAACGCCATAGGCTTCCACTCGGTGTACGTGGACGGACGTCAGATACCTTCCAAACCCTTCCAGCCCAACTTCGAGGACAACCTCTTCGTCAGGTGCTACACGAGCCTGTTCACCTCAACCGGCAAGATCTGGCAGGACGAAGGGAACGGTCTGACTCGCGACGACTACCGAGACGGTTACACCTTCTTCTGTTTCGATCTGACCCCCGACCAGTGCGACGGTCCCTGCTTCAATCTGGTGCAAAAAGGCAACCTGCGCATCGAATTTCATTTCCGAGAAGCACTTCGCACCACCGTGAACGTCGTCGCCTACGCCGAATTCGAATCCGTGCTGGAAATCGACAAGAATCGCAACGTCATCTACGACTACTGAGATGGACACCCTGCAGATCGCTCGTCTACTGGCGATGGATCCGAACACCGCGTCCATCTTTGGCGGCGTTGTACCCAAAGACGGACTGCCTAAAACAATAGACGCTTTACCGATCGCCTTCGTGTGCAACACCGACGACGGCGACGAACCGGGCGAACATTGGATAGCGCTGTACCTATCCTCCGACGGACGCGGCGAATACTTCTGTTCGAACGGTCTACCGCCCCTTCACGCCGTGTTCAGCACCTTCTTGAACAAACACTGTTCCGAGTGGACTCATAATAGCAAGAGACTTCAGAGTCCAGTGTCTAACGTTTGCGGACAATATTGTGTAACTTATATAATGTTTCGATGTAACGGCGCTCCTATGAGAACTTTCGTAAATGCATTCCGAACTGATCTGGTCGCTAACGATTGTCGTGTGTTCGATTGGATTAACCTACTAAAAAAGGGTACACCATACTATCGCACATCGTACTGAACCTCTGGCGAGGTGGAGACACCCGTAAGTTCGCGACCTCTGGCGCGATGGTCGACATCCGCAAGTCAACTCATCGTCATCATACCCGTTGTATTCATTCGAACACGCTTGTACTGTTGTCGTTACGATTGTATCGCTACCGCTTTGTTTTATTCAATAAAATACGTGTGCACCGTACGCTTTTGTTCGTCTCCTTACTAGGTCAAAAACATGAGTCCGTTAGGTGTCCCCGCCCGTCAGTCCACCAACCCGCCCGTCATTCAGTCGCAGTCGCTAGAGAGCGCACCTGTTACCCAAAAAATTTCCCCACCCGCCATTCAGTCGCAGTCGCTAAAGAGCGCACGTGTTATCCAGAAGACCGCACACACACACGCACGCGTGCGCACGCGCGCTTGCACACATCAGTTGCTATAACACCCGCTAGGGGGCTGCACGCGTGTAGCGCGCGCGTCAATCGCTAGATGGCGCTATGTACATCCGCCTGCGCGCGCAACCGGATGAAGTTGTGATAAAAGTGAGGATTGAAAAGCTATAAGGTACTACTTACGTCTTATGTTCACTCCATATAACCGGCTATAACATGCCTCGGTCCCACATCAATGTCGTCACTGCAACATAGTTGCTGTTTATCACTGATTAGCTCGGCTCCCTTGCTACATTGTACAGATTGGCGTCCTTTGATCTCGCGCTACGGCTCACAGCTGGATAAACGCTTCGGCTTACAGTTAACTCCAGTCGTTCGGACGTCCAGTTGACATTAGCTAGCCACTCGGACTGGTCACTCCGTCAGGGTCAAGGTCACGGTCACGTGTTTACGTGGGTGGGTGATATTACGTGTATTTTTGTTGTTCCTATGTCCACCATCGATGACTACTGGTCAATGTTCGTTCCTCCTCCAGTCGCTAGGGGCGCTTACGTTACGCACGCTCGACTACGACCGCCAGGGGGCGCTCTGAGGCGCTCTGATTGGCTGCGCGCACTCATTAGCGGTGGGCGATATTAGGGTGTTTTGCCTTTGATGTTCCTTTGATGTATGGTCCAGTGATTCTACGCACGATTTGAGGTCCCAAAAACTTCCACTAACTACTTACGTCTGTTATCGAACAGAAATTTAACATAGCTGTAGAGAACGCTGCTGTCCAGTACGCGTGCGATGAGGTGAGTCGTGTAATGAATTTAGACTCAGAGAACGATGATTACATACCCTCATCCGCTACGATCTTGCATGCCTTGCGGTGGTTAAGTATAGAAGTAATCACAACGTGTGGGACCCTGCAGTGGCGAGAACGCGTGAAAGACAAGGTGAGAGAGGTGTTGATTGAACGATATGGTGCACGTATGAACTAATCTTTCTGTTCAATAGAGCGGCGAAGGTTTGTTCCGTATAAAGAAGGCCTACAAGAGAGCGGCGTCGGACGATGACGGTGACACCTCACGGATATTGGCGGTGAAACAAAAAACGCCAGGTTGGGTGTCACCGGCATCATCGGAAGTACTTTCGTACACGGAGGTCTTTCCGCCGACTTGGTCGGAAGACGACAGTCCCGAGTCGCCTCCGCCGACAGAGCGTGAATCAACATCTCCAGCGCCGATGCTGTACGTCTTACCTAACGCCAGCGTTATCGTGTCGCCTCACGAGAACGTGGCAATATTCAAACCAGACACGCCAGACGATGACATGACACCGGATGTCTGTGAAGAGATCATAGGCCACAAGATCATATTCGCATGTCGAAGCAGTCTTTTGTCTCTCGAGACGATCACTCATGACATGTGTCAGGCCGTCGCTGCCACTATAATGTCGACGGAGTGGCAGAAGGAGATTCGACGTCAAATTCGACTTATCCATCCGCAGTTAAAATGAACATTTCGTAGTTGAATATATAACCGCTGTAGAAACGAATATAACCACTGTTGAAATGAACATTCATAGTTGAATATATATAACCACTGTTGAAATGAACATTCATAGTTGAATATATAACCACTGTAGAAATGAACATTCGTAGTTGAATATATAACTACTGTTGAAATGAACATTCATAGTTGAATATATAACATGAAAAGGTAACGAGTCGAGACTGTTTTTTGTTATGTTGTTATACATCTCTGCGGAAAAGACTTATAATCATCAACATTACCTACGTAACCTCTGTCGCGGTTAACAACCCACAAGTTATTCATATACTAGCCGCTGCCGTATCGATAACCGATCGTAAGCTAGGGGTCACTGTCGAGGTCGTAAAGACCCGCAAACCCAGTATGACATCATCATTATGTATAAGTCGAATCGTATATGCATGATTACAACATAATAAAAAATGAAAAAGGTATGGTGCGTGTTGTCAGTCCATTTTTTTTTCTTGCAGTCGTCACTCGCACAAATGGTGTCTAGTCATGGATGAGGTCATTCAGACAACCTTAAGACGACACATGACCAAGTTGATCGCCATTCTAGCAGCAAAATCATCATCACCACCATCGTCACGTCCACCACCGACTCCTCCGAAACTTCTCTGGCCATCCGTAATGAACGAACTACTTTCAAAAACTGACCGCTATTCATCTTCTCCACAGCCTCCTGAGCCACCGATCGAGGATTGGGAGTCCGAACTCATACCACTCGAACTCACACCACTCAAACTCACACCACAACCACCATCATCACAACCCGCTCGTCCGTCCACGTTGCCGTTACGTAATCGTCGTCGTCGACGGAACACGTTGAGATTCGTTCCGTATAACCTGTTCGTCTGGTGCTAAACACAGCCGTCACGACCCACTCGACCGTTACCTGCCTGACGCTAACGCCTGCGTCGAACATATAACCACGATAAAATGAATATTTTTAAATCGACTGCATGCTTCGTTAAAATGAATTAACTTGTATCTTTTCTAGTATTAAGAATTAACTTGTATCTTTTCTAGTATTAAATACATGTCTGTTGTTTGTTCGTACGCTTCTAGTATTAAAAATTAATATTTTTAAATCGACTGCATGCTTCGTTAAAATGAATTAACTTGTATCTTTTCTAGTATTAAATTTGTTTTGTTTTGCATCGTTAATACATGTCTGTTGTTTGTTCGTACGCTATCGTTCTCGATAGTATCTTTTCTAGTATTAAATACATGTCTGTTGTTTGTTCGTACGCTTCTAGTATTAAAAATGAATATTTTTAAATCGACTGCATGCTTCGTTAAAATGAGTCAGGAGGCGCTCTGATTGGATGTGCGCGCAACCGGAAGTGATTCGTGATCGTGGCCTCCGGAATTTAAGCATTAAAAACTAATTCTATACTACTGACGATGGCTACGACAGTCCTCCGGCTACCGAAAATTGGGACGACGAATGTAAGGAATACGCAGCCTTTCTGGACCACATACGAATATGGGCTGCCGTAATGACGGAACTTGGCATGATTCGTCCGCTTGCACGGGTGGAGAAAGAGATGTCACTAGCACGCCTGCCGTGCACTGATCCCAGATGGGCGGCCGTGATGGGCGAAATGATACAAGCTGTCAAGGCACGCAACACCCGACGCGGACAACGACCAACAAAGCTGATAGACAGGCGCGGGAGATCACTTCGTCAGAGCGACCATAACCAGTCGATATGCAGGTAAGAACGATGTTACTGACAGTGATTAAACAGGTGTGTCTTTTGTTGTCCTGTCTATAGATACATAACGGCCTCAAACAGTTGCGTGAGGCGTATGACAACGAAAAAGACGACGATCTATTCGACGACGAGAAGGCGACAACGGCGCGCAAACGCATCATGCCGCCGTTAGCTGATAATGATCTGCGGTTGGTACTAAACAAAAAGCGCCGGACAACCGCAGCAACGCTACCAATGTCACCACCACCACCCCCGCCGTCGTCGTTTCTCCTAACGACACAGACGCCATCGTCGTCGACGTTCGAATTTAGTCCGGCGACGCCGCCACCATCATCGACGCCGTCGTCGCCGTCGTCGTCCTCGCCCTCCGACACGCAGCCATCCGACACGCAGCCATCTGACACGCAGGCATCCGACACGCAGCCATCCGATATAGAGTCATCCGACACGCAGCCTTCCGACACGCAGACGTCAACAATATGTGCGTGCGAATGTTACTGTCAGAACATTGCATCATCATCAACGACTCCATCCACGATGTTTATAAGCCCTGAAGTAGCGAACATTATGCTCACAGAAGCAATAACCCACCACATAATGCATAGATCAATGCACACACCTCTGACAGTAGCAGAAGCCACTGTCAACATATGCGCCGAAGCAAGCGCGAGGCTGCTGTCAGAGGACACGGAGACATTTCTAATTCAAGAAGTGGCGTGTCTCAATCCTTGGATGCTGTGAACACACACACGCACGCACGCACGCACGCACGCACGCACGCACACTGGGTTATAGACTTCCTGTAGACTTAGTTAGTAATTGTTAATAGTGTCTTTAATGTTATATATCATTATTGTCTTTAATCATATATATTAGTATTGTCTTTAATCTTATTCTGTAGTTAGTAATTGTTATTAGTGTCTTTAATGTTATATATCATTATTGCCTTTAATCATATATATTATTATTGTCTTTAATCATATTCTTTAATCTTATATATCATTAGTTTTAGACTAAGTAAGTAGTAATTGTTGTTAGTGTCTTTAATCTTATATATTATTATTATTGTCTTTAATAATCCTATATATCATTATTGTCTTGTTGTGATGCATTTTGCTTCAATACATTTATTTTTCTTTATTCTCTTGTATTTTGTCTATGAAATATGTATATAGTATTCTTTATGTATGAAGAGACCGACTTCTATATATATATATAATTCATTATTCACGCACGTGACCTCTGTTGCGGTGTAAAAGCCCACAAGTGAGTTCCATCATACTAGCCTCTGGCACGACGGAAACGTTCGCAAGCTACTGGTCACTGTCGCGGTATTAACAAACCCACAAACCACCGTCATATGTCATCATCTTATATATAGAGAAGTCTATCCTTTCATACCAGTACAGTATATATATATATATATATATATATATATATATATATATATATATATATATATATTTCATACACAACATATGTATTCTATTGAATAAAATGGTCAAAAACGTGTTGTGCCGTCATTGTTATATTATTATTATTATTATTCCTACGAGTGACACCCCTCCTCCATAGTCGAAAGGGAAACCGTAGACGATTATAGTGGACATAGTGGACAATAATAGCCATTGTTATAGGAACGCGTCTTATCATACATTGACGTCTTATGACGTCTTATTAGTAAATATAAAAATACCCCCACCACCCCACCACCCCGCATGATGATGACGACGATGGCTACGAAAGTCCTCCGGCTACCGAAAATTGTGACGACGAATGTAAGGAATACGCAGCCTTTCTGGACCACAGACGAATGTGGGCTGCCGTAATGACGGAACTTGGCATGATTCGTCCGCTTGCACGGGTGGAGAAAGAGATGTCACTAGTACGCCTGCCGTGCACTGATCCCAGATGGGCGGCCGTGATGGGCGGCCGTGATGGGCGAAATGATACAAGCTGTCAAGGCACGCAACACCCGACGCGGACAACGACCGACCAAGCTGGAAGACAGGCGCGGGAGATCACTTCGTCAGAACGACCATAGCTAGACGTAACGCGAGTCAATGACAAGACCGGTGAACAGAGTACAGCGAGATACCAGACATCCAGCACACAATAGCAGCATCACGTGCGCGACCAAGGGTGGTGATAAGAAAGCGCGCCACAGCCAGTGGGAGGTCTATATAAACCCAGCGCAGAGTGAACGAGGCACACAATCGCTCTCCGATCACACAGCACACGTCTAGAACACCAGCATCACCAGAGAAGAAGAAATGGCCGCCCAACAACTCGTTGACATGAATATGACAGTCAGCCGACTCGAGAAGGAGGTAAGTAACGGAAATTATATATTTACACGTCCGTTAACCATAGTACAATGTGCTGTTCAAGAGAAATATATCGTATATCCATCATGTCAGCAGTGTAACAAACGTGTGAGTCCTGAAAACAATGGGTATGTGTGTCCGATCCATCGATGGCAGCGTGGTGCAGTGTATAAGTTCGCTCTGCGTATCCTCCTACAAGACGCCATTGGCAGTGAAGTGTGGGCAACTTTATTTAATGACAAGGCTGTCCAGCTGTTGGGATTCACGGGTAACGCCTACATGAGCATGAAGTCTGACGCCGAGCGGTATGCAGCACTGGACATGTTGCGGGGGGCCCAAGTCATGGTGACCATTAGGAAACGCGTAGCGGGACAATATGTAAATTACACGGTGTCAGACTTGGAAGTAGTCACCGTGTGATTCTGTTGACAGGCTGACGCCGCCGCTGCTACTGCTGCTACTGCAAGCAGTGACGTCGTCAGGGAGGGAAGCGCGAAGGTAATGGAATGGTTACGTACTAATAGTTCTGAAATACTTTTCTCCTCCTCGGTGGACAGTTGTTCACCGCCACCATTAATTATAATAACAGATGACGAGGGGGAGGATAGCACGTCACAGCCCGATGTCATATCGATAAGCAGTAGCGATGATATGGAGGCTACGGTGAGTGGTGTAGATAGGATACGTGATCGATCCGAAGCCATGACGAACGAAAATAACTTCTATAAGGCGCTAGAGGTCGCCAGCGTTCGATATGCCTGTGACGAGGTGAACCGCATAATGAATTTAAGCATGGTCATGCACGTCTTGCGGTGGCTATCGATAGATGTCATCGCAACGTGTGGGAACATGCACTGGCGTCACCAAGTGACAGAATTGGTTAGAAAGAGTATGTACGAACGATACAGCGATATACAGGGCGACGCGGATGAATATGCCGAATGTAACTAGTTCTTTCTGTTCAATAGACTGTTCTGACGCAGCTGCAGAGGGCGTACAAACGACAGTTAACGGAGATGTATGAGGCGGATGAGGAGGTGGCGTTATCGTGCAAACGAAAGAAAACAGCCCCGGCAGATGACGACACCAGAGTGGTGAAGCACCGCTGCACTGGTGCACGATTAACACCAACATCAGCAGACACATCCCAAGACTACTGCGACTCGCCACCAGCAGCGCAGGAGATACCGTGGGGACCGCTGTACGAAGATGTGTCTGAGTCTGATGATGATGCTATCACCTCATCCCCCGCTCACGAGGATGATGACGACGACTTTACGTTCAGCCCCGCTTCGCCACCACTCACACAAAGGACGGAGGATGAGAGGGCAACGTCATCACCAATAACGCTCTACGTCTTCCCGGACGAAACCGTCGTGCTGAAGCCAGACGACGGGTGCGCCCGCATAGCAGACCAACACACCATCACCCAACCGAAGCCGTCGACGTCGACCATCGAGGACGATGACGACGATGATGAGGATGAGCCCGCTGCCGACCAAGCGCATGCCAGCAATTTGAACAGCAAGGTGTGTTTCATGACGATGGAGAATACCATTGCACACATTATAACGAACCAGTGGAGGGCAACCACCCCATCCACAGTAGAGGAAGTTACCGTGGACGTTTGCCAAGCACTTGTAGATACGATACTGTAGGCTGCGTTCCAGGAAATCATGATGGCATATGCTCGTATCAACATCCGTCGACAGCCGTAGTATGTGAACAGTAGTCAGTAGTGAGTTAGTTAGGTAGTATTCAGTAGGTAGTATGTATGTAAGAGTGACATTATAACCACGGTATATGAACATTAGTATTATTGTTGTTAAGTAGGAGTAACATTATAACCACGGTATATGAACATTAGTATTATTGGTGTTATGTAGATTGAAGTGTACGACGAGGCACCCGTACTCCCAGCCAGCATTCGGGAGCGATCTGGAGTATTGATCTCCACGTATATGACGTCGTCAACAGAATAGTATTATTAGTAAACATAACCGAGTTAGTAGGTAGTAGTAGTTGTATTAAGTAATATGGAGTGGAATATTAGTATCTTTTAATTTGTTCTGTAGGATGACGTACCTGTGCTACCGGCTGAAGTGCGTAGGCGTGCATGTCGGGAATTAGTGGTGCTAATACTAGAATACATGATATCGACACACGATGAACAGTAGTCCTATTTCTTTTTATGTAGGAGGAGGAGCAGGAGGAAGCACCCGTACTAGCAACAGACGAGAGGAGACGCTCATTACATAGATTAATTCAGATAATTATTGATTATATGATAGAAACACACGATTATTAAGAAGCACCGTTTGCAACGGAAAGTCGTATGAATAACAGTAGCTTAGTGTAACGTGTCGAACTGTATGGTATTTAGTCGCTCTCTCTCTTTTATTGTATGACATATATGGTATTTAGTCTCTCTCTCATATTGTAGTTGCATGACATAGAGTAATTTCTATATATATATATATATATATATATATATATATATATATATATATATATATATATATATACATACCGACTTATATAGTACATCATCATCATTGTACGTAACCTCTGTCGCGGTGTAAAAGCCCACAAGTTAATAACCATGTTACTAGCCACTGGCGTGTCGATAACCGATCGTAAGCTAGTGGTCACTGTCGAGGATGTAACAATCCCACAAACCATCAAGTCATCATAGTAATTATATAAGTCTAACCGTGTATATGTATATGACATTATACTCAATAAAAAAGTCATACAATGATTGAAACGTGTTGTCAGTGGTGTTGCCACGGTCTACATAGTTGAAAGAGAACCCGTAGCCATCGATAGTGGACACACAGTAGCCAATACCACAGGATCACACCTTAGGTCATACACCCTTCACCAATCACCAGCCACCACCACCACCACCCCACCACCACACGTATATAGCTGTACTAAGGACCGCTGTCTCTCAGTTGTAGACGCGTAGAGCACCATGAAACGTCATCTATGTCGTTACTGCGGACTGGCCCTCGACACGTATGCAGAGCTAACACGCCACGTACCGAGTCATTCGACACCGGCAGTGAACGAACACACGTATTCGGTGGCGCAACCAATAGTGGTGCCACCTAGCGACCAGGCAAAGCGAACGAAATATTCGTGTAAATGCGATGCAACGTTTGTGAGATGAGACAATCTGCAGCGTCATGCGTCATGTTAGGTCCGTATGTCGTCTTAGCAGTAGCAGTAGCAGTAATAGAAAACAGACCACAGTGTACACTTGTGCAAAATGTGGAAAGAATTTCAATAGACGCGACATCCTGAACAGACACGCACGAACCACGTGTACCGATGACGTCGTCGTCGTCGTCGTCAAGAAGCCACCATCACCGAAGAGATCAAACAGGGAAGACACCACACCCCACCATCCACTCGTTACCGACGAAGACCCCATTGACCCACCTGCTCGACTCCCCTTCGCCGACAACCTGTCGACGGAACTGTTAGATGTCGTACGAGCGCACTGGTCTACCGTACGGACACGTGTAACGAGAGGTCCTCTCCAGTGCAGGTACGATTACAGATTAACGACGCTAGTCACGACTGTTCTAGAAACACCGTTGAAGAACATGTTCCAGGAACAGACCAACGCTTTCAAGATTAACCTCAGTTACGGGTTCATTCTGAGGAACAAGAACACGGGTCAATACAAGTACTACCATTCCTCGTGCAACTGCTGTGGACGCTACCTGGACGAGCCCAGTCTCATCACCAACAGCAAGGACTTTGATGACTTCCTCGAACGCATCCGAGAAACCGACGTCTTGCAATGGGCCATCAATCAAAGACCGGATTCTGCGTGGGTGTGCGAACTCGTGACCAATGTCACATTTTTCGTCAACCGCATCATCGATCACCCGATAGGATGTGTTGGAATGATCGCCCTTCCAGCCTACATACCGAAGAACAAAGCCGTCATCGGATTGGAAAAGGAGCCCAAGTATAGCAAGAGGTACAGTGACAACCTGTGTCTCTTCCGATGTCTGGCCCTGCGTCGTGGAGGTGACGTACGTCGATTGGAACCAGCTGTGAAGACGCTGTACGAGACTTACGCCCAAGACGGCGTACCCATGGAAGCATTTGCCGGGGTCACGATGGACGACCTCTATCGTGTAGAGACCACGTTCCAAACGAACGTGTGCGTGTACAATCTCGTAAAACCAGATGGAGAGGATGGAAAGCCAACTGCAGAACTCGTTCGTCGCTCGGTAAGTACGTACCCTGACACACTCTACCTCAATCTTCACGGGACACATGGACGCATGTACTGTCACTCGTACATATGTCGGAAGTGCGGTGACTCGTTGTGGAAAGACGCATGGAGTCTACGCAACCACGAGAGCGCGTGTACGGGGGTGTGCGTCGAGTCTATCCTGGTGGCGTGTACCATTCGACTCCATCGGTGTTCGAACGACTGGCCGACGAGAACATCCGAGTGGAGTCTCGTATAGTGGGTGACACTCTCGCGCCTCTGTTGCGCGCCCTTCCGATTAGCGGACGTCACGGTGACAGGGTGTCCGCTCGTTTCACTAACGTGCACTACGTACCCCTGTTGTGCTCGAACTTCAACTCGATCGAGGTGGATATAAGGAACGACATGGGTCGGCGCGTGCCATTCGAATACGGCAGAGTGACGGTGACGCTTCATTTTCGTCGACGCAGGCCCGGACTGTTCTGATGAATTAAAACAATTTTTACGCGCGCCAGGCTGGCGGTGCGCTGCCCTACTTCGCCGGTGCGCAATACCTGCGAGGTCACGGACTGGGCAGTCTGTTCGGCAGTCTGTTGCGCAGCGCCATGCCGCTCATCAAGAGAGGTGCCGTGGCGTTGGGCAAGGGAGCGTTGAAGACCGGCGTTCGCATAGCCGGCGACGTCTTATCAGGCCAGAACATAAAAACGGCTGCCAAAAGACGCGTCACCGACGCCGTGCTGAGCAGTATTCGGGCCCCCCCCTGGTAAACGTGTAAAACGAGCGGCCGCAAAGGCGACATTCACTGTAGTAAAGAGACGCCGCAAGAAACGGACGTCCAAGAAACGCGTGGCCGATATATTCGACGACAAAGATGGCTTTCGTGCATAGACAGTCGTGCGAGGGAGTCAAGACCGAGCTGGATCTCTTTACCGTACCCCCCACTCAGAACTGCATCACCGACAGTCACGTGGTGGAACATCAACCCATGGCCTCTCTGGACTCTGGAGGACCGATAGAATTCTTCATCCCCGGATCGGGAGACGATTACCTGGATCTCGCCAACACGATGCTACACGTCCAGGTGAAGGTGACGCGAGCCAACGGTAACAATATCGACGCGGGCGAACCCGTGGGCCCGGTGAACAACTGGTTGCAGTCGCTGTTCAGCCAGGTCGACCTCTCCCTGAACGGCACGCTCGTGACCTCTTCGTCCAACTCGTACCCGTATCGAGCCTACATAGAGACGCTGCTGAGTTACGGATTCGACGCCAAGTCGACGCAGCTGACGAATCAGCTGTGGTACAAGGACAAGGCTAGTCGCATGCACGCCACCGAGCTAGCCGCCGGACCCGATCCTAACCCCGCGTTCGTGACTCGACGAGTGTACATAGCCGGCAGTCGCGTGGTCGACATGATGGGTCGTCTCCACGTGGATATGTTTCTGCAGGATAAATTCCTGATCAACGGTGTCGACGTCAAGTTACGACTGGTGCGTAGCAAACCCTCGTTTGCGCTGATGGCTGCTGGAATCAACGAGTACAAGATAACCATCGTCAACGCGTCCTTGTTCGTCAAGAAGGCCACCCTCAATCCGGCCGTGCAGATGGCTCACATCAAGGCTCTCGAGCGGACCACGGTCAAGTATCCGTTACGACCTGTCGAATGCAAGGTGTACTCCATTCCCGCGGGAGCTCTGTCGCACACGCACGGGAACCTGTTCCTCAGCGCCCTGCCGAAACGTCTCGTACTGTGCTGCATCGACAACGACGCCTACAACGGCACGTACGCCACAAACCCGTTTCACGCCAAGAACAACGCCATAAGCTTCCACTCGGTGTACGTGGACGGTCGTCAGATACCCGCCAAACCCTTCCAGCCCAACTTCGCAGAAAACCTCTTCGCCAGGAGCTACGCGAGCCTGTTCACCTCGACCGGAAAGATATGGCAGGACGAGGGGAACGGTCTGACTCGCGACGAATACCGAGACGGCTACACCTTCTTCTGTTTCGACCTGACCCCCGACCAGTGCGACGGTCCCTGCTTTAATCTGGTACAAAAGGGCAACCTGCGCATATAATTTCATTTCCGAGAAGCGCTTCGGACCACCGTGAACGTCGTCGCCTACGCCGAATTCGAGTCCGTGCTGGAAATCGACAAGAACCGCAACGTCATCTACGACTACTGAGATGGACACCCTGCAGATCGCCTGTCTACTGGCGATGGATCCGAACACCGCGTCCGTCTTTGGCGGCGTCGTACCCAGAGATGGACTGCCTACAACAATTGACGCTTTGCCGATCGCCTTCGTGTGCAACACCGACGAACATTGGATAGCGCTGTACCTGTCCTCCGACGGACGCGGCGAATACTTCTGTTCGTACGGTCTGCCGCCTCGTCACGCGGCGTTCCGCACCTTCTTGAACAAACACTGTTCCGAGTGGACGCATAATAGCAAGAGACTTCAGAGTCCTCTGTCTAACGTTTGCGGACAATATTGCGTCACTTATATCATGCTTCGTTGTAACAGTTCTCCTATGAGAACTTTCGTCAACGCTTTCCACACCAATCTGGTCGCTAACGATTGTCGCGTGTTCGATTTGGATTAACCTGCTGAAAAAGGGTATACCGTACTATCGCATATCGTACTGAGCCTCTGGCGCGGTGGTCGCTCCACCCGTAAGCTCGCCCTCGAACCTCTGGCGCGGTGGAGACACCCGTAAGTTCGCGACCTCTGGCGCGATGGTCACCATTCGCAAGTCGCCTCGTCATCGTCTTCATCTTCATCATACCCTGCTCGTTGTATCCAATCACATACGATCGCCTCGTTTGTACTGCTGCCGCTTTGTTGTATTCAATAAAATACGTGTGCACCGTACGATTTTGTTCGTCTCCTTACTAGGTTAATGACCCTCCCGTAAACGTAACTAGGTCACTGTTCGTTCCTCCTTCAGTCGCTAGGGGGCGCTTATGTTACCCAGAAGGCGCTGCGCACGGCTGCAACCGTCAGGGGGCGCTCTGATTGGCTGCGCGCGCAACCGGAAGCGGTGTGTGGGCGATATTACGTGTATTTTCTTTGAAGTCGTTCATGCGTGACCGCCGCAATTGAGGTCTCAGAAACTTCCACTAACTACTGACACATCCCATGACTACTGCGAGTCACCACCAGCAGCGCAGGAGATACCGTGGGGGCCGCTGTACGTAGATGTGTCTGATGATGATGATGATGACGAATTTACATTCAGCCCCGCTTCGCCACCGCTGACACAGATGACGGAGGACGAGAAGACAGCACCACCACCGACGCTGTACGTATTCCCGGACGCAACCGTCGTGCTGACGCCAGACGGAGGGTGCGTTCACATACCCGATCAACCCACCACCCAGCCGGAGCCGTCGACAATGGAGGCACAGGAGGATGATGATGAGGATGAGCCCGCCGCAGACAAAGCACATGCCAGTAACATGAATACACAGGTGTGTAATATAATGATGGAGAAGGCGATTTCCCACATTATAACAAACCAGTGGAGGTCAACCGCACCATCCACAGTAGAAGAAGTGACATTGGACGTATGTCAATCACTGGCAGCAACGATACTGTCGGCGGAGTTCCAGGAAATCATGATGTCCTATGCCCGTATCAACATCCGCCGACAGCCGTAGACAGTAGTAGTAGTAGGTGAACAGTAGTAGTCAGTAGTAGTGAGTTAGTTAGTTAGTAGGTGAACATTTGTAGTCAGTAGTAGTTAGGTAGTTAGTATGTAGGAGTAACATTATAACCACGGTAGATGTACATTAGTATTATTGCTGTTATGTAGATTGAAAAGTACTACGACGAGGCACCCGTACTCCCAGCCAACATTCGGGATCGGTCTGAAGTATTGATCTCCACGTATATGACGTCGTCAACAGAATATTATTATTAGTCAAACATAACCGAGTTAGTAGTTAGTAGTTGTATTAAGTAATATGGAGTGGAATATTAGTATCGTTTAATTTGTTCTGTAGGATGACGTACCTGTGCTACCGGCAGAAGTGCGTAGGCGTGCATGTCGGGAATTAGTGGTGCTAATACTGGAATACATGATATCGACAAACGATGAACAGTAGTCCTATTTCTTTTATGTAGGAGGAAGCACCCGTACTAGCAACAGACGAGAGGAGACGCTCAATACATGGATTAATTAAGATAATTATTGATTATATGATAGAGACAAACGACTAGTAAGAAGCACCGTTTGCAACGGAAAGTCGTATGAATCACAGTAGTGTAGTGTAACGTGTCGAACTGTATGGTATGTAGTCTCTCTCTCTCTCGTATTGTTTGACATATATGTTATTTAGTCTCTCATATTGTATGACATATATGTTATTTAGTCTATCGTATTGTATGACATAGTCATTTCGATATATATATATATATATATATACACATAACGACTTATATAGTACATCATCATCATTGTACGTAACCTCTGTCGCGGTGTAAGAGCCCACAAGTTAATAACCATTCTACTAGCCACTGGCGTGTCGATAACCGATCGTAAGCTAGTGGTCACTGTCGAGGATGTAACAATCCCACAAACCATCATGTCATCATAGTAATTATATAAGTCTATCCGTGTATATGTATATGCATATATATGACATACCACATTATACTTAATAAAAAGTCATACAATGATTGAAACGTGTTGTCAGTGGTGTTCCCACGTCCTACATAGTTGAAAGAGAACCCGTAGCCATCGATACAAATACCACAGGAACACACCTTAGTTAATACACCATTCACCACCACCACCACCACACGCACTATATATAGATGTACTATGGACCGCTGTCTCTCAGTTGTAGACGCGTAGAGCACCATGAAACGTCATCTATGTCGTCACTGCGGACTGGCACTCGACACGTATGCAGAGCTACGACGCCACGTAGCGAGTCATTCGACACCGGCGGTGAATGAACACTCGTATTCGGTGGCGCAACCAGCAGTGGTGCCACCTAGCGACCATGCAAAGATAACGAAATATTCGTGTAAATGCGAAGCAACGTTTGGGAGATGGGACGATCTGCAGCATCACGTAAGGTCCGTATGTCGTCTTAGCAGTAGCAGTAGTAGCAAACAGACCACAGTCTACACTTGTGCGAAATGTGGAAAGAATTTCTTTAGTCGTGGCACCCTGAACAGACACGCACGAACAACGTGTACCGTCGTCAAGGAGCCACCATCACAGAAACGATCCAACAGGGAAGACACCACACCCCACCACCCACTCGTTACCGACGAAGACCCCATCGACCCACCTGCTCGACTCCCCTTCGCCGACAACCTGTCGACGGAACTGCTAGATGTCGTTCGAGCGCACTGGTCGACCGTACGGACACGTGTAACGAGAGGACCCCTCCAGTCCAGGTACGATTACAGATTAACTACGCTCGACACGACCGTTCTAGAGACGCCTTTGAAGTACATGTTCCAGGAACAGACCAACGCCTTCAAGATTAACCTCAGTTACGGGTTCATTCTGAGGAACAATAACACGGGTAGATACAAGTACTACCATTCCTCGTGCAACTGCTGTGGACGCTACCTGGACGAGCCCAGTCTCATCACCAACAGCAAGGACTTTGATGATTTTCTCAAACGCATCCGAGAAACCGACGTCTTGCAATGGGCCATTAATCAAAGACCGGATTCGGCGTGGGTGTGCGAACTCGTGACCAATGTCACATATTTCGTCAACCGCATCATCGATCACCCGATAGGATGTGTAGGAATGATCTCCCTTCCAGTCTACATCAAGAAGAACAAAGCCATCATCGGATTAGAAAAGGAAGGCAATAAAAATAAGAGGTACAGTGACAACCTGTGTCTCTTCCGATGTCCGGCCCAGCATCGAGGATGTGACGTACGCCGATTGGAACCAGCGGTGAAGACGCTGTACGAGGCTTACGCACAAGACGGCGTACCCATGGAAGAATTTGCCGGAGTCACGATGGACGACCTCTATCGTGTAGAGACCACGTTCCAAACGAACGTGTGCGTGTACAGGCTCGTAAAACCGGATGCAGAGGATGGAAAGACAACTGCCGAACTCGTTCGTCGCTCGGTATGTAAATACCCTGACACACTCTACCTCAATCTTCACGAGACACATTATTCCTTCATCAAGGATAGACGCATGTACTGTCACTCGTACAGATGTCGGAAGTGTGGTGACTCGTTGTGGAAAGACGCATGGCATCTACGCAACCACGAGAGCACGTGTACGGGGGGTGTGCATCGCGTCTATCCTGGTGGCGTGTACCATTCGACTCCATCGGTGTTCGAACGACTGGACGACGAGAACATCCGAGTGGCAGAAGCGTTGCGGTACTATCCGTACCGAGCCACCTTCGACTTTGAGTGTTGGTTCGACACCGAACACCTTCCGTCTGACAGTGACCAGGTTCACTGTGTTGCACGTCACGTCCCGCTGAGCGTCAGCGTGGCATCCAACGTACCCGGACACGAGCAAGTGACATGCCACGTCACGGACGGAGACACCAACAAGTTGGTGAGCGCCATGACTATCCTGCAATCGATGAGTGACGCCGCGTACGACAAGATCAAAGACGCATACGAGGATGTGTTGGAACAACTCGCAGAAGCGCTGACGAACAGGGACGAACGGGAGGAGGCTGCACGGTCAGCCACCGACAAGGACGCTCGACCGGCAACCAATCCATACAAAACGCTGATGGGACAACTATATGGATGGATGCGTCAGTTACCAGTCATCGGGTTCAATTCGGGTACATATGAGTAGTAGAGAATTAGGTTTCATCCACAAATTGAGGAAGAGGAACGTCCACGAATCACTTCCGCTTCCGGTTGCGCGCGCATCCAATCAGAGCGCCTTCTGACGGTCACGTGATTAGCGCAACGCCTTCTGGGTAATCAGCGCCTCCTAGCGACCTTCTAAGAACGAAATCAGCGCCTCCTAGCGACTTTCTAACGATATCAGCGCCCCCTGGCGACTGATTTAAATATTAATATTATTATTTATTTTTTTTATTAAATATTAAAAAATAATGCGCTCTTACACTTTATCCATAACTCCTACAGTTTACCCATAATTCCTACAATTTACCCATAATTCTCCTATTGAATAAGAGTACAAGGACATTTTATTAAATTTTTTGTTGTTGAAAATAATGACACAATATCGTCCAAAAACGTTAGACAGAGGACTCTTGCCATACGCATATTTTCGTTATATGTCAATATTGTTATAATTTGGCTGATGGCCCTGACAAGTGCCACCATGGTGTACACTATGTGCGTGAGCGATACGTAATACGACAACATGATGACGAAGATGACGAGAGCACGATGCGAGAGGTCTTATGTAGTGTGAGAGGAAATATTGTTGACAACGTCGAGAACAATGGAGAACTCGTCATATCGGAGAGCTGTCAGATAAAGTCGCAGCAGACGCAGCAGTCATCCGTCAAGCAGTCAAAAAACCCGAGGTGAACACAGTACTACAACGCTTATAACGCTGTCAGATAAAGACGCAGCAGACGCAGCAGTCATCCGTCAAGCAGTCAAAAAACCCGAGGTGAGCACAGTACTACAACGCATATAACGCAGTAAATGTACATTCCAGCGTCATAACACAAGCATGGATCGCCCGATTCACTTTAGAGGCGCTAATAGCTATTTGTCTAATTTTTATGCGTGTAGAATACGCGTGTGGGGTAGAGAATTTCACAGCGTTGAAAGTGCCTATCAGTGGAAGAAATGTGTGCATAATAAAGACCGGAAGACAGCGGAAAAAATGATAACCACAAGAAGCGGCCTGCAGGCTAAATACCTGAGCAAGAGCATTCGAATGAAGGAACATTTACGAGAGGCGTGGAACAGGCAGAGATATTCCGTGATGTACGCGCTAGTAGCTGTGAATTTCGTGACCGATACTTACGGAAACGACTTTTAGACACAGGAAATAGTCATTTGATGGAATGGGTCAAAAGCAAAGAGGGGTTTTGGAGTGCGTTGACCTACAACGGTCAAACTGGGCAGAATATACTCGGTGAGATACTCATGCGAGTAAGAGAGTTCATACGAGTGCACCAGACAGTAAAAAGTGGGTCTGATGTAACACCCGGAGACAGGGCGTCGCTGCACCAGACAGTAAAAAGTGGGTCTGATGTAACACCCGGAGACAGGGCGTCGGTACGATATTGCAACCAGGCACTCGGAGGAGCACCGGTCGAAAACATCACGCGCTGTGTGGGCAGCGCGCCAACTGCGCAATAACACAGCGAAAACATCACGTGCTCGCCAAGTGAAACTGCGCAATAACACAGCGAAAACATCACGCACTGTGCGGGCAACGAGCCAAGCAGCGTCGACAGGAGGACTATATAAAGGCGGATATGAAGATACAGGAGTATCGCAATTGTTCTCATTGTGTTCTGATCGACTCTACACTCTACACGAAGATGGACGCCTCGCAACAGACGGACAATGAGATGAAATTGACGAAACTCCAACACGAAGTAAGTGCTGGTCGCTATGTGTTTAAACAACCGTTAGTCATAACGGCATGCGGCGTTCAAGATAAATACGTTTTTTACGCAGCGTGTCCGAAATGTCCGAAAGGACTCAGCAATGGCGTCTGTCCAGTGCACGGGCTGCAATCTGAATGCGTGTACAGATTCGTTCTGCGTCTCCTCCTGACAGACAGTAACGGTAGTGAATGTTGGTGTACTTGTTTTGATGAATATGCGGTCAAAATTCTAGGGTTCACCGCAAACGACTACGCGACTTTGGAGTCAGACCAGGAACGCTACGACTCGATGTCGATGCTGCGAGGCAGCCAGGTCATGGTGACCATTAGGAAACGCGTGAGTAAAGAGTACGTAAACTACAATGTGGCAGAGATCAATGTTGTAACCGTCGTGTGACTTTGTTGACAGGACGACACTGCTGATGCTGTTGCTACCGTTCCTGTCGCTGGTACATCCAGTGGAGTCGATGGAAAAGCGAAGATGAGGAAATGGTTAAATGATAATAGTACCAACGATTTATTCTCGTCTTCTTCCTCGACAGACAGTTGTTCAATGATTGTGATAACATATGACGAGGAAGAGAAGGAGGATGTTATAATCGTAAACAACAGCGACAGCAGCGGTAGCAGCAGCAGCGGTGAGGACATGCGATGACGCTGCGTCAAATAGATAGGACAGTAGATCATGGTGAGTCTATGGTTATCGAACAGAGGTTTAACGCAGCTGTAGAGAACGCTGCTGTCCAGTACGCGTGCGATGAGGTGAATCGTATAATGAATGTAGATTCAGACGATGATTACATACCCTCATCCGAAACGATCATGCATGTCTTGCGGTGGTTAAGTATAGAAGTGATCACAACGTGTGGGAACATCCAGTGGCGAGAACGCGTGAAAGACAAGGTGAGAGATGCGTTAATTGAACGATATATGCAGCGTATGAACTAATCTTCTGTTCAAACAGGCGTCACTAAGCTTTCTGTTCAAGAAAAATTGCAAGAAACCGGCGTCGAACGACGACGAGTGGACGATGACGATCAAACAACAAAAATCGTCACCATCACCGTCAGACGACAATTCCGAGGTCGTTGCCGACAGCCCCGAGTCGCCAGACGTACTCATGTCGTCGGAGGAATGCGACATTATCATCGAAGACGCTATGGTTCAGAAGGTCGTAAACGAGTGTCAAAAAAGTCGTCTCTCGCTCGAAACGATGATTCACAACGTTTGTCAGGATGTCACTGTTACACTCATGTCGTTGGAGTGGCAAAAGGATCTTCAACGTGACATTCAACGCAACGAACCACATTTGAAATGAACATTTTCTCTTTCCACTGTAGAAACGAACATTTCTTAGTTTTTAATATTATTTCATAACCACTGTCATAGCTAGTCACTCCATTATATATAAATATTATTTCATAACTACTCTCATTATTTCTAGAAATGAACATTCTAGGCTGGCTCACTTGATTCGTATATGAATTAATACATTTTTATATTGTTGTTATTGATATACATCTCTGCGAAAAAAGACTTAATCATCGACTATACTAGCCTGTGGCGTATCGATAACCGATCGTAAGCTAGGGGTCACTGTCGAGAATCATTTACTATACTAGCCTCTGGCGTACCGATAACCGATCGTAAGCTAGGGGTCACTGTCGAGATCGTAAAGATTCACAAACCCAACATATCATTAATCATGTATAAGTCGAATCGTATGTGTATGTATGATTACAGACAACATAATAAAAATGAAAAAAGTATGACGCGTGTTGTCAGTCCTTCATCCCGTAGTCGTAAATGAACGGTTCCATCGTAGTCGTAAATGAACGGTTCCTTCGTAGACAAGAATCCTTCGAAATATGTTTAACGATGCGTCAGTCAGTCCTTCATTCACGTAGTCGTCTCGTCAGTCAGTCCTTCATTCTCGTAGTCGTAAATGAAAGGTCCTGCATAGAACTCGAAATCCGTTCGATGTCGCCACCGTACGGTCCTGTATAGATAGAGTGGCGTCCTCTGCATAAATCTCGCAGTCCGTTCGATGTCGCCACCGTACGGTCCTGTATAGATAGAGTAGCGCCCTCTGAGGTGAAGGAACTGGCACCCTCTGTATATCAAATAACGAACGGTCCTTCGAATAATGAACGGTTCTGAATATATATATATATATATATATACTGCCCTCTGCATAGAACTCGCAGTCCGTTTGATGTCGCCACCGTATGGTCCTGTATAGATAGAGTGGCGCCCTCTGAGGTGAAAGAACTGGCACCCTCTGTATATCAAATAACGAACGGTCCTTCGAATAATGAACGGTTCTGAATATATATATATATACTATAGCGAGAGTCAATGTTTGTCAGTTGTAGACGTGACGTATCAGCAGCAACATGAAACATCATCTATGTCGTCATTGCGGTCTCGTAGTCGATACGTATGCAGAGCTAAAACGTCACGTAGAGAGTCATTCGACACCGTCTGTGACCGAGCATTCTTATTCGATAGCGCCACCTAGTGACCTCGCAAAGAAAACGAAATACTCGTGTAAATGTGATGAGACGTTCGAAAGATGGGACAGTAAGAACAGCATGTCGTCTTAAAAAAAAGAATACCACCTCATACACGTGTACGAAATGCGGAAAGAATTTCAATAGAATTGACAACCTGACCAGACACGCACGAACAACGTGTACCGGCATCAAGAAGCTACCACCTACCACATACACGTGTACGAAATGCGGAAAGAATTTCAATAAAAACGATAACCTGATCAGACACGCGTGAACAACGTGTACCGACAAACCACCACCACCACCGAAGAGATCAAACGTGGAAGACACCACACCTCATCACCCGCTAGTTACCGAAGAAGACCCTCTCGATCCACCCCCTCGACTTCCCTTCGCCGATAACCTGTCGACGGAACTGCTAGATGTCGTTCGAGCGCACTGGCGAACAATACGGACACGCGTGACGAGAGGACCTCTCCAACGCAGGTACGATTACAGATTAACCACGCTAGACACGACCGTCCTAGAGACACCTTTGAAGAAAATGTACCAGGAACAGACCAACGCCTTCAAGATTAACCTCAGTTACGGATTCGTACTGAGGAACAAGAACACGGGACGATACAAGTACTATCACTCCTCGTGCAATTGCTGCGGACGATACCTGGACGAACCCAGTCTCGTCACCAACAGCGAGGATTTTGACGACTTTCTCGAACGCATTCGAGAAACCGACGTCTTGCAGTGGGCCATCAATCAAAGACCGAATTCTGCATGGGTGTGCGAACTCGTGACCAATGTCACATTTTTCGTCAACCACATCGTCGATCATCCGATAGGATGTGTAAACATGATCCCTCTTCCAGTCTACATCAAGAAGAACAAAGGCGTCATATGTTTGGAAATGAAGCCCAATTATAGCAAGAGGTACACTGACAACCTGTGTCTCTTCCGGTGTCTGGCCCTGCATCGTGGATGTGACGTACGCCAATTGGAACCATCAGTGAAGACGCTGTACGAGGCTTACAACCAAGACGATGTACCCATGGAACAATTTACAGGGGTCACGATGAAAGACCTCTATCGCGTAGAGACGACGTTCCAGACGAACGTGTGCGTGTACAGTCTCGTCAAACCAGACGAGGAGGACGAACGACCAACCGCCGAACTCGTTCGTCGATCGGTCTGTAAATATCCTACTACGCTCTACCTCAACCTTCACGAGACGCATTTCTCCTTCATCCAGGATGTGCGCATGTATTGTCACACGTACAGATGTCGGAAATGCAACTCGTTGTGGTCACACGCATGGAAGTTACGTCAGCACGAGAGCACGTGTACGGGAGGTGTGCGTCGAGTCTTTCCCGGTGGTGTGTACCATTCGACTCCGTCTATATTCGAACGACTGGACGACGAGAACATCCGAGTGGACGAATCGTTGCGATACTACCCGTACCGAGCCACTTTTGATTTCGAGTGTTGGTTCGATACCGAACAACTTCCGTCTGATAGTGACCAGGTTCACTGGGTTGCGCGTCACGTTCCACTGAGCGTCAGCGTGGCATTAAACGTACCAGGACACGAACGAGTGAAATGTCTCGTTACGAACGGAGACACCAACAAGTTGGTGATCGACATGATGACACACACACACACACACACACACACACACACACACACACACACACACACACACACACACACACACACACACACACACACACACACACACACACACACACACACACACACACACACCTCTATTCAGAAATGCGTATTAGCTATAGTAGCTACAGGTTTACTTTGTGTACAACTTTTGTTGTAAACAGTCTACACGGTTCACTCAAGACACGTCAGATAATACTTAATAGTCAATATCCAGGTGACCACAACACACCAATTTGCTTTGGAGAAACACTTAATTCTTTTTTCATAGCTGATGACACAGCAACATGTCAAAGAAAAGGATGTTTCCGCTCACAAGAGGCCAACAAATGGTATGGTTTTTGTCATTTATGTTGAGTATATATTGTTGATTGGTTTATCTTCATTCTTGTGAAATTGTGGGGGAAATGCCTTTTATATGAAATCTATTCGTACACACCAATAAAGAACTTTACAATTTTTTTCACACTTCGTAGAGGATATTTGGTAGTTTAAATGGTGTTACCCATGAATCCAAAGAACGACACATAAATGTTCCTTACAAATAATATAACACTTTTGGATAGGTCTTCACATGCTCTGTGTCCATAGACAAATAATTGTATTCTATAAAAATATGTGGAGGTCAGTGGGGCTACAAAGTAAATCATGTTACCCACGAATCATACTGCATTTTGCTGTGTAGATTCTACTTCACCAAAGTTTTCCATCCAATATTCGTTGCCGATTTTTCCCTAAAACACTGTTTTGGTATTATACTTGAAGAGTTTGAGAATAAATTAAACACATCTGTAAAATAATGTTTCACAGAAATATATGCCTGCAGTGATTTTCTAATTAGTAATTTATCATTAAAACATATTTCCTTATTTAATTGTGCAACTAATTTTTCTACATATATGGAAAATAATTTGCATATTTGAAAATAAAAATCACATATAACTTATTTTGTTTTTTAACTCATGTAATTTTTTCTTTTTCAGTTGATTGGCTAGTCTTCAGACAAACCAGCAAAAGGTAAAGGTGTCTTGTCATGTTTTTAGTGCAACACATGAGTCTAATAAAAATACATTGGCAAATATTATCCTTTAATTGACATCATCTACACAGTGATACACATTAGATACACATCTTGTATATGCACTGATTATTCCAGATTATTGTAGTGACAAACATGTCCAACATTGTTTTTGTGAACATAAAATTTGTATCAATTGACTTATTTGAACATTACTTTCAACAACAGAATAATGTATAATTGTTTGTGCTAGGATGACAACATGAAGGTTTCACTGGACTGACTCCAGTGTGTGGAGCAACCAGTGCCAATGAAAGAAGTGATTTTAAGTGATGTCAATGACGGTATTTATCTTTTAATCCTTGGATCGGTGTTTAGCATTCAGGCCAGAAAAGTATGAGTCTTTAGAGTGGGTAAGCTGCATGGTTATAAGCTGTTCATTCTGTCATTATTTCACTTGCATGCAAAGCCCTTTAACAATATTCCATCACCTTTAATCTCTTCCTTAGAAGCCTGTATATCAAAAAGCACATTTTCTTATTATCTGTCATGAAATATTGCCATATGTTAACCATAATGTTGGCTATATAAAAACAATTTTCTTGCAGATCAATCATCAGACTTTTCTGACGACTACAATCCGTTTGCCAGTGACACTGACAGTGAACCTGAATTTGTAAGTGTTTAGTAATTCTAATTAATTAATCTAATTGATAAGCTCCATTTAAAACTTAATCAACTGATTTAGTCTATCGCGAATCCGGTTCATCTATGTTCAAATATGTAGTGTAAGAATAGTTTAAGTAACATCCGCAGTCAATTGAATAAAAATGCATATTTTTCCTTTGCAGAAGACTTCTTCACCAAAACAATCAGAAGAACTTGTTGATGCGTCTGTATTATCTGATGGTAAGTTAGATTAATTTAGCTTCAAATAATTATAGTTTATAATTGAAACTAACTTACTTAATATTGATTAAACGTGTTATTAACATGGCTAACAGGATAGTAGGGTTTCATAGATTTTGAGACACAATTACATATTTATGTAAATACACTAATTCAGTCCCATTAACATATGTACAATATTGATCACAAGCAATAACTTTATTGCAAATGTGTCTTTAGATTCACTTCACGAAATCCCCGACTTGAGTGTTCACTCAATCCAGATGCCTGTCACTGAAGGGTGAGTTGGTTGCCTTATTTAAACTGCTGCGACTGACATGGTTTCATTTCAGTGTTGTTGCAGTTTCGATTCATGTTGGTGTACGGAAACACGTCTTGATGTCATTCACCAGTTCTGTTTCCAACTTGCTAACAGGTTGAGAACACAAAGTGCTCTCTATCTAGTGTAGATATACCTGCATAAAGAGGCCACCAGCCATTAACAGTTATACCTTTGCTAAAAATTAATCTGGTGACACTAACGATGTTAATAACTACATACCAATTACACTGGTTACAGCAACTAAGGTCTTTGAAATAGTATAGTATTACTGAATGCAGTATATGTGTATGTACATGGGTTTTTGTCCAAAATAAAAATAATTACCCATATTAAGTGACCTTAAACTTATTACAGGTTTGACTGTATAATTACTCTAGCAACAAATTATTGCACTATTTCAATATATTTTCCCTTAAATTAACTTATTGTTATGTTAGGAATGGGAAAACAACATGTAGCAGACCAAATCTGTGCTGCATATACTGCCATGCAGTTATCAGCGGCGGAAAATTAAAAAGACACATTTTCCGCCAACACAAGTCCGAGACGGATGTAAAGGCAGCAATGCTGAAGATGAGACAACTTCAAGTACACTACATTTTACATTGAACTCTACAATAAATTATTATGTCATGGTTACATTTTACAACTAATGGCTAAGAATAAAACCATTGTTGTGTGTCAAACGAGTGCACAACTGGCATTATGTTATAGTTCAAAATAGGAATTCACAAAACTGCTTATTTTATGTCATAGGTACCATAGTATGAGATAAATCAACTGTATATGTAAGAAACATGATTAACTATTGTGTTTATTCGGCTATGCAGTTTTTTTTCTTCAAAACATTATTTAAGGAGAGACACTACTATTTCTTGCTGCCATGGATACTGGGGTCTGGCAGAAAAATTTCCAACATTTTTGTTACTCAGTAAGACGCTGTGCAGTTTGGCCAGGAAAACTGTACACTGCTTTGTTGTATCTGTGTTATTTCTAGGCAAAATTCATTGATGAGGTCCGCCGCGAAGGCATGTTTTGGTATAATACCAATATTATAAAGAATGCAAAGAAACCAGCTGAAATCCCAACAGGGGATTTCCTGTCGGAGAGAAAACCGAAGAACCCTGACAACATCAAGCTATGCAGCGATTGCAAGCATTTTGTTTCGGGACGAAACTTTTGGCGGCACCAGAAGTCATGTTCTGGGGAGAGGCCAGTAGCCATCAGCTCGGTGGTTATGTTCCATGAGCCACATCATGATGCAGAATTTGTCCACAACATCCTGGACAAATTTAGAGATTCTATAGCTGGCAAGCTTTGTATGACCAACAAGGTCATCAAACAAGTAGGCTACCGCCATTACTGCTTGAGGCGGTGTCATTCATCAAAGCAGGATGAACTACGAAAGAGCGTGATGCAAGAGATGCGTGAATTGGCACGCCTCTTGATTCAGTTTCGAATCAAGGCATCGGAGAATGGTCTTGATGGCTCCAACATGGAAACAGAAGACATGTTCACTAGGCCACATCTCGCTGTGTTGCGAGATGCCATTGATACCCTGGCAGGAGGAGGGAAATATGGCCTGAAACTTAACCTCAATGCCATTATAATGAGGACCATCAAGTCGCTGAAAGGTATGTATGCAGAGGCAATGCAAGATGTGAAATGCAGAGAACTAGACATGTTCACCGACGCCTACAAGTTTCGTTCGCATGAGGTGTTTGCCACTGCACGCTACAAGGCAGTTGCCCAATCGATGGACAAGGCACGGCGTCCAGCATCTCTGCCAGAAGAGCAAGCAGTGACAACACTGAAGAATTATGTCACCAGTGAAATTGCTAGGCTGACATCTGCTGTTGAGCAAATACAAGGAGAAAATTACATCTTGCTACGCTCCCTTGTTGTGTGCCGCCTCACTCTCTTCAATGGGAGACGAGGAGATGAGCCTTCTCGATGACACTAAGCGAGTGGCAGGATGCTGAAAATGGCGAATGGCTACGCAAGCATGAGGTTTGCACAACTAAATAATGATTATTGTTTTAAGGTAAACACCTTCATACTTAGCTAATTTAATAGATGTAGGGGTGTATTAGGAATGTGTCGAATAGTGTTTGCACAGTAATTGCAGCATGGCTGACTTCTTCCCAGAAAAGTTGAGATGGTGCTGGAATGAACATGGATAGTTGTATATTCCTGCTACAACATGTTTCAGGTTATCATAATGTTAATACAAGGGTGTGGTATATTTGCATATAACCATTTAACAAATATTGTAAACTTCCAGGCTGCAGATGTTGAAGAACGGTATCTGGCAGGCCAATACAAGTTGGCGTATCTGCATGGAAAAGGTCGGCATTTCGTCCCCGTGCTGATACCGGTGGATTGCGTCCAAGCCATTGGAATCCTGATCGGACACTGGAGGGACAATGGCATTGTGGCAGATAACCAGTTTGTGTTTGCTAGCAGAGGTATGTGTGTTGAGACATGAGGAAAGATATGTACAATATCATTTGTTATTGTGTATTAAATAGCACGTCTCATGACAACGGAACTATTGTTTCCATTTTAACTACAGTCATTGCTTAAAAAATTGCGATTTGAAACAATGGCAGATGAAAAGTTGCGAGCATTCATTGCATCACATTGTGTAAAAAATGACGTGTTCAGTGACGACAGAACTATTGTTTACCTCATCATGTACAGAATGACTGACGAACATTTAATTGTTTTAAAACCAAATGACAACCGACTGCAACAACACAGAACATAGTCCACAAGTGTTTTTGTTTGAACAGGATCCAAAAGTCACTGCTCCGGATGGCATGCTGTCAAACATTCATGCAGTCTGGCAGATGTTTCGCTGACTGCAACTGCAAACCGCCACCGGATCTCCACTCTCTATGCTGGACTGCACATGTCCAGTGCAGACAAGGAATGCTTTTTCCAGCATATGGGCCATGCTGAGGCCATCAACAAAGATAACTACCAGTGCCCAGCTGGAATTCGTGAAATCCGTGTTATGGGACGGATGCTGGGAAATTTTTATTCTGGTAGTTATCAAAATAAGTTACTTTTAAAGCAATCCTGATATCAGAATACAGTTCATTTGAAGTTTAAAAGCCTTTATAACAAAATCACTTAACTTATTTATAAATAAAGACTTCCATTCCTAAATTAGAACATCACGATAGTATTTGTGTAATTTGTACAATGCTTTCATTTCAAGCTGCTTTGAAACATCCCAGTGCCATGTCGTAATGATACAAATTAATTCCGACTAAATGTCATCACTATTACATAATGTACAAAATGTGTTATATTTATGATGAACAAATAATCACCTTTTATATTAATGTATTCCAGGCACCCATACACAAGTTGCATCAACATCTGCTTTGGGAAACTGCGGAAAACCAACATTTGGTATGTGTGTGAGGTATTTCTAGATCACTTCATCAGCTCTTGCTAATGGTAATGATGTGATCTAGGAATAACTCGCCTTGTGATCACAATGCAGTGTTTTATTCATAGTAACATTTTAATTGTTGTGATTTTAAGAATATTGTCTACATTTAAGATATTGAGTTAAATGAAAGGTGTTTAAAACACGCTGATCATATCAATATCATCACAATTACAGCTGCTTCTTTTATTTATTGTTGTCTATTTTGTAGATTTGGCCAACAACAGCAGCAGTGAGGAGGATGTTCCACCACCGAGAAAAAGAGGTGACATGCCATTATGATTTATAGAGAATAAGAAGCCATCAACATATTCATGTAACTTCACTGATGCCTCATTGATATATGTGATAGGGTATAATGAATACTTTTCATATGGATATTCCCATAATTTTTAATTATTCAGAGCCAATTAACAATATAAGCATGTGTCTTTAACCCTTCATGACACCAGTAATAATTGCTTATTGCACCTGTAGTTTCTTCATTAACACAATAGTTATTCGTAATATGTTTTCAGCTGCAGTTGACACCAACAATGACAATGAGAAGGAAGTGTCACATACGAAGAAAAGAGGTATGCATGATTTTGTAGCGAATTATAGAAGTCTTGCAACTTCACAAGTGCAGTAACACTTAAAGCCATTTGCAGAAGATTTGGTATTCATTATTACATATATCAAATAAACATACTTGTCTTTATATGCTGCAATCTAATGATATAATCATATAAATAAGCCAATCACAGTTAAAGTTAAATATATCCAATTAATTGTGATCATACATTTATTTGAATAATTCATCCTCATATATATACCTTAAAAAAGTAAAATATATTTTTTACTCAGACAATTTGGAAATAATTGCACTAACTGCCAAAAATATATACCATGTAACATGTACAGGTAATGTGAATGTCCATGTTTATGCTACTATGATGATGGCATTTTCAGCAAAAAGCATCCATTGGAAGGACACAGATAATTTGATGCTTGACAGCTACTTTCAGTCTTTCTTCGAAGGATGTGGAGAAGAAAAGGGCACAAAAGGCAATTTGCCAAGTAAGAATAACATTTACAAGAAATGACATTTTGGCCAAGAGTAATTACAGCACTTTGGAAGTAAAAATTATTGCTCATCTGGTTTTGATTGTTTTGTTCACCTGCATATTCTCAAAAATATGTCAGCTACCTTATCTCCCCATTACAATAACATTTATATCACACATGCCGATGACTGAACTTAACTGAAATATGGCACTATAAATTACTTTCTAATATAATGTTTTCTTAGTGTTTACTTTTTTATTCATGTTTCAGGCAAAACAGAGATCATGGCCTTCCTGAATTCATCAATGCCACCTTGCCTGCAGCACCTTGACCATCAAGCTGCATACTTAAAAACAAGAGCACAGCTATTCAATAGGCGCAAAACTAAACAACGCAGTGTCAACAAATGTTTAGTGGCCATGTCGTACTGAAATGGTACATGGCAGTCAGTTTCAGCCCTCGTGGAATCTCACAGCTGATTATCTATGGTCCTTTTCTTTAAATGTTTTCCTACCTATTCCTTGCACTTTCTCTACTTCCAGCTCTTGCTTGAGGCCCTAGCTGGGTTTTTTCAAGCTAGGTGGGAACTGATTTCACACCTGAAGTCCTCGTGTGGAATCTCACAGCTGACTATCTGTGGTCCTTTTCTTTAAAAGTTTTCCCTACCTCCTTGCACTTTCTCTACTTCCAGCATATGCTTCAGGCCCTAGCTGTTTTTTTCTTCAAGCTAGGTGGGAACTGATTTCACACTTGAAGTCCTTGTGTGGAATCTCACAGCTGACTATCTGTGGTCCTTTTCTTTAAATGTTTTCCCTACCTCCTTGCACTTTCTCTACTTCCAGCATGTGCTTCAGGCCCTAGCTGGTTTTTTTCAAGCTAGGTGGGAACTGATTTCACACCTGAAGTCCTCGTGTGGAATCTCACAGCTGACTATCTGTGGGTGGTCCTTTTCTTTAAAAGTTTTCCCTACCTCCTTGCACTTTCTCTACTTCCAGCATGTGCTTCAGGCCCTAGCTGTTTTTTTTCTTCAAGCTAGGTGGGAACTGATTTCACACTTGAAGTACTCGTGTGGAATCTCACAGCTGACTGTCTGTGGTCCTTTTCTGTAAATGTACTTTCTACCCATTGTCATTGTCTTTGTGTGTGCTTGAACAATTTAATGATGCCAGCGTTTTTGGAAGGAAAGAAAGCTGATATATTGCAGTACTTAATGTATTTCTTCCTAATGATATTGATGGTGTGACAGGATCAAACAACATTGTTTAATATGTAGAAATCTCACTTAGAGGATTTGTTTAATTGTTAAGAAAAGACTGAGGTGAATAGAATGTAGTATACTTAAATTGTGGTGGAATCAGAATCACTTAGAAAACTCTAGCATAAACAAAATAAAGTAAATTATGTTAAACTTTTGTATTTACAAATGAAAAGAGGAAGGAATCTTTGTTAATCAGATGATAAGTTTATAAGTTTATCATACTGAGCAATATTTGAAAGTTTCATGGAATAATTCTACAGCCAATATTTCTCCGCAGCCAGCAGAGTAAAACACTCATAGGGTGGGGTTTTATCCCCTGTATTACTGTCTATATACATAGATGAACTGTTAACAAGACTCGACATGTGGGTTTGGCTGTAGGATATGTCATCATTTTATAGTTGTCTATATAGTGGTATCGGCTATGCTGATAATATCTCGTTAGTAGCTCCATCAACATATGCATTGACAAAATGTATGATGTCTGTCTAGAATATGTGTGATGTCAATGCTTGAATATCTATATATATATATATATATATATATATATATATATATATATATATATATATATATATATATATATATATATATATATATATATATATATATATAATTTACAGTTTAACCTGTCCAAATGTCTAGTTATTAAATGTGTATGTGGTCCTGACTGCCCAGTCTACTTTAATGCTATACAACTAAAATATACTAAAAAAGGCCACATTGTTAGTCCTAGCATTCACCAGGACAAGGTTAAAGACGTGTTTCATGATGAACTGTATAAAATGTTCACTGTTATTAGTGAGTTGTCTTATAACTAACGTTCGTATACAGCTTGGCTAACTACTACACTATTTTTAAGGACATGAAAATAATGTGGAAGGCAGTTCCAAGTGGACGATTTCACAAGATTTTAATAAAACAGTACAATACTCTAACGCTAACAATATTTCAGCAATTTAAAATAACGATAAAAAGAAAAAACAAATTACGCAACCAGGATTTGATCACGAAAACTTACCGTTACAAGCCGGCGACTTAATCCATTAGACCACACAAACATTAAAAAGTGGCGATGTACATCGTCATCATATGCATGATATATCAAAACACTGTTTAAAATGTATTATAAAAAAAGTATGGATAATACCCTATTATTTATATTGGAGTAATCGCGGTCGTCCGTGTGTATGTTAATTAATAAGCATAAATAGCGACAGCGAAGAACTCACGGCGCCGCCACTGCTCCACGTCACTGTCACAAACTAACCGAACTGTATATGTCGCACGCTTGGTCTGCGTAAGGCGGCAGTTAAGCAAACAGTTTTTAAGCAGACCGCATATTTTGTATATATGTTAGTTATTGACATATTCCAATGATCTTTGAGTATGTGTTCTAAATTAGTGTTACAAACAATGTTCCGCTTTTATAAAGTTGGAAAATGTACTAAAAAAAGATATATGCCCGGTGCTCGGTACGCGGCCCTGTATGCATTGGCAGCGACCGGTCGACGTAAACGGGACTTAGGAATATATATATATATATATATATATATATATATATATATATATATATATATATATATATATATATCAATAAACTATTATTGTTGTTGTTGTTTGGGAGTGTGACAACAGCTAGGCTTCATTGATTCTAAATGTATTGTATACTGCCAACAAATAATTGGTATAAACATTTATCCATTTAGGCAAGGAGATCCTTTGTGTTTGTTGTAAGTTAAGACATTTTCCCAATTAATTCAGAGTACCCCTACTATAAGACAGCCTACAAGTACACGAACAAGGCAGAGGATACATCACACGAGGAGACAGATGAAACACATGGGAGGCCGCCCCGGAGGTGGCATTGCCAAAACGCTACTAGTCTCCTGATTCACCGGCTGTAGTTAGTGAGGAGTGTGGCGATGATGGTAATGAAAATTAATGCCCCATCACATATTTGCTTTTACCATCCAATAAGTACATCTTCCTAATAGTGTGGTCTCTAATGAGAGGTGTCCATGTTGCATAATTTTAAAGATAACCATTCCTTTTATACATATATTTGTACATGACATTTTATTAAAATAAAATAAACTGAAAAATGTTGCATCACACATTATTCAACGTTCACAAGTATAGTGTGTACATGTTTACAAAACATTTCTTGTTCTACCTTATTTGATGGGAAGTTAATGTGGTGTACATGTTTTGTATTTTCACAAATGGTTTTGAAATGTGATCTGTGGACATGCTGTTATTATGGAAGTTGTTATGAAAGAGTTTGGTGTCTGATTCTGGACAAATATCAATTTGATTGTAGGTTTAACTTCGAGAATATATCGGTGTTCTACCTAGACAAACTCTGTTCAACCATGAATAGTAGTTTCAGATTCAGAAGCTCAGGAAACTACCGATACTGTGGAAACAATTGCACTCCCTCTACCTTCTTTGAGTTTCTCAGGTAACAATGCAAAAATACATAATATATAGTTAATGCACAACTAGGTACAGTGGGACTTGGTTAATCCTGACACCTGGATGCCAAGTGTATGTGTCCGGATTAACGAGTTTTCAGACGATCATTATACATCAAGAAAATGGCACAGCAATTCGTCGACTTAGGAAGGAAGGAGGAGATGGACCTAGGAGGAGATGGACCTAGGAGGAGATGGACCTAGGAGGAGATGGACCTAGGAGGAGATGGACCTTGAAAAAGCACACAAGGAGGTAACAAAACTTATGCTTTCGATCGACCGTTAATCATATCAACTTTTGCATGGCAAAATAAATGGGTATGTTACCCTTCGTGTAGTTAGTGTAGAAAACCCGTTAAGGTATGTCCCAACGAAGGTTACGTGTGTGAGACGCACCAGTGGCAGGGAAGTTTTCCGACGTGTAGATTTGCGACGCGTATGTTACTAGTCGACTGGAATGGTGGGCAACTGTGGATGACAGCATTCGACGAGATCATACTATTATGGCACTGATCATAGACAAGGACCGCCGCCGTGCGCGATAACATATGTATATCCTAAGTATTTCATGTCACTGCGACTTTCATGTCAAATAGAGTAATCGATATAATAATGGTATAAAACTGTAACATTTATGTTCAAAACAGCACTGAAAGTGGCAGTGATTTGCCCAGAGGTACATCTCACAGCAGCTCTTCTAAGCGTACGGAGCCACCACTTCGACCTAGTTGCAGCTGGTCCCAGGCCCATTCATATAGTCAGGGAACCCCACAGGAACATTTGACAGTGCTTTTAGCCTTGGCGTCATTCCCATAAATAAATGTAGTTTTTGCCCCCTATACTGATGCCATATTTGTTCTCTTTACTTGTGATGAATGTGTTTCGAAATGCCAGGAAAGTGCACTTTCCAAGATAGATGGCTGGCAGATGAGAGATACAAAGATTGGATTTTAAAGGATGCAGCTGACAAATACTTTGCAAAGTGCGCAGTTTGTGTGAAGCGTTTAAGCCTCGCCAGCATGGGCGAATTGGTCCTTTGGAAACATGCTGATACAGATGGACACAAGACAAAATTGAAACGCCATTGGTCAGATTCTCGATGGGGGATACAGGATTTCTGCACGCCTGAGTACTAATTTGTTTGCTAGTGTACCGTAGAAGGTCCTTATAAAAGGAGAAGTCCTTATAAGGTTCTTGTATTTGAAGTCAGCAAATCCGTACAAACCCGCTCAAGCTAAAAGACCACGAGGAGATTCTTCCGAGTCAGATTATAGTAGTATACATTTACATTTCAATCCCATTTTGAGGTGGATATTTCAGGCGGAGGCAGGGGTTGTCTTCTGTGTTAAAATATAGAAGGGGTGGATTTATTCATAAAAATGTTGAGACGATCCCTAAAATGTTGAGACGATCCCATAGCATTCAAATCCCAGCTTATTAGACCTGTGGTGCATAAGGGGTTGACTCAAAAATCATAAGGGGTTGTCTCTCAGGAAATATTGAGATGCTCCCTTAATGAAATCGCAGTTAAAATTTACTTACAGTTGTCTGAAGAGAACAAACAGTATGAAGCCTATTTCAACGCAGGCTGTGAGCATATCGTAGACCGGAAATGGCGGCGACATCGTGGGTAGAATTTGTCTAACGAAAAACGTGAAGGTGAGCATAGCAAGAAGGCTATAGACTGCTAGTCAAGTGGAGGCCTTTACAAAGGAACGGGTAATCACGGAATGCAACAGACATGAGGTAAACAAGATAATCATGACTTACGGAATGCAGTAAACAAGATAAGCATGTCAAGAATAAGCGATCCATCATAGCTGAAGGGAGTTCGCAGTAAAGGGAAAAAAGCTAGTGCACTGGGTACATACAAATAGCAGACTATGAGAATATATTAAGCATAAATGCAATATGAATTGTGCAGTGAAGTTCGCCGGAGAAAATCATCTTGTCTCTAACTTTTATCCAAGCATAAATGCTTGAGGCTGTGTATTTGAAACAGTTGAATCCGCTTACCAGTACAAACGTGCCATCTTTGAAGGAGATAGAAAAGCAGCGATGAAAATCAAAGTGACACGAACTGGATGGCAAGCCAAACGGATTAGTAAAGCCATTAAACGAACACGACCACTGTCAGAATGGAAAGCGCAGAGGAAAAATAATATGTGGTTGTTAGTACAAAGGAAATTTAACGACGTTCATCTGAAGCAGTATCTTTTATCCATGGGAGAAGTGCCGCTGATCGAATGGGTGAGATCATGGAAAGGTTACTGGGGTTTAAACAAATCAGTTGGAATTGGTCAGAACACGCTCAGACACATTTTGATGGAAATTCAAAGTTATCTGAGATGACAAACAAAAGGTAATGTGGCCTAGCCTTGGGCGAATAACAGCTGTGCAAGTTAACGATGGGTCGTGGTTAGTACAGCGAGCGCGTGACTGATATCAAACTACCGCGTGACCGACAAGGATGATGTGACACGAGACATTGTAGTTTAAACCTCATGTGATGTTGCGACACGACTGTTACTGTGATTGGTGGACAGAACGACGGGTGACAGGCGTCTGCGATGTATAAATATCTGCGGCCGGACTTGGCCGTCAATTCGCCTGTGCTCGCTGTGGGAACAAGTTCAAAAAGATGGAGCAGCGTATGTTGGATTTGGAGAGGGAAGTTGTGCGAGAGATGGCTGCTGCTCAACAACAAGAAGGACTGGTAAGACTGGAAGAGGTAAGCGATGGAAGTTATAATATCGCTCGCCCCGACTATCGAAAGCAATGTGTGCTACAGTGGCGTGTATTACCCAAGCTGTTACATGTGTCAGTGTAAAGTAACTGAACATCCCGACGGTATTGGTTATATGTGCAAGACATACAACTGGCAGAGAATTCCGACGTTTCAATTTGCGACACGACTGTTACTGATAGATTGGAATGGAGATCATTTGTGGACAACTACTTTTGACGAATGTATGCGAAAGTTGCTACCGTTCGACACTGACACATATGCATCACTGAAGACGGACGACTCGAAGCGATGACAAAACATGTCCGTGGTGTGTCTGAGATAAAAATGGAACTTAGATCAGACGCTGTCATTATAGATCACGTAAAGTCCAAGGTTGAACCTACTGATGGAAGGACTGTAGACTATGTAGCACCGTCAAACGGAATGATCAAGATCCATGTAAGGGGCATTGTCAGCCTGATCAAGAAGAAAGAACGTTTTTGAAGAGCATGAACTGTCACTACTCAATGAATCATTAGACATTATTGGTGAATCCCCACTCTCAAAACGAAAGTTGGGCCAAGAATCCTACACTGCAAAAAAGGTGCATAAAATTAACGCAGCTGTGATGAAGAAGTAAGGCTAGTTGTACCAGACAAGTGCTTTGAACATGAGGAAACAACTACTTCCAGCGAGAAAGACTGATGAAATGATGAAACAGTTAAAAGACAAATTCCGGAAAACAGACAAGAGAAGCGAAAAGATGAAACTATTGACCATGATCCCAAAGAGTTGTAGTATCCAGAAAACAGCAGCAGTCTTCAACACATCGTACTTCATTGCACGTAGAGCAATACATTTAGTGAAAGAGAAAGGAATCATGAGTGATCCAGATCCCAAACCGGGTCAAAGCCTGTCCTCTGAAACAGTCCAGTTGGTGGAAGCCTTCTACCTGAGTGATGAGATAAGCCGAATGATGCTTTGGAGAAAAGCCTTTGTCTCCATCCTTGTTCATGGTGAATGAGTCCAGAAGCAAAAACAACTAGTTCTTTTGTAACTTGGTAGAGGCGTACCAACATTTTAAGAACATACATTCAAACGTTAACATTGGTTTCAACAAATTTTCAGTGTGTTTTGGCAGGATCATTGGGTACCCACTCGGTGTGTTCTGGCAGGATCATCAGGTACCCACTCGGTGTGCATTTGCACAATTCATGAGAATGTGAAATTAATGATGGTTGGTGCAAAACTCAGCAAACTTACCGAAAATGATCACATCCCACTCGTTCACTACAACCATTGTCTTTCACAACTACGACGTAACCCAGTACGACATGGGTGCTTTCTGCAACAACGTGATGAGTGTGGTGACTCAAGTAATCTGAGTGGTCGACTACGGATTACATTTGACAGGTAATCAAGCAAATTGAATTTAAACAATGGATAACCACTGATCCATCAGCACTACAAACCTTGAAGCTCAGTGCAGATGATTTCATCCATGAATTCTGTAGCCAACTTGAAGTCTTGCAGTGGCACGATTTCATAAGGCAGACAGTAATCTTCATGTCTAAGAGACACTCATGAATCACTTCAGCCAGGCCATTTTCTTGTAGTCTTTGACTTTACAGAAAACTACACTCTTGTCATGCATTGCAGAAAGCGTTCTGAAGACCATGAAGGTCAAGGCCAAGAGGTTGATGGATCGTCTAAGAAGCAACATAGTGGATCTTATGAACGACGTTTTGAGAAAGAGGAGAAAGAGTGAGCCAGTAGGATGGCAAATGTTCACACAGCAGCTCAAACGTACAACCTACCCATGGAGTTGATCGGTAATGTTGATCGGAGATGTTACATACAACAGGCGACGGCTGCAGCAGCGACGACACCCAGAGGTCGTTCATTACCGCGTTGGACCCCTTCGTTCGTTGGCAGGTGGAACAGTCCAAACGTCGAGAGCAAGAAAGCCAAGAACGATTGTAATGATAACACTAGTGATAACGAGAATCCTGAGTGTTTGTATTGTAGGCAAAAATATCTGAGTTCCAGTGAGCCACGGATAAGCTGCGAGGTCTGCAACGAATAGGCCGATATAAACAGCATGGGTGTTAGCAGAGATGTTCCGCATTTCATCTGTGAGCTATGCGTTCAGTAGTGTCTGTGTAGAGGTGAAGGGTCTATCTGACTGTTGTTGTAGTTTGTGTTTATTTTTTCATAATTAGTATTGTCATCATTACTAATTTGTAACTTTTTTAGAACTTACTCTATTTAAAAGAAATTATGTTATGGAAACATAACTGTTTTTATGGTTTCTAACAAAAAAATGAATGGCTTGGTTTAAACAAACACGTTAGTTATAATCTGAACTTCGGTTCAAGAGGCATTGAAACTGAAGAAGGCCTTATTTAAATTAATCTTAATTGACATAAGATATTACAAATGAAAGAATTATGTAACATAATTATATACGACAATAGCAATAAAAAGTAATTAATAGTTCACTGTGATTTACTGGGATGCCAAGTACTACGAGAAAAGCCTATCTCATTTTGCCCCAAAGGTCTGGGTTAAAATGGGATACCAGGGCAGTACGGGACACCCTCATTATCTCATGATTATATGCAGGGAGAACAATCGTTAAGTATCGCGTATTGCCCCAGGTTCCCCTACTTCTGTAATAGTTTAGTTATAATTGTATAATTTTTATTTTATTGTTTCAGTTTTTTCAGAGAAATGGATATTACGGAGATGAAGGAGAAAGTAATAAATAAAGATGAGTCACAAACACAATGCGCTCCGCCTCCATCGCTACAGTCGAAACTCTGAGCAACACGCTAAAGCAAATAAAGTTCCCCACGCCCGCTAGTACAATGACACTGGCGAGATCTACAAAATGTATGAACATTGTGCTCAGTGCTTGTGTCACTTTCTACTACATAATGTTACT
Organism: Lamellibrachia columna; assembly: GCA_963662155.1. Lineage (NCBI taxonomy): Eukaryota > Metazoa > Annelida > Polychaeta > Sabellida > Siboglinidae > Lamellibrachia > Lamellibrachia columna. Next base: position 24,317,425 of record OY759264.1, read on the forward strand.
CCTTGGTTTGCAATATCGCCATTCTTTTTTCCATTACTGCATGACTCTCGTTTCAGTTTCAGTGTGTTTACTTTCCAGACACTTCACGCTGCCTGAGGATGTTATGACTGGCACTGCTATTGTTCCACATATAGTTAATTGGCTTAATACCCCAACCTGCCCAAGGCCCAACAGGCCAGTAACCCCTAGAGTAGACTACCGACACCCCTTCAGTTGGGCATTTCAACGCCATCTTCGTTTGCTACTTTGTTTGGAGGCAGAATTCCATCATCTGCCCCAAACACATCAATCGAGGACTCACAAGCGCTTTTAACGTGAACTCCCCTTTTTGGAAACAAACTGACACCACCTAATTTTCACTAAAATGTTGGGTTAGGAACCCCTCTTTGGATAAGCCATATAAAATTGCCGAAGGATGTTTTTGTTGACTTCCTACTCATGCACCACGGCTATTAAAGTGTGCAATGTTTCCCACCATGTATAAATGGTGTAGGAATTTCGGCCCACAACAGCCCATGGCCGAACCACCTTTTCCCCATCTCGTGCTGACCCTGGATGATGGTCACTTTACGTCACATCAAAACATACCCGAGGAAAACCATGACTCAGGCACGACTGAATGATGTTTATGTTCATAAGGACAAAACAAGCTAAAAGTTAAGATAACACCGTGTAGTACTATTTGTTACTGTAAATTTTTGTATAGAGGGGAAATTTTTAACATCGAACTTCCGCTGGTCACCAAAATGAACAACAGGGACCTTAGAATGCACTTTTCCGTACTCTGTCTACCTACTACAGACTCTTCCAGCATGTTTCCCTCACCTCTCTTCCGCCATACAATCTTCTGTCTCTCCTACCTCCATCTACCTCATAATAATAAATGTTAGTGACTCCTTTGAAAAAATCTGGCAACTGAACTGAGCTGGAAATGATGCAGATAAGCAGGAAGACTATGTACAATTAACTTTAGACGTCTAGCAAAGTCATTTCACATCACACAGCCACAGGGTAATCCAGATCCTATCTTAGCAGTTTCCCTGTGCATGGACGAAGCCTATCTTTGCAGTTTCTCTGTGCAAGGACCTAGCCTTGTAATTGTAATTCTTTAAACATGTACTGGCTTTCAAAGACACTGTGACTGGAGTAGTGGCACTTGTTTCACTGGCTTTATCACAGTTAATGCATGTTTCCCATCATTCTTCTTCAGCTCAAACTTAACTTCCTATCCCTTAATCCGTGATGTCTAGACTCTGTAAACTGTTTACTGACACTAGCACTGGCTGGAGTGGGTCCCTGGCTGGAGTGGGTCCCTGGCTGGAGTAGTGGCTTCATCACAGTTGTTGCAGGCCTAGCACTATAGGCCACTGCCCTCCCCATCTTTCTATATATAGAATTTGGTCCCATTATGTTCTGTGACTCTACAAACTGAACTGAAAACATATCATGTTGATAAAATTTGGTTCCATGAAACTTTTTTCTGTTCTGTTCACTGACAAAGTTTCACACCTGCTTCATAAGGTGACAGTTTTTTCAACCCAAACCAGAGATCAATGAAGGTGCTGCCATCAGTGAGTAAGGACGAGGTCCTCGCCCACATCCGAGAGCAGCTCACTCAACTCTCAGAGGAGACAACAACAGCAACACAAGAGGAGCAACCCCCGGCAAAGAGGAGCAACCCCCGGCAAAGAGGAGGAACCCACGGCAAAGAGGAGCAACCCCCGGCAAAGAGGAGGAACCCACGGCAAAGAGGAGCAACCACCGGCAAAGAGGAGCAACCCCCGGCAAAGAGGAGCAACCCCCGGCAAAGAGGAGCAACCCACGACAAAGAGGAGCAACCCCCGGCAAAGAGGAGGAACCCCCGGCAAAGAGGAGCAACCCCCGACAATGAGGAACAACCCCCGGCAAAGAGGAGGAACCCCCGGCAAACAGGAGGAACCCCCGGCAAAGAGGAGGAACCCCGGCAAAAAGGAGGAACCCCCGGCAAAGAGGAGGCGGATAGTGGATGAATTCGACAATGAACCCATTTCACAGGTAGACAGTGATGAGGTCACCCTGTACCAGACTTGTCAGATGGGAGAACATGAAGAGATATTGCAGTGGTGGAAGGACAACCAACAGCAGTACCCAGACTGGCGAAACTAGCAAGAAGTGCCTGGTGCGTTCAAGCATCTAGTGCCCCACCTGAGCGAAATTTCAGTGTTGCAGGGACAGTCATGACCAAGAGAAGATGCAACCTCCGATCAAGCAGCATGAACAATATCTTGTTCCTAGTTTGCGGGCTGGGCCGGGCTTGAAAAATGTTTGTGGGCATGTTCCCTGTGCATTGACCAAGCCTATCTTTGCACTTTCCCTCTGGATGGACCAAGCCTGTTTTTGCAGTTTCCCTGTGCATGGACAAAGCCTATCTTTGCAGTTTCCCTGTGCATTGACTAAGCCTATCTTTGCAGTTTCCGTGCACATGGACCAAGCCTATCTCTGCAGTTTCCCTGTGCATGGACAAAGCCTATCTTTGCAGTTTCCCTGTGCATGGACAAAACCTATCTTTGCAGTTTCCCTGTGCACTGACCAAGCCTATCTTTGCAGTTTCCCTGCATATGGACCAAGCCTATCTCTGCAGTTTCCCTGTGCATGGACAAAGTCTATCTTTGCAGTTTCCCTGTGCATGGACAAAGCCTACATTTGCAGTTTCCCTGTGCATGGACAAAGCCTATCTTTGCAGTTTCCCTGTGCATGGACAAAGCCTATCTTTGCAGTTTCCCTGTGCATTGACCAAGCTTATCTTTGCAGTTTCCCTGCACATGGACCAAGCCTATCTCTGCAGTTTCCCTGTTCATGGACAAAGCTTATCTTTGTAGTTTCCCTGTGCATGGACCAATCATAGAAATCATTGAATATGTAGTGTTCTAAAATCCTGAAATGTTGATTCTAAAATCTGAATACAAGTTTAATTTAAGATGACAGATGATGAAATGATACCTCCATAACCGCAATGGTTTTGTGTATTCTAAAATATGTGCGCTTGAAACAACAATGACATGGACGAGGGTCTCAGAACAGACAAACAACGTCGACAATGTTTCCCATCTGATGCAGGCGTCATAGGTCTATATAACATAACAGTACATCAGCTATATAATCGTAATCCAGATTGCAGCAAACTCTCTTGATGTGGTGAGAAACCTTAATAATGATATTAACCATTATATTCTTAAATTTTGATGTACAAACACTTGGTAAGTAGTACAAGTGTCACAACAGAATGTTTGTTACACCTTTGAACAAAGTATAAATGCTCTAATGAAATACAGCATAATGTTTTCTAGACTTGTCTCCCCAAAGACACAACCATGTGAATATACAGTGTATATGAAATGAATGTCACTTGACACTGAGACAGTGGCTGTGACATAACACAGACACAAGACAGACTCAAGACCAAGTAACAACAATAATGAATCTTCTTCTTCGATATAACTTATAATAATGTGTATCATCCTAATATTTGAAGGTTATTTTGCACAGATGAAACCTGATATATGATGAGACAATGAAAGATGTAACAAACCAACTTGTCACATAATGTCAACTTGTTGATGAGAATATGAAGTGGCACAAAGTATACATAGATCTAAGTGTGAACATGTGAAAGAGACAGGGGAAGACCAAGAGCCTCACAGACAGACAACATCAAGGATTGGACAGAGAAAATGAAATATAAAGATCTGATCAGAACGACACAGTGCAGACATCACTGGTGATTTATGAATCTGAGAGGAGATGACATGATGATGACGAACAGATGGTAGGCTTGAAAATAAATTCTTGGACATTGTACCCAATTGTGAGAGAAACAATTAGTGACCAGTCATAATGCCTGTCTCTAAGACAAATCACGTGTGAGTCCAAAACCTGCTGGACGATCGGTGCACAAAAAGCAAAAATGCAAAGCAACACATGATATTTATAGCAAAAACTTGGTGACAGTTTTGTTACTAATAAAAAGTATACATGTACGTACTGACACAAGGCCTCTGAATGAGTTTGAGACCCAGTGTAAGAGTCAGTGAGATTGAGAGACCATGTTGTCACAACAATGAATCAACAATATAATGTAACTATGACAGCTGTCAAAAACCAAGGTGTCACCATGATAGTGATGTGGTCAATGTGAATATGAAACGGCACAAAGTATGCATAACATGTACAAGTATCAATATATATGGTAGACTGACAGTAAACGCCTGGACTTTGTACCTGATTGTGTGAGGAATCCAGTTGTAAAGTCGTTGCATTCGTTACGCAGTTAATATAGATATAATAATTTTGTTATTCAGAAAATCCAGGATGTTTATGTAGACTTGTAGCATAGCGTTGGGGGCAGAAGTTCAATTGTGAGTAATGGGTATTTCGTCAGAACCAAGCTACAGGCGTGGATCGAAATTTGATGGTCTTCCACGTGCCTAGAAGTTTATTAATGAGTTGTCAACCGGTTCCTCAAGATCTCACCCTGTCCTAACCCATAAGCGGGCGGGGGAAAGTTTGGCAAGATGTAGGACAGCCACCCACACCGTACACATATAGTAATTATGCGAAAATGCAAATGGATTTTCTTCAGGGAGGTTGTGTGACGTTGGCCTGTTCACGCATGCATGAGACGGTTTTGGATGATTTTAGCAGAATCAGGAGATGTTCACGAATGCGTACTTTGGTACTGGAAACTTCTGGGAAAGCTATTGACTTGCTTTAAAAGGTGACAGATTTGCGCACTCAGGGAGCGCGGCAGACTATTTCCCCGAAACACAACGTGTACGCTCCACGACGGAAGCTACGAAAATGCTCCCAACTTTCAGACCTTAAAAATTTTCCGCATAGACAAGTCAAGCCGGCTTGCACTAGCGTTACGTTTGATTTCTAAATTACAAACTTTTCAAATTTCAACTAAAGATGTTACAGATTATATTTATACAGTGTACTGATGCAACGGGGATGGCGATTTTATGTGATTGTGAAATGTATGTGAAGTGACTTGCTGTCGAATAAATCTCTAATCGAGACGATACCTGGACAACTGGTGTTACAACTGATTTCATTCTAGACGTGAATGAATCTGGTGAGCTAATAGCGAACTTTGTGAAAATCGACTCTCGCGCACACGCTCAACAGACGGGGGTCGAACTTTACACAGTTAGTGCACTATCTCAAAGCGAAGTACTTGTATATGAATATGCTGGATGATCGACGTAAAAAGCAAAAAAAAAATTAAAAGCAACACATGATGAATATAAATATATAGTTCGCAGCTACTTTCCTGATTTTGACTGACAGTGACACTGAATTGTCACAATATCAATAACGAATCAACAATGTCAATGCCGGCAATTGGGGTCAATGATGACAACGACGTAAATAATAAACAACAACGTGACACTCACAGCTGTCAAAAACCAAGGTGTCGGCATGATCATGATGATGTCAATGTGAATATGAAAAGACACGCAAGCATACATAACATGTAGAATTGGGAACACAACTGTAGAGTCGACAGCAAACGTTTGGACTCTGCACCCGACTGCGTGATGTCTGATTAACTGTGGCAGTGCCGTGGCATCGCTTTCGGCCATCTTGCCCATTGCAATTACAAACATACGAATCAAAAACCTGCCGGATCATCGTTGTAAAAATACAAAATTGCAAAGCAACACATGCAAATTGATAAGCACAAACTCGATGACACTTCCATTACTGTCAAAAATCGAATTAGTAAGCAGACTGACCTTATAAAACTGTCGTCTTTTGCATCTCTGCTCCACAACCTCCGCATCCTGCCCTTTCGCGATGGTACGCCAATTGGTCATAAAGTGGGTGTACACGTATGATCGCTTGCAGCTGATGTACTAAAGGCGAACTGGGCACAGACCACAGTCACTTTTCCCATAGACGACCATTATAACGTTATTGCGCCTACATTGAAAATTTATCCTACAATTTTTTTTTTTAATTCACAGAAAATGACAGACCCACTAAGACACCTGGTGTGCGAAATTCGTGAAAATGACATACCTCCTTTTCGCACAAATTGCTTCAAAGCATGAGGCCCCTGCATTTCTGCCATGAAATTCTCCGGTTTCCCAAATATGAGTACATCCTGCCTAACAGCCACTGTGTCCTTACGCAACAGGTATACCTATTGACAAATGGCATAATTTCAAAGCTTAGATGCTACTGTGCACAAGAACATCACTTCCACTCACTCATCCACCAAATTTCTGCTCTCACAAATAAACCCTATCTGCACAATGAATTTTTTCCTTGGGATTCTTTATGTATCATGTATGTAATGGCGGATGGATTCTGACTGTGGTCCGTGCCCAACTGTCATAAAGGGGATTGGGTAATTGTCATTTCGCTGATTCGTCATTTTACAGATATAATATCGTAGAATTTGTTTTCAAATGGTCATGATGGTATATTGTACAGCTATTCCCATGCATGTGTTAAAATTAGGCTTTCGTAATAATTATGGAAAGGGAATGGGGAAACGTGGCGGTCATGTACAAACAAACAAGAATAAACTTAAATAAATACAAAGTTAATTAGCTGATTGCATAATTAGCTGATTGCAAAAGCCTAAGCGTTGCCAACACGGGAACTCCCTGTTTGTCAAGTGTCCTACATTATTTGTCTATCTCATAATTTTTTTTCTTGCAAACCAGAGTGACTAAATGCAGTCCGCTGGAATGAGCTTGGCCCAGTGATTGTTTTACGCTTAAAAGGACCAACTTCTCATAAATGGAAACTGATATATATATATATATATATATATATATATATATATATATATATATATATATATATATATATATATATATATATATATATATATATATATATATATATATATATATATATAAAGAGGCCAATTGCAATTTTTATGTGATGTGTAAATTGGTTACAAAATACCACAAAATTAATTGACAGCTTATGGAAATACTTTTGTTAATGTATTTCCCGGCACCCACACGTCCAGTTCATTTGTTTATTTGCGATAAACTGGCTTAACGTGGAGATTAAAACTATTGGTTGCAGTCTATCGCATCAAACATGCACATCCGTAAACCCAAAAATTTAAATTTTCCTTTCTCAGGTTAGCAATGCGTAAATGATCAAAAAGGTGCGCAGATCGGTTGATCGGTGTTGTACGCCTGTGGCTAGAGCATCGTTAACTAACACGGTGCTCGTCTTCCGACAAAATGTGGAGAGCGTCACAGAAATTATCCGCAATCCAGGCAAGTTATGTTTGCATACCCACGGGATGACATATATATGCTGATCAAATGTTAACGACAATTTGCTATAACTCCATAGGTCAAAATATTATAACTGATATAGTAGGGTGACCTTGCAGCCTAGCGGTTGATAGCGACATTCGGCCCTTGTTCAGACGCACGTTAATTTTGTGTACAAAGAATAAATATAATTCGTGCTTTTTGTAACAGTTCACATACTTGACACTAAGCATAGCCCAATTCCTGGTAACTAAAAACCGCAAGTAATGGCGTTTAAGAGTTGTAGACATTAGGGAAATGTTCGCGTTTTACCGGTGTTGTTGTTGAGCGATAAATAGGTGTGGAGGGATGTGGAAGCGCATGATCAACAGCACTTGGACAACACATCTGACACTTTTACAACATTGTCTTTTTAACGAACACATGCGTCACATAGTACTGTTTTCCGACGTTTTATACACTTGTATATAAATTTACCCAAGACGTTAGATGACAGTTCCAGGCATCACTTTATTTCGGGTTTTATTTCATCGGAAAACATACTTTTCAAACCTTCTCAAATTATTTGAAAATACAGATAGAAAATTATTTGGACTTTGGTTCTGCCAAATGTAATACAAGTATTTCTTCAAAACGGCACAATTATCAGGCCTTGACATTAAGCTTTTGTAGTAGATTAAAAAAATTACTGGCCCCCACAAAAATTACTGGTCCCCGATTTTTTGTATAAATCAATTCAGAAAAGAACATTTTTGCAAAACATCGCATTTCAAGTCGAAGGATGCAAGTTTGGTCGTTATTTCTTTTAACGTTGGTGATTTACATTTATGCTTTCTGTCAGTATTCTGCATAGCAGACAATGTTGCTGCTGGAATTCTTTGAGAATCAGATGCCCCGTCAAAGCTGCAGCGGGTTGCGTTTTGAGAACGATGGGTGATGTCGCTGTGTGCTTACTGTCTGCATTTTTGACAGTCCTTATCGAGTTACAGCTAGTTAAACTCGAAAATATGTTGGGCAAAGTGGACCTGACACTGTATATAAGTATGACTGTTACAGGTGGGTTTTATTTCTTTTATAAACTTTTTTGCTGAAGTACAAAGTTACGCTAAACTTAGCTATATGCACCCTAGTAGATCCTGGAATGTATGTTAGACTATGTTGTGAACTTAGCAGTCAGTTTATATAAAATTGGCACATTGAAGGCATATTGCGATAGCCAATACGTAACACACTGCTGCAGTATACTGGTAACCCTCTGTAACCCTAGTAAAATATAGGCGTCTGCAATGCATGAGCTTCACAAAAAGTCTGCACGTTGTCGCTAGTTGCGATGTCATGCATACTTTTTTGTGAAGCTCATGCATATCAAAACAAGTTGGCAACTATACAAAATGACAACACAAAATCAGATGAGATGAAGATTTTGTTTAATTGTAGCGCCGGGGTGGATGACAAGGACAAACGATTGAAATGATGACCTGTGGCAGGCCTTGACATTAAGCTTTTGTACCCAGTGGCCTGTTGGGCCAGTAGATGTTAAAAGTTACTGGCCCCCCAAAAAAAGTCACTGGCCCAAATTTTTTTTTAGTGATTTAAAAACTACTATTTTTTGCAATACATTGCATTACAAGATGATAGAGGCGAGTTTGGCCATTATTTACATTGACGTTGGTTATTTACTTTCATCCTTTCAGTCAGTATTCCGTATGGCAGACAATGTTGCTGCAGGAATTGTTTGAGAATCAGATGCCCTCTGTCAAAGCCGCAGCATGACGCATTTTGAGAACGATGGTTGATTCCGCCATGTGCATATCTAATTATGCCTAGTTATACTCGAAAATACGGCGGGCGAACCAGATTTGACACTGTATATAACTATGACTGTTACAATCGGGTTTATTTCTTTCGAATGTAAACTTTTGGACTGAAGTACAAAGTTATGGTAAACTTAGCTATCAGCACCCTGGCGGGTCCTGGAATGTATGTTAGGCAATGTCATGACACCTAGAGGACAGTCCGTGAAACAGTCAGTTTATATGAAATCGGTATGTCCAAGGTATGTCCAAGGTATGTCCAAGGCGTATATTGCGATAGCCAGAAGACAATGCTGCGACACACTGATATTATATTATGATATTATATTATGATATTATATTATGATATTATATTATGATATTATACTGGTAACACGGCGCAACCCTAGTAAAACATAGGCGTCCGCAATTCACAAAAAGTCTGCACGTCATCTCTAGTAGCGACGTAATGCAGACTTTTTTGTGAGGCTCGTACATATCAAAACAAGATGAGATGAAGATTGTGTTTAATTGTAGCGCCGGGGTGGATAGCAAAATCAAGCAATTGAAATGATGACCTGTGGCTGTGACCAATGGGATAATAACGATCTGAAACTGTTGGCCCACCGGGCCAGTAAAATATGGAAACTTGTGGCCCGAACTGGCCCAACAGCCAAAAAAAGGTGCAGGGTCAGCGGGCCAGTGTTAATGTCGAGGCCTGTGTGGCTGTGACCAATCAGATAAAAAATTATCTGAACTATTGTGCCCACCAGGCCAGTAAAATATGACTGGCCCAAAAGCCCCAAAAAGGTGCCATGCCAAAGTGCCAGTGTTAATGTTGAGGCCAGATTATGTGGCTTGTCAATAGATCGACAATATCATATGTGACAGTGACAGGCCAAAAGGCTAAAACTATTTATAAACCTGTTGCTACCTTGCAAATTAATTTCGATTTGTAGTTTTATGTTTGTTACAACTTACCCATGTTACAACAAGCCCCAGTCTTCTCTACAATAAGCTGCTCATACATCACTTCCTCATTAAAACTTTGTGGTTTTGTTTCCAGAATGTCCGTCCCCGACAGTCGTTGCGGACTGGCTGCAGGAAGGTCTCCACCAGGCCAGCCCTGCGTGCTGCAAAAAAACCACAGGCACCTTCAGAAAACCCATTTCCACCACCACCACCAAGAAGGTAAAATACAAATATATGTTTTTCTTTAAGGTTCAGCACCTACGGGTAGTGCAATGTTTCATGCGGGCAACATTTTTTGACAACTGGTCACCAGTTGTCCTTTATGTCACACGTTGCTTGCAGCAAAATGAAGATATCAGGACAACTGCTGAATTTGTGACTGAAATATGCTGTTAAAATTGCTGTATCACTATTGTTTGGTTTTCAAATCATGAAGCTAACTGGAATATTGATAAAAAACTTCACAGTCGAGAGATGCAAATGTAGCCGGGTTTGTTAGTTTTGTTCCAGCAAAACAATTATTATCAATTCTGATGGTTACTTTCATACATTTTGTTTTACCTAAAATAGTAGTTTTCAAGATGGCTACCAAACATGTTTTGCGAATTGTGACTGGAATGTTTTTGTTTCAATTAAAAATTATATAAAGCCAACACCCAAAAGATTGCAAACTCTTTCACACAAACATATGCTTAGCAATACGTTTGTACTAGCAAAATACAATTTAAAGAAAAGTTCAAATTGATGACAGATGATGTCATGAGCAACAACTGGGCATGACACAAAAATGACTAAGCCAAAATGGCAATGTCACGTGGTTGCCTCGTTGTCCTGTTCCGTATTTGAGTGATTTGAACCCGATCAGGTTATAAATAGCCGAATGGCAGTATTGAAAAGAAACAATCAGCAGGCTGATTGTTGCACAAAAATATGGGGTTGGGTGTTTTTGGCTGCTGTGCCTTGGGAAGTTTTAAAACTAATTATGATTATTGTTAGTAGATGAAGTTGTTCTTTTCTTAGTTTAAATTTAATATCATGTATTAAAATTGTAGATTAAAAATCTCATGGACAGAGCAGATAATTTCGCCCATATGAGAGGCCTTAGACTTAGAGAACCTTTCTAAAACACTGTGTTTTTTCTTTGCTTGCAAGAGTAATGTAGAAGGTGGGAAAGAGGAACATTTTGGTTTAATGTACATATCAGTATCTAGAAAGAAAATTGCTAAAACACTTTTTAATGTGCAAATTTTTTGTTTTATATACTGCTGAAAATTCATATAAAGCACTCTCAAATTACTGGTGTTGGTGAGCGAAATATAATTAATTTTTTTTGATTCCTAGGCCACTGCACAAGTTTCCAAGCTTGATCTCAAAACCTGCACACATCTCCTTAAAAGGATTTAATTGGCAAATCCTATCTTGAATTATAGACTGATAAATATGCAGTGAAGTAAATTATCTTACAGTACAACTATTTATCTCACCTCTGTGAAACCTATTGCTGGGACTTAAATTCTGCTCACCAGATGGTGGGACCAGCAGGCAGTCCCATACATGACTGAGCAAGTACTGCTGTCCCATACATGACTGAGCAAGTACTGCTGTCCCATACATGACTGAGCAAGTACTGCTGTCCCATACATGACTGAGCAAGTACTGCTGTCCCATACATGACTGAGCAGGTACTGCAGTCCCATACATGACTGAGCAAGTACTGCTGTCCCATACATGACTGAGCAAGTACTGCTGTCCCATACATGACTGAGCAAGTACTGCTGTCCCATACATGACTGAGCAGGTACTGCAGTCCCATACATGACTGAGCAAGTACTGCTGTCCCATACATGACTGAGCAAGTACTGCTGTCCCATACATGACTGAGCAAGTACTGCTGTCCCATACATGACTGAGCAGGTACTGCAGTCCCATACATGACTGAGCAGATACTGCAGTCCCATACATGACTGAGCAGGTACTGCTGCCTCATACATGACTGAGCAGGTACTGCTGTCCCATACATGACTGAGCAGGCACTGCTGTCCCATACATGACTGATCAGGTACTGCTGTCCCATACATGACCGAGCAGGTACTGCTGTCCCATACATGACTGAGCAGGTACTGCTGTCCCATACATGACCGAGCAGATACTGCTGTCCCATACATGACCGAGCAGGTACTGCTGTCCCATACATGACCGAGCAGGTACTGCAGTCCCATACATGACTGAGCAGGTACTGCTGTCCCATACATGACTGAGCAGGTACTGCTGTGTCCCATACATGACTGAGCAGGTACTCACTCATAATCAATGTTGTATTTCCTATTGAGAGGGCCTTATTTATCCATCTAATGCTTGCTTTTATTTCACCTTGGCTCCATCACAGTCAGTTATAGAGTGATTGTTGGCATGACCTGTGATTGTTGGTATGACCTGTGATTGTTGGCATGACCTGTTACTGTTGACCTGTGATTGTTGGCATGACCTGTGACTGTTGTCCTGTGACTGTTGACCTGTGATTGTTAACCTGTGTTCCACAGTTGATGAGTCTCTTCTATTCACAGGTAGACCAATGTAGCCAGTATGTTTACACAGTGTCCATTTACTCCTTTATCCTGTGTGACTTTACTTCAGTGGGGACTCTGGCATACTGAGCAAGTTCCTGACACTGGTCGGCCTGGGCGTAGGAGGGGCTCTGGCATACACCTGGTATGAGCCAGAGTTTCGCACCAAGGTTGAAATGAATATACTTTTCGGCCGTGAGGTGCTACACTTCTTTGACAAGTTCGTTCCGCCTCGATCCAAGGTATTTGGCGAGTAAGTAGACAGTCTTCCTCGTTGGGGTTTACCTCTCTGAGAATGATAATAGTTTCTTTTCAGACCTAAGCTCCATTACTTTGTGATGTGAGCAAAATATGATAGTGTTGATCATAATGAATAGCATTACTGCTAACAGCATAAAACTTTACTAAGTTATAGCATCACTAATTGTATACGTTATCAAACGAACCTATATTAATCTTGCCGCTGACTGTGTTTAAAGGTGCTTAATCAATTTGATTTTTTGCTGGTCTCATTTCAAATAAATTTTGTAAAAAAACAAAGCTACCTAGTATCCACTGCAACATGCTAGCTCGTTTGCGCAACTTTTGTGTGTAGTTTGTGTGAGATCATCAGACAAACTATTAAATTAGTTAATGTTTGTTCAAGCATTAACTGAAGTGAAAATAGAATTGATTGAAGATTTTCTTCCTTGGTGAAATTTCGTCATTTGTCATGTGATCGGCGAGAGGATGGAAGTCAGCATTGACCCACACAGTGTTAACCATTTTGGATATCCACTATTTTGATCTTTACTGAAAAATAAAAAAAAAAATTAGTAAATCAACTGCAGATGTTATATAAACTATTCACACATTGCACCATTGAACCATATTTGCAATAGGCTAAATCAGTTAAGGAAGCAGTTTTTATCAAATTTGATCTGTTATGTTTTGGTGCTTTCACATCGTTGAATTTAACACGATTGTTCGTTTCAATACCTACCGGTGGGTTAAAAATACCTTTATATTTTGTCGTTTTGCATAGATCGTGTCTGATTTCAAACTTAGGCTTTAAGCTAGATACAGAAAAACAACTAAAAATAAAATTCAACAGAGCTAATGTAATGCTAGAAATTAATATTGAATTATAACCAACAATTACTACTAATACAACTGGGTGTTTCGCAGCAAAGAACTACCCCGGATCCCATGGTTCAACAGGCCCACAGAGACCAAGTCAGAGAAACCAGTAAGAACATTTATATAATAATGTTCTTGCAGGTGTGTAATATCTTTTGCCTGAGAGTAATCCAGCACTTTGGTGCGGATTAATTTGTAATTAAAATAGCGATGTCATATCTAATTAATTCCCAATCAGTATATCACATTATTAGGGTGCACTTTACTAAACCATTCGTTATTTCGTAATGAAATTCATATTTATTTCTACAGTGTTGTCCCAAGGGGTGACCTTGACATTGATGTACACACAAAACCAATGTCATTTAAGTTTTACGTTACATCATCCCTAGTTTTTTGTAAGAGATTTTTGTAATAGATTCCAGCCCTGCCACTAACGTCATACTTTGTATCAGTTGTTTTATGTTTTATACAAATCTCAGTGCTTCTTTGTTACACCACAGTTCACAGCATGCAAACTTGTCAGTATAAATGTTGTAAGTTTACTGTCACTGTGTGTTTCCTCTGTTAGGTGATTGAAACTAAACAGGCTCCGTCGAAACTCGTAGTCGCAAAGCCGGTTGAAACCCCACCAGGTAGGTGGCGCCACTGTGTATGTGTACTCGGATTTTAACGTTTGTCCACAGTTTTAACAGATTGTAGTTGCAATATTAAGTAATGTTCCAGATGAATAAAGCATTGATTTCTTTGATGGCATTTCAGGGCATCATATTTAAGGCGAGCGATCGCTCTCGCTCCCTATCACTCGCGCAAATCAATAATTTAGGGAGCGATTTATCACTCACGTCAATTGTTAAAATCGCTCGCTCTACCTGCAAGTGTTCGTCTTGACAAGTAGTTTCTTGAGTATTAGATTCACTAGGAAAGTCTAACCTCTTTATGACGTAGTGTTCGGGCTCCAATATTCGGAATTCACATATCATCCGGCGATGGCGATCGATGCCTGTTGCACCAAGTTTGCAAGAACGCCATCGAAGCTATGCTGGCCGCGCGGTTTATAAAATGAGTGGACCAACATCGATGTGTATTATGTTTAAATGTCACATACTGTTGTATGTCAAACTGAATAAAATACATGTACAGTTATGGAATAGTTCAGGGATCAACGATATTTTGCTACGATCTGATTGACCGACTACGCTGTAATGGGAATCGAAAATAATAACCTGGATCTGACCTACCGAAAATGTATATGAGTTGACACGGAGTGTAAAAGTTGATTAGACATTGAAAACGATAATTTTAGGAATTGTTCCACTTCGTCTTTCAACCGTTCTCAACACATAAATTCACAATGCACATCTCCGGTACCACTTACATTGATTCACTGTTTCATGTGCAGATGACAAATTTGTATTTTTGCGCACCGAGTTTGAGTTGTGCGTTTGGCATTATGATGCAGTGGAAGCATGCTATTTCACCCCAGTTGATATTGGTGTTGCCTACTAAGCTGCATTTATGAATTATGAGTATACATCTAATTCTTATACGTGGCATATTTGTGAATCTCAATTGCAATTTTCAAACCGCCTAGGCGAAGTCGCACACGAGACCAGTATCGTGTCGTGGCCACGGCCCGGGCACAGCCACAGTACACTGCCACTGGCCTTTCCTAGGCTACGCCTACGGTAATCGGTGACATGTTGCAATTTAAAACTGTTTCACCAATTGCAATGTATGGGGTTTACTAAAGTAAACATGAATTTGTTTGTGCAAAAATCGGCGCCAACAAGCGCCAATTAAACTTTCATGGTGACAATGACAGAATCCGAATGGGAAATGGTGGTGCCACCACACGGTAAAAAAACAACTAACAAATCGCTCGCCTAATTTAATTTGGCATATTTGGACGAGCAATTTATCGCTCGCCTGTCGTTTTCAAATGTGAAGCCCTGGCATTTAATGATTTTAAAAACATTTTTATAAACATAACAAAATACCCACAATATCATTTGCTTTAGACAGATTTGGGTTACCAAGAAGGAATTATGCAAACTATAAATTACTTGTCTGTGCATATCATGACATGTGCAGAAAAATAGTATGTTGTTCAATACCTAAGTATTTAAATTTATTTTGGTGATCACACATGTATTTTCATTGTTTCACCATATCTTATGATCAGGCATTGGTATGTTGTAACATGATTATGTTATTGCTGGAGAAATTAAATGTTTTAATGTCCATGCAGCAAAATTATTGTCTTATATATGGTCATTGACATAAATGTGAAATTGTCTGGTAAAATCCCAAAAGAATGGGTCAGTTTTAGGCACATGAGAGCAGATTAAATGTTTTGTTATTGACGGTGGTTTCTTTGATTACAGCAGCAACAGAGAAGTCGGCAGAAAAGACGGCCGAGAAGAAGGCGGCTGAGAAGAAGGCAGCCGAGAAGAAGGCTGCTGCAGCCATTGAGCAAGAGAAAGAACGGCTAAAGCTGGAGCAGAAAAGAAAGGAGAAAGACGATGTGGCACAGAATCAGGGTTCGTATTGAGGGAGGCTACGACTCACTGGACATTTCTCTCAGCACTCAGCATCTTAATTTGCTGTATATTTTGTCACATGTAACATATTGTGGCATGTTTCTTTTTTAACATTGAATTTTACCAGTAAATTATGTCTTGGATACATATTTCTTGATTTATTGTTTCTTGGCTGAATACTTCTTTTGTCCCCCTCTCTTTGTGACAAGAACGACTGCCTGTCTTTTTCATTTAAGTCGTAGCGACTGCATTGCCATGCGTGATTAGGTGATTGGTAGCCTCCTTAAAACTACATTCTCAACTGATTTAGCCTTTCATGAATCCGGTTCGTTGATGTCCTAATATGTAGCGTCTGAACAGCTTTAAGTAACGTCTGCAGTTGGTTTAATAAAACGTGCATATTTTTTCAAATCGTCAAAACAATTGACTGTAGTCATTAGATCTGGTAAGGCTCAAAATAGTGAATATTTAAAACCGTAAACACTTGATGGGTCAAGGCTGATCATTGGCTCGATTTCCATCGATCACATGGCAAAGTTATGAAATTTCACCAAGTTTCAGCATTTCCATTTTCACTTCAATAAATTCTGCATGCAGAATTAAATAATTTAATAATGTGTCTGATGATTTCACAAAAACTACATACAAAAGTTGCACAAATGAGCTAGCATGTCGTATTGGATACTAAGTAGGTTTGAATTTTCGCAAAATGAATTTGAAATGAGACGAGCAAAAAAATCGAATTGAGGATGTACCTTTAAACATAGCTTCCTTGGCTTCCAAGGCATTTGACCACTTCGCCCGGTTGTCTTTAGTCTTCAACTTTCCCTTTTGTTGGACGGCTTCTCCACCTTGCCAGTAATGTACTTCTTCAGCTGTGTGATCCTAGTTTTGTCCCAGAAGGCTTGAACATCATCAGCCGGGGGGGGGACGCAATGGTATGAACTAATGTCAGAAAGGTGTCATGAAAAGTAGGAATCACCGTCCTCCAGTCAACCTTCGTCGGTTTGTGCAGTTTTTAATGTGTTGTTTTACTGGGTTGCCATTTTGATGTTCAGTAAACGAATGCACGATAAATTTAAAATCCTATGACACCAAAGCCATTAAATGTACGCAGAATGAACTTGTGTGCAACAAATATATTGATTTTACCATGAATTTTGCTTCTTTTTAAAATAAAAATAAAAACGGGACATTTCGTCCAAAAAGCGGGACCCGTAAAAAGGGGCGATATTCCCACCCCCCCCCCCCCCCCCCCCAAAGCAGTAATGTTGGCATCTATGTGAACTATCACGTTAATCAGATGATAATAAAAAAACAGTGCCATCACTCGATGTTTCGAACTTGAAGCTGGTTAATGACAAACTACAATGGCCTATTGGCTAAGCTAAGTCTTGCACGTGGCCATTACAGTACGGATTGAACGAGAATTGTACAACATTAATACTTTATTCAAGAACAACAATTTAAAGTTTCTTCCAAATGCTGTGGCAATAAGACAAAGTTCTCTGTTTACACAGACGACTGAGCCTGTCCATAAAACATCAAATAGGAAACTTTGCTGCAATTAATCACCAATGACTTCTCAGTAGTCCCACTTATATTTGTATTTGTGAGTTATATGTGAAATTTGTTTAATGTATTTCCCAAAATATTATGCTCTGATAACTCGTAATCGCTTTAATTAAAATGGTACCACATTATAAACAAATATGGCTACTGGTCACATGCCACGGGTCATGTGACAAAAAAATGGCTACCAGTCACATGCCAAGAGTCATGTGACAAACAAAGGTCATGTCACAGTAATCATGCAACTTATCACATGTATATGACAAATGTACTATAAATATCTTACTATGCAGAACTCTAGAAAAATGAACTACCAGTATCAACCTCTAAATTTAGTTTTATTACACTGAAATTTGGCCTGGATAATTTTTTCTAAAGTTGCAACAACAAGAAGGTGCCCCAGTGGAAATAAAAAAATTCATAACTAAGAACCCGCCCTAAGCTATGACCATTACAAAAATACAAACAGTAAAAACAAGAATATCTCTGTAGGCACAACTGGGACTTAACAACTGTAATAAGAAAGAGCTCTGATGGCTACCAGCCTATTGGGTTGCCCCCGTTCAACATACAATATGTTAACATGTGGTTTGCCTCGAATCAGTTAAATGTGGTTTGTTAAAACACATCTGGGCAGTCATGCTGTTAGAATAAATATAGTTTATACTATATAACATGATTGTATGATAAAACCGATCAGATTTTGTACCTAAATAAATTGCCTGGTATGCTGCTGCTGCTGCTCAGAAAGCAAACAAATAATGTCGTATTTTGCTCCATGCAGCACTGGAGCTGATCCTGGTGAACGTGACTGAGGACGCTAGTGCGGTGGTGGAACTGGCCATCGCTGCAATGGTGGATGCCATCAAAGTGACGGCAGAGCACACGCAACAACTCAAGCAGGCCATGGACGACGCAACCGAGGTTAGTATCTCGAAACGGGACTATCATGATTTTGAAATACTGCTGATTGTGCTTCTCATTTGTAAAGAAAATATTATGTCTGGTAAATAGCAGCATTCGAGTATTAAGCACGATATTCTCTTCGTCTGTCTTCTTGTCGCACAGGGCGGACATTATCGCCTACCACCTTCCTCTCTCTTGAGCCACAGCACCCATCCTGTGCAGTGTTAAACCCATACTGTAAAACAAACAAACACAGATTTAATGTGGTCTAATGCAATTTTTAATTTAATCAGTTAGAATTTTATTTGATGAGCAAATTGATGAAGAAATGAGAGCATCAGATGAAAGTGAAAGTAAAAGGGAACCACAAATGCGATAACCCTAAATCAAAACTCAACGCAGGTGCTCAGAGAAACAAGTATTATTGTTCATTTAATACCATATAGAAGTGTTTGAACCATTACAACTAATCCAATAAATAAATTGTAGTAATGAAAATGTATTATTAATAATAATAATTGCATTTGTCCCGACTGAGTGTGACTTGTGTCAGGTCGGTGCGGAGGAAGAAGCATGGGAGGCTCTGACCGCTGCTCACCAGAAGAAGACCCAGGCTCTACAGGCCGTGGAGAACGTCATCCAGAAGGCCAGGTATGTGGGCCTCATACCAGTTATGTAGGGGCACAATGGCACTGGTCAGGGAGTCAGGCTGTCAATCAAGAGGTCAGACTGTCAATCAAGAGGTCAAACAGTCACTCAAGACTACCATAATTTGAGTCCACCTACTGCCATTTCATTTCAAAACTTGGGCAATTTCGTTCATTCCACTTTGCCTGTGTCTTATTCCACTTTGCCTGTGTCTTTTGGAAGAGACACTAAAAGTCGTTGGTCGCTTCTACCTGGTGTCTATGCCAGGGAAAGTAAAGCATCCCTCACGGGGTAAATGGTTAACCTGAGTTTTTACCCAAGAATGCGCTATTTGGGGTAAAACAAAGTGAGACTTGAGTCATATGCAGGGACAGAAATCTTCAAGATCTAATCTTGTTGTTAGTGGAAAAGGCACTTTTTTTATATAATACTGAATTTTATTATTTACTTGGAATTTGTCAGTAAAACTTTTATCAAGATTACAACACAACACTGATTCTTATCGGTGGAAGAATAACTGGAAATACCTTTGGTACATCTGATTGTACGCGTGCATGCATGATCGCACCACACGCTCGCACACACACACTTATTATAGTGCTGCATGCATGCATGTGCTGCATGCTATTTGCCACACAGGATGCAACTGGAGAAATTGAAGATGACGATAAAGGATGGAAAGAAGGACACAGTGACAAAGAAGAACAAATTGATCAGTGAGACAGAGAAGCAGTTGTCAAAACTCAACTACAGCATCAGTTCCTCCGAGGGAGAGGTAGCTACTAGACATATTTTAAAGTCTATTAAAATTATATTGTGTTTAAAAGGTTTCTGTAATGTTATGTTCACATCCTAGGTATAAGTTACATCGAGGGTGGCAAATTCTCATTGACTCTATAATTCGATGTTGTGACTGGCACAGTTTAAGTTTCAACTGTGTTACATTTTAGGGGTGATCTGAAGACATCGTGATGTATGAATTCACCTACATGAAACCGACGTAGTTTAACCTAAGAAAACCTCCCCCGCTAACCATACGTGTTGACTAATTACATATTTTTCCTGTGAGAGAACTGTACATTTCAAAGAATTACCACTGCCTTTAACCAATGAATATCTTAGTGATGTCTTCTTGGGCAGTGACAAATGTATGATACCCAAATTGTCTAAGAGAAAATGTCTGGTTTTCCATGACAGTTGAACAAGGCCCTGTCGGAGGGTCGCATCATCACTGAGTTCCGTGACCTGGTCAAGAAAGGACAGCAACAATTCAAGCAGGAACTTGAGAGCATTCGACCCGACGTCAAGATCGGTGGTCGTTCTGGTGAGTCTTATTAAATAAAAGCCTGCAGTGTAGATGTCAAATTATTATAGGGTATTGAAACATGAACTTGTTTAACCTATTCTGCCTCCAAGTTATTGTGTATACCGTATTAAACCTATTAAGCGCAAGCGCCCTAATAAGCATACACCCCCTTTTTTAGTTAGCAGGATCCATAATTATTGTAATTTGATTAGTGTGAACAAATGAAAAGTGTCGCCATCTGGTAACAGTTGGCACCCCTTTTTAGTTGTTCTACGCTAGTCATCAAATGATACCTCTCGATTTATGCAGTTATCTTATTGTCTAGAGAAACAAATTTGGTGTACGCTTATAAGAATGGATTCCTTGACATTTTCCATGGCACAATTTTTTTCGAGCATGCTCTACTTATTAGGTCGAATACGGTATCTATTGAATATCAATCTGAAATGTACATATAATATACCTGTGCATAATAAGTTTTGAGATATTTGCGCAGTTACTTCAGAAACCAGAGCCTCCATATTGTCCCATTTGGGATGCTACAGCTTCTGTGGCTGTCATTATATGAACTAGTCACTTGTCAAAGAAAGAAATGTGTCCACCTGGCCCTGATGGTCACCGACGGTTGGGGTCAGTTACGATTACACAGCATCATAAAAGATGGATTACAACTACCCAAGCAGAGCTTTACATTTTTACAATTTCATTGTTTCAAAAATGGAATTAGAGCACTTCAAAAAATGGATTACTATGTTTCATAATGGGTCAGTTTATAGAATGAGTGCAGCAGCAGTTTCTTATAAAAGAAGATTAAATGTACCATTAGTGCTCATTTTTAAACAGGGTTGTAGGTGAATTCGTTAATTCTTGCTGCCATGGTTGGGCGCATTCACAATAATTAGTTATGATTATCAATTACAATTGCACAGCCTCATAATAACTAAGTTACACTCTAATTGTATTTCATGTAAAATTTCAATTGGAACCAACCCTGGTCACAGAGGTCACATTTGTGTCGCAGGAGACAAGATGACGGAGGACGAGTTGAACTCGCTGATCGCGCATGCTCACCGCCGCATCACCCAGCTGCAGAGACAGCTCGCATCCCAGCAGGCTCGCTACCAGCACGACCTTGAACTGGCCTTGGCGAAACAGTGTGACGAAGATGCGAGACTTGCCGACCAGAAAGTGGCGCTTGAGCAGCAACGTCTCCGGGACGAGTGTCAGATGGAGA
Organism: Lamellibrachia columna; assembly: GCA_963662155.1. Taxonomy (NCBI): domain Eukaryota; kingdom Metazoa; phylum Annelida; class Polychaeta; order Sabellida; family Siboglinidae; genus Lamellibrachia; species Lamellibrachia columna. The sequence continues at coordinate 24,339,371 of OY759264.1, forward strand.
AAATAAAATGGGTTGGTTTTCCATTTTGCCTTACACATGGTTTATTCTAGGGCAGGGATTACCATACTCAAAGCGCCCCAGCATTTCCACTTTCTTGCTGAGGACCATTGTGCCATCCTAAAATACTTTTGTATGTTTGCCAAGGGCCCCCTGGAACTACATTGCATTGAGTTGCTAGATAATGAGATGGATCATTGTGCAATATGTTGACATGACTATGAAGTGAATGAGTTACTAGGGAAAGAGATCGACCATTGTGTGATATGTTGATAGGATTATGAAGATAATGAGTTGCTAGAGAAAGAGATGGATCATTGTGTGATGTGTTGGCAGGAATATGAAGATAATTAGTTGCTAGAGAATGAGATGGATCATTGTGTGGGATGTTGACATGACTATGAAGATAATTAGTTGCTAGAGAAAGAGATGGATCATTGTGTGATATGTTGACAGGACTATGAAGATAATTAGTTGCTAGAGAAAGAGATGGATCATTGTGTGATATGTTGACAGGACTATGAAGATAATTAGTTGCTAGAGAAAGAGATGCATCATTGTGTGATGTGTTGACAGGACTATGAAGATAATTAGTTGCTAGAGAATGAGATGGATCATTGTGTGATATGTTGACAGGACTATAAAGATAATTAGTTGCTAGAGAAAGAGATGGATCATTGTGTGATATGTTGACAGGACTATGAAGATAATTAGTTGCTAGAGAATGAGATGGATCATTGTGTGATGTGTTGGCAGGACTATGAAGATAATTAGTTGCTAGAGAAAGAGATGGATCATTGTGTGATATGTTGACAGGACTATGAAGATAATTAGTTGCTAGAGAAAGAGATGCATCATTGTGTGATGTGTTGACAGGACTATGAAGATAATTAGTTGCTAGAGAATGAGATGGATCATTGTGTGGGATGTTGACAGGACTATGAAGATAATTAGTTGCTAGAGAAAGAGATGCATCATTGTGCAATATGTTGACAGGACTATGAAGATAATTAGTTGCTAGAGAAAGAGATGGATCATTGTGTGATGTATGGACAGGACTATGACGATAATTAGTTGTTAGAGAAAGAGATGCATCATTGTGTGATATGTTGACAGGACTATGAAGATAATTAGTTGCTAGAGAAAGAGATGCATCATTGTGTGTGTGTTGACAGGACTACGAGGCAAATGAGTTACTAGAGAAAGAGATGCGAAAACAGTTGGCACGTCAGGCGGCTGCACACAGCGACCATCTCGCAGACGTCCTCAAAGTCCAGGAGGGAGAACTACGCAAGACATTTGAACTGGATTTGGAAGGCAGGATCCTGGATGAACGCGAAGGCATGCGCTCTGAGATTGTTCTGTGGATCGCAAGGATGGAAGGGATCGAACACGCCCTTGAAAGTGAGTCTAGTTGTGTTTTTCCTCATAGCTCCCTTTTTAAAGCAGTGAGGCCGGCTAGTTCTTGGACTACTGCACTGCCCCAGCTGTTATCCTTTTCCACTTCTCCCTAACGGCAGCCTTCTCCCTGAATGTAGTTAGTGTGTGCCATTACCATAGTGGTTTACTGTGAGCCTATTACATATTAGTTGGGTACAGAATCTTATTTAATTTGATGACTGCAAGAGAGGACAAAATTAGTTTTAGACACTGAAATAAATAGCCACATAGTGAAAATAATGATTCTGATACCCATCATGTTTACATAAGTATACAGAACTATAAATAGGAAGCAATAGTGTTTAATCACATTTATACGGTTTTTGTTTTCAGTCAACATTAGTGAATTTGTGGTGTTATCTTTGGTTCACATAATATTTAGGTCACACATTTCAAGACACATTTTGTAAAGATAATAATCGTGGGATAAGAATCATTAAACGGCAGTGGTGTTGAGAGCCACAGCTGAGTATTATCGTGGGCTCCAGCAAAAACACGAGAGCTTGTGTGATCAACTCTCGATCACAATGGTGATGACGCATAAAAATTATTAGTTTCAAGCTGCTAAAACTGTCCCTTTAATGTGATGTTACATGTGTGCAGGTCGAGCTGACTTGGAGAAGCAAGCTCGCAAGGCCCAGGAACTGTGGCTGTCCTGTCAAGCTCTCATGACAAGTCTCACGGAGGGACAGGCCGGGGCCACAGATGAGGAGAAACTGAAGCCACTCCACAATGAGGTGACGGCTGTGGCATGGGCGGGCAACAACCACCCCTTCGTCAACACCATCACCGACACGCTCCCCGACGCGGCGCTGGAAAGCGGAGTCTGGACGGAGGAGTCTCTTATAGCGCGCTTCGAGAAAGTGCGTCGTCTGTGTCGCCGCGTCGCCATGATCGACGAACGAGGTGGAACGCTGGTGAAATACTTCCTCTCCTATGCCCAGTCGCTGTTCATGTTCACCATGGCTAAGCCGCTGACGGACAACGATAAGGTCGACCCGAACGATCTGAACACGTTCCGACTTGTTGACAACGCACAGTACTGTCTCGCTCGTGGAGATCTTGAGCAGGCGCTTCGATACATGAACCAGCTGCGGGGAATGCCGCGCTCTGTCGCGTCTGATTGGATCACCGAAGTGAGGCTGTATCTGGAAGCAAAACAAGCGACCAATGCTCTTCTGGCACATGCATCGGCATCTGGGCTGGGGTCACTGTTTTGAGAATCGGCGATGAACTTTGGTATCACTGAAACTGGATTTGTTGTGAACTTGCAAGAACTGAGGCATTGCTGTCAGGGGTGGCACAACAACCTATTCTATACAGAAACATTGTTTCTTTTTCAGGTGGGTTGACTGACAGACAAACAAATAACTTCTCTGTTCTTGAGTGGAACAGTAGATAACGTTACAACTTACCCAGCGATGGACAAATGCTTATTCAGATAACTTCAGCAGAAATGTTGGTGCTGATTGTTTAGCAATGTTATTGTTAAACTATTGTGACATCGTTTGCTTTATTGTATCCAATGTCATTGTTCAACTCGCTGCCTACAAAAATACATGTCATTTTCTAAAGGTTGAAATTAATAAATTAGTCAACGGATGTAGCTGGGATATCCGGCGAGATAAAATACTTGTTAGTTGAGGTTATTTATTACACAATAAATTTAATCAGTGAGTTTTGATAGACACGATATTCTACATTGTTACCATTTGTACCATGGGTTGGTAGTTTTAGTAACTATTGGATTCGTAAATACATTGGCTATATTGATCATTTTAGTCATGGCTTCCTGTAAGCGACAGCGGACAGCGTTGATAACAGTTATGCACTTCATGTGTAGTTAAGTCAAGACAGACTGTTGTCTGCTAAAAATAATGTTAGTAACCATCCCAACCTCAGAGCCATTACCTGCTTGGGGTTTAATTTGGAGTAGGGTAAATGGTAATATTTATGCAGGTTCTAAACTAATTAATATGGTGTTTAAGGCTTGCTGCCTTTATAACCTACAGATAAATTGTTTAGTTTGCTATGTTTTTGTATCGTGCATTAACAAGCGAATGTTTTCTGGATAAGTGTATTAAGAATTGGACGAAAACAAAATGGTTGTCTGTGTTTTTAAAGTAATTACGGGAACAATTTCACAGTGGTTTTCAAATTGTAGACCATTGTTTGGAACACGTCACTAAAACACTAATGATTGTTTTGATTATATGTATGCAGTCAATATTTCAAGAGCGAACAGGACGCCAACTCGCAGTGGTCTATTTGTGGAGCACCAGATCATGACCTGCCTTGACCACTGAGAAATTGTAAACGGAACAATAAAATTATAACAACTAATACAAACTCCTGTGTAGTCGTAGAGTATAAATTCACAGGACATACGCAGTATAAAGAAGATATTTAAATCGGCGATACCGTGCCTGAATAGTGAACATTGATATCCACAAAATAATTTGCGGAGATCAGTGGGCGTGTTTAGTTTTCTGTGAACAATTCACGTTTCGACGTTGGAAGCGGTAGCGCCACCTAGTGAACATTACGGAACTACAGTGATAAATTGTAAATACCCATCACAAAAAACAGACGCCCTAACTATTTCGTTTGCAGAGTTTTATAGCCTTCTAAAACAAATAGTTACACAACAACGTTTTATTAACGCTTATGCTACTATTTATCAAATATTTCACAGTTTATGCTATGTGAATTGTTTTAGTTATTAATTTGTAACAAGTCGGAAAATGTAATTGCGTTGTATAAAATGTGGGACAGTTTAACAAGCAGATGAATCGACATATTCGCTAGGGAGCCGTACAATCGATTGCCTGAATGTTGTGGAGGTGTCCGACATGAGGGCATCATTGCTTCCTTGTTAGTGTGTGTGTGTTTTCGGTAGATGGCGACACATACGTTCTCGTTCGCCACTTGGTTTGCCCGCGAGCGACAGAGCTTAGTGTTGCTTTCGGGATAGTTATGTTTTTGTGCAGTTTATACGTTACGGACTGTATGATAAACTTATTTGATACAGAGTACATGTAGAACGGAATTGAACACACGGTTAATCGATTAAGGGTCGTCGCATAGGGTAAGGTGGGGCAAGACATCTGTACGCGAAAAATTACTACCCCCCCCCCACCTCCATTTGGCCATGAGGCTCGAAAATAAGAATTTCGAGATAGCTAGGTGGAATTGCATGTCATCGTGTCCATCTGATTACAATATGGTTGCAGCAGAAGCAAAACACGCGGCAAGCAATTCATATTAAAATGTGAGATTCATGGTTATACAAATGACGTAAATGCATACAATACTGAATAGGCTAATACGATTTAAAACATGGTTTACGATACATGAACGGATACGTGAACAAATATTCAAATAAAGTAATTATAATATTGCAAACGACCAGAGGGGGCTTCGTGCCCCGTCAGTAGGCTTCTTGCCCCGTCGGCGGGCTTCTTACCCCACCATAGGAACCTCGGTTAAAATGGCTACAACTTTTTTCAGAGACTACGTCAAACATATCACCACACGGAATGTAACTGAGATAATAAACTTGACCATTCATAGCACATAGACGATATTTACCGAAGGGATTCTTTCCCGCATCCAGTGTCCCCTTAAGGGGATGCTTGCCCCATCCTACCCTACCAGATGCGTTGCGCCACATCCCTCATCGTCAAGGTGTCATCTCCAATGCGAAGTCGACGGCGATGACTCTGCACGTTTCACAGTCTGCAGCAACTCGTTTTGTCTGCGTGCGGCTCAGTTTAAACTGTTGAGTTGTCGTCCAACCAGGACGTTCTCCGTCTCGCTTTCCATCAACCCTACCTTCCAATATATGGTGCTGCATCTCATGAAGTCTGATCACGTGACCGAGGTAGTTCATCCTCGGCGTCTTCACGAACGATTCAAGTTGGTGTGGGTTGTCAAGTTTACTTTTTCCGCCAGGTTTGTAACCACCGAATAATAATAATAACAACAACAACAAAACTTCTGTAGCGTCTAAATCCCCGGGGACCCGAGTTCAGGGCCCGGCCCGTATATTCTTACGAAAAACTTACGAATTCGTAATTCAGGTTTTCCGTAAATATGGCGGCAAAACTGTCCCGGGGGGGGGGTTCACGCACGGAATCAGTTCAGTTCAGTTCAGTTCATCCCTTGACCAGGCCGATCGTAGGGGTGCGCGCTTGGGGGCTTCCACAGTGATCGTTTTCCATCTGGGACGGTTGTGGGCAGCATTGCATAATTCCTGTGACTCCAAACCCGTCCACTCTCGAGTGTTGTCCAGGTACATTTGTTGTGGTCTTCCTCGTTTTCTGCCGCCTTTGACCGCGCCTTGTAGTATTTCTTTGGCACGTGTGTTGCGTCTGGTTGTATGACTGAACCATTGGAATTTTCGGCTTTTTACTGTGGCCAAAAGCGGTTCTTGTGGTCCTGCGGCTTCGGTGATGGCTTGCATTACTGATATATTTGTTATGTGGTCTCTGTAAGACATTTTCAGGATTCTTCTAAAACATGTCATCTCAAATGCGGCTATTCTTCTTTCGGACTCGGCTTTCAGGGTCTGACACAACCAATCTTTTATAGAGTCGTATCTTTGTTGCCGTGTTGATGTTGTTGTTGCTCTATATCTTCTTGAGTTTTGTTATCGCTGATGTTGCCAGGTTTATCCGCATACGTTTATTGTCCTCTCTGGAGTCGCCCTCAAAGGAGATGATCGACCCGAGGTACTTGAATGATTTCACTTCTTCGAGGCGTTCT